>CM067364.1:20151915-20305732 GCA_034401795.1 Chaetoderma sp. LZ-2023a
TTCCGATGACAGCAAGTTATTTGCTATGAGCTACAGCTCGCAGTTAAATTAGTTTCAAAATGTTCTTCAGAATTTTGATTAAATTGTACATTTATCGACGATATCGATACACGATCCGTACACCTTCGTGACGGCCTCCGATTTTCGTGACGGAACTACAGGTAATTATGACGTCAGCTAACAAGTCAGGTATTTGATTATGACGTCAGATACTTGAGTGACAGATGCGTCCCTCGACACATTACAAGATCGGGAGTTAAAGGGTTAAAAATCCCTCATCTCTAAGATACATTGACGATTGCAGAGAGACATTTTAACCCCTCTTGTGTCAACAGCGCCTTAAAGCGCTCAAAATACTGCTTGATATATCAATTAAACATTTTGATGGTCAATATTTTTCAAAATATTTTAATTTTAGAAGACTATTTTTTATAAATTTACCACAATTTTTTTCCTCCGCCTTGACAATTAAAGTCGTAATGGTAAAGAAAATTAAAGTTTTTACTTAGCCAGTGACTATCTCCAGGCCGAGAGAAGAGTATTTTTTGAAAATTTACCACTAAAACGACTGGCTCGGTAACCGAGCGGGTCATTGTAGTGGTAAAAATAGACAGGTAAAATCGTTTTTACTTAGCCAGTATCTATCTCCAGGCCGAGAGAAGAGTATTTTTGAAAATTTACTACTAAAATGACTGGCTCGGTTACCGAGCTAGTCATTTTAGTGGTAAAATTTCAAAAATACTCTTCTCTAGGCCTTTCAAATAGCCATGTGTGAAGATCACTGTAAAATAGTTTTTTTGGTTAGTTTGACCATTAAATGGTTAAGTTGACACAAGAGAGGTCACAAAAGGGAGTGATTTTGACTCGTTCACCTAAGTGACACTCGGGGTGTAATCAGTCGATTTACGACGATTCGCCTGGCTTCCAATGCTAAGCAATGTTAACGAGTGCGTGAAGGATATGGGTGAGGCGGTGGTGTCTGGACGGACTAAGTAAGACACACTCACATCTCCCTCCCCACGGAACCGAACGAATATCATATATTGGAGTACTATGGAGACGTTAATTTACGACGTGCAAATGATGTGAAGCGTACCGCACTCAGTGGACTCATGCTGGTAGTGTGGAATTGTCTAAGTTCTTCCCAATGAACCGAAACATATTCCGGAGTTAACTGAGTGTCCTTAAATATAGCGTGCTCAAACATGTGTTTGACTTGCATATTCCCATAGATTTCATCTTAAGCTGGATCCATCCTACTCACCCACCCGCTCACCCGCCTTCTCTGCCATGCTGGGAGACGGAATATAGATAAGAACGCAATGCGAAATGGAGCCATATACAACTATAACTGAGTAATAGAGGTAGAATGACCCTAACTGAAGCTGAGTTTCGAACCATTGATCATAAATTGTCTAAAGAAAATGGAAGCTGGGAGGGAATAGCCAGAGATGAACGAGCCTGCACTCTATGTATTCAAAATGACATAATGGAGGTTTTAGCTACGGCCCGCTCATCTTTAGTTACGTTCCACCCACACTGGATCGATTCCTGAACTGCCTGACTATCAATTACCAGAAATCTATACAGGTAAGCTGTTGAATAGTTTGAAACTGATTTGACTGGGCGCTGTTACTGCTGCCTCAGGCAGCAACAACGCCCAGTCAAATTATTTGCAATATATTCAACAGCATGTTTATTAAATAGTTAAAGACATATAATTCGTACAGCAATGCTTAGTCCGTCATCAATTCAGCGGTCGTGACGAACTTAGTTACGCCGTCCATAACGTAAATGATTATGACGTCATCTTACACGTCACGTAGTTAATTATGACGTCATGTGATTGCTGGATAAACCGGAATTCTCCATTGAATAGTCACTGATTTCGTACATAATATTAAGCGTATAAATTTAGATGAGATTAAATTAAACACAGAGCAGAGTTGCAATGAGGAAGGAGAACAGGCTGTTGAAAACAATTTGACTGAAAGTTGTTGGTGGCTTAGCCACCAACAACTTTCAGTCAAACTGTTTTCAAAATATTTAACAGTTCCAGAGATATACCCCCGCAAATGTTGTCTGCAAAATCTCATCAATCAGACGGCTAACGTGTATGGAGGCCTCTAGCTATACGATTTGACGTCTGTTGTTTGAAACAGCCTCTATTGATGATACATTGACAGAGAAATGTGGATACGTTGGATATTTTTTCAACATTGAAATTACCTTTGCCTAAAAGCAGTTCTTTGGTCTTAAGCGTACTGGATGGTATATGATTTTGTGTTAGTTCGTTATAAAATGATATTCTTTGCTTAGTGTAGAGCGGATAGAGATCCCGTTGTTGTTTGATTCTGGTAGCCTCAGGGACTACTAGGAAAGTCTGACAAAGAGTGGAGAAATCCCGTTATAGCTATGTAGCGCCTATCTTTAGCTAAGCTTCACCCGTACTTCGCCCGTGCTGGGATCGATCGGTCCCTGAACTTTCTGACTATCAATTTCCAGAAAACCATACAGATAAGCTCTTGAATATTTTGAATCTAATTTGACTGGGCGCTGTTGCTGCCTATGGCAGCAACAGCGTCCAGTTAAATTAATTTCAAAATATTCATCAGGATGTTAAATAAATAGTAAAGACACACAATTCGTACAACCTTGACGGACTATTAAGCGTGCAAGCGTTTTCAAATTAAATTAAAGACTGGTGTTCATTTTTCAACAAACCTACAGCGCATAGTACGCGCATGGCACATACATGCTATATTGATTCAATGACAATTGATGACGATGATGATGATGATGATCCTTCTAATGTTCCAACCCGATGATTGAAAAGTCTCTATCCCTTCTCTCTGTTCCTCTCTCTCTCTCTCTCTCTCTCCCTCTCTCTCTCTTTCTCTCTCTCTCTCTCTCTCTCTCTCTCTCTCTCTCTCACACACACACACACACACGCACACCTCATGTTAGATTCCATATCACTCATCTGTTCGCACGGGGTTTGAGAGACAACTGCAGTAGCGCAGAGATAATTGGTGCTATAGCTAAGAATCCTCGGATCATTTAACTGGCCTATTGACAGATACGGGGTGTTGGTATTTGTGTACGAATTCTATTGCCGTCTATCATCGCCTGTCTTCGTGAGGGAGGCACACCGCAAACTAAGATACAGCGCACAGTGAAACCTGTCTATAGCGACCACTGTATAGACATCAATACGTGGTCCCTAAAGAGAGGTGGTCACTTAATACAAGTCATTTGATGTGGCAAATATTTTTTTGGGCCCAAAAGTTGGTGGTTCTTGAAGACGGGTGGTCTTACGACCACCCGTCTTCAAGCATCACTCTCTTTTGGCCCCAAAACCGAGTGGTAGTTATATACAGCGTTAACAGTGCATACAGTTTCGCACCATTTGACTTTAGTTTTAAAAAAACGTGAAAGTTTTGTAAAGATTGTTTAGAATAAAATTGGTCTATTCAACCCAATGGCGGATTCGGTTTATTCATCAATCATATAACGTCATAATCAACTACGTGACGTGTAGGATAACGTCGTAATCATTTACACCAGGAATGACGTGGCTAAATTCGTACGCTTAATTGATGACGGACTAAGCGTTGTTGTACGAATTGTGCCGTTACTATTTAATAAACATGCTGTAGGCCGAAACAGCACCCCGTCAAGTTAATTTCCAAATATTCAACAGCTTACCTGTATAGTTTTCTGGAAATTGAGATTCGGGGAGTGCAGAGATCGATCAATCCAAACACGCCAAAGTGTGAGTGGAGCTTAGCTAGAGATGGGCGGGGCATAGTTAAAACTGGATTCCGCCATTGATTGAACCTAAATAATTTCAACAAAAATATAAAAAAAGTAGATGCGGAGGACGAGAAAAATAAGATAATGAAATAATAAAAACAACGACGATAACGAATGGTATGGATCGAACTTCCCCGTACCTTCATCGTATGGCGAGTGCCGGGAGCTCAGAAAAACGCAAGTGCGCGTGATCAGGTAGCTAGACTGCATCGAACTGATAACCAGTCTACACCTGACGACCAACCGTCAAGCTATCATAAGAATCTTCAATAAAACGTGTCGCTTCAATTTTGAAGGCAATCATACCACACTATTTCAATGTTGAAGTAGAAGTTGTTGCGATTTTAGCAAAATCACAAATTGTCCAAATTCTATTGCACAATAAAAACAACGTGTATTGCGATTGATAGGATAAATTAACGCAAAGTTACCTGTTTTCGTAAATATGATATTTACGAAAACAGATAACTTTGCGCTAATTTACCCTATCAACTGTAATACAGGTCGAAAATCATATTTCTTAGCTTAAAATTGTGTTCGCTATTTTAATCTAATATTTTATTCGAATGACTAACACAATTATTAAGAACAAAGTAGGTTTTTGTGGCATTCTAATATTCTCTTAGAAACATGATCGTCCGAGAAAGCGCTTGAAAATGGATACTTTTTTCAATCATATGACGTCATAAACAATTACGTGGCGTGTAGGATGGCGTCGTAATCAATTACGCCATGAATGACGTAGTTAGGTCCGTCACGAACACTTAATTGATGACGGACTAAGTGTTGTTGTACGAATTGTATGTATTGCCCATTTAATAATCATGCTGTTGGATGTTTTGAAACTAATTTGACTGGACAGTAAAAGCACCCAAAAGTAAATATGTATTAAACAGCATATTATCAAGGCATGCACTTCGTACCCGAGTGACTGACTTTTCGATGTTCACGACGGAGCTATATGCGTCATTATGATTGTGTTGTTCGCTAATTAGTGATGCAATTGATGAATCCAGTTTTTCAGTCAATCATATGACGTCATAATCAACTACGTACTCGGACGTCATAAACAATACGTTTTGAATAACTCGTTTCAGGTTGTACGAATTGTAGTCTGTAGTCTATGTCTTTACTATTTACTAAACATGCGGTTGAATGTTTTGAAACTAATTTGACTGGACAGTAAAAGCAACCAGTCAGATTAGTTTTAACGTATTCAACAGCTTTCCTGTATGGTTTTCTGGAAATTGATAGCAGGGATCGATCGATCCTAATACGGGCGAGGTGTGGGTGGGGCTTAGCTAAAGATGGGCGGGGCATGACTGAAACTGGATTCCTCCTTTACTGAACTGCGAAAATACATGTTTCAAGGCTACAATTGCACTATGGTCTGTCTAGAGATTATGATCTCAATGGTTATTTGTGACTGACTTTTATTCAATTTGGCTTAATACATAATAGGGCCAATAGAAAACCATAGCAATAAGCGATGAATGGCAGCCATCTTGGATGACAAATTACTCTTTATTTCTAATTTCTTCATTCTAATGTGTTCTCTGTGTCATAAAACACCAATGGACTGCATTACATTTTATTTTAATCCACCTGGTCCGTTTGATATTGTCATCAGATATGAATGGCGGCCATCTTGTCTGACATCTTGAGGGATATGTGGTGTTCTGCTGGGGGAGGGGGGGGGGCGGGGGTGATTGGATGTGCTTTTTCATGGCATTCTGGACCTTTCGTTAAAGAATTAAATTTCTGAGCTTTTTTCTGCTTCAAATTCTAATTCTTTTGGACAAAATATGTTGCATGAATTTAGAGTTATTCATCGTATTATTGAAATAGCAAATGCAATTAGACATAGACCTACTTATTAAGCAATAATAATAATAATAATAATAATAATAATAATAATAATAATAATAATAATAATAATAATAATAATAATAATTATTATTAATTTATAATCGTGATCATAATGAGTGTCGATTGTCTTCGTATGCATCAATCAGCTCGCCCACCATCACCCATCTCAACTCTTCCACACACACCCACACCCCCCCCCCCCACACACACACACATTCAAAGCCCCACCACCGCCTCCACCCCTACCCACTGGGATAAGCTATTGCTATCAGTTTCAGACCTCTAATTTGTCATATTTGTGAGTGATGGAGAAAGGCGAGTTTCATCGTGGGAATGATAGATTGAGTATACAAGTAATATCATCTTTCTCTCACACTGAGCGGCCATATCTCCTCGTCTTGAACCATTTTTTACCGAGATTCCATGTTTTCTGTTAAAATATTCCTTCAGCGAGGATACGTGACGTCGGTATCTAGGATACTGGCTTGAAACAGGGATCCATTTCAGGCTATGCCCCGCCCGTTTCCAATAAAGCGCCTCTGACTTTATGTGTGTTTGAACCAATTTGAAACTTTGAGACCAGAATTCCCAGAATCTACATTCCAAGGTAATTAATAACAATAACAACAACATCATCAACAATAGCAGCAATAACAACAACAACAACAACATCATCATCCATGATCATCAACAACAACAACAACAACAACAACAACAACAACAACAACAACAACAACAACAACAACAACAACAACAACAACAACAACAATAAGAACAGCAATATACCGATATGATCCACGTGGATTAAAATAAAATATAATGCATCCAATTAGTGTTTTAAGACACGCTAAAATAAAGAAATTTGAAATGAAGAGTAATTTGCCATCCAAGATGGCCGCCATTCAGCGCCGATTACTATATTTTTCTATAATCCCTATGTGTTGAACCAATAGAACTAAAATCAGGTAAAACCATTGACGTCATAACCTCTAGACTGATCATAGTGCCTTGAAGGTTTCAAAGGTGTAGTTTCGTAATTCAGCAACAGATCCTAGCCAAATTAGTGTTCAAAATATTCAACAGAATGTTTATTAAATTGTATATTATCAAGGCATACGGTACACAAGGTACATAAGGTACACGAGTGACGGACGTTTCACCCAACATGGCGGAGCTATAAGGCCTTATGCGTCATTATGATTGACAGTGTTGTGACGCAATTGATGCATCCAGTTTCTCAGTCAATCATAAGACGTCATAATCAACAAAGTAGGCTGCGTCATGAATGACTCGATTTAGTCCATCTTAAACGCTTAATAGTCCGCCAGGTTGTACGAATTGTAGGCTATGCTGTTGAAAAGGAATCCAAATGAAGATGAACAATTATGCTGTTGAGCATTTTATAAGTAATTTGACTTTGATAGCAACATGTTCCTGTCAAATTAGTTTCAAAATATTCAACCTTTTACCTGTAAGCCCTATAGATATTAAAACTGAGATTCTGGGAGTTCAAGGTTTGAAAAGTTAGTAGTTGGTGGACATAGCATTTTATGCGACGACAACGACGACGACATTATCATTATTATTATTATTATTATTATTATTATTATTATTATTATTATTATTATTACTATTATTATTTATTATTCCTTTGACATGAAATACAAATGATTTCATTCAACTAATCAATTTCAAATTTAGAACTAACATTTCATAGATAATTTTAAAACTGTAAATAATAATAATAAAAATAATAATAATAATAATAATAATAATAATAATAATAATAATAATAATAATAATAATAATAATAATAATACCAGTAGTTATAATAATAATAATAATAATAATAATAATAATAATAATAATAATAATAATAATTATTATTATTATTATTATTACTAATTTATTATCGTTATGATAATGAATGTCGACCGTCTATGAACGTAGGAATAAAAACGAACGAATAAACGAACGAACGAACAAAGGAACGAACGAACAAAAATGAACGAACGAACAAATGAACGAACGAACGAACAAAGGAACGAACGAACAAAAAGGAACGAACGAAGAAACAAAGGAACGAACGAACAAATGAACGAACGAACAAATGAACGAACAAACGAACGTACGAACGAACAAACAAAGGAACGAACGAACACAGGAACGAATGAACAAAGGAACGAAGTAACTAAGTTATTAAATAACTAAGCAATTAAGTAACTAACACGTACCGTCAGCGGACTTTGCACAATCAGAGAAACATAGAGTATCCTTGGACGCGGTAGAGTTCTGGAACACGGTTATTGCTGGGTCTATATTAGTGTTGTACGTTGACAAACAAGATGAACCATTGTTCTTGGATGGTATAGAAAAATCCAAATTCCGTGCGACTGCCGAGGTTATGTCGTTCTCTTTAAAATATCCATGTGAAAGCGTGGAGTATAACGACCTGATGTTAGAGTTCCAATCACAGGGCGCGGGGGATGGATAGAATGGCGATGACGAGGACGACGACGTTGACGATGATTGTGATAGATGCCATGCGGCGTATGATTGTTGGGCACACGAGTAAGAATGGGGAGCAGATGTACCCCCGGGATAATGGTTTACATCGCGATGCGAGGGTGTCGCGAACACCGATGATAACGGGGTGGGTCGCTGGATGGCTTGTGTCGCCCCGGCATGTCCTATCCCTAGTGTACTGCCGGTGTTGTAGTGATGAGGAGCGGTTCCGTAGTGATCCAAAGAACACGGGAATGTTCTAGGTCCCACGCCATAGCCGCCGCTTTCCATGTTAGATACGTCTCTATGGATGGTAAAATCAGACGCACCACCACGCATGGAAACTCAATTATAACGCTATCTCAACACAGCAAATTTCAAAAACGTCTGTTGTAAACCGAAACTTTCTTTTTTATCTATGCAAAATCACTGACGTAGAGAAATGCAATAGATTACACCTGACACAAGATACTACAAACAACAACAACAACAACAACAACAACAACAACAACAACAACAACAACAAGAATGGCAGAAAATAGTAGCCGACCAACTGCACAAAATAACTTCGGGAGACAAATTATTTTAATAAAAAAACCCAATCATCTTAAACAAATAATAACGAGAAATCCGAATACTACAATTCAAACACCTTAAAAAGTAATTTGTCTGTCCTATTAGAAATTCTTCCTCGCACGTTTCGGGTAACGCACAAGAACGCCAAGCCTATCGTAACATAGGCCCTATTTGTTCACGTTACCAAAGACAATGACTAGATCGTTTAAACTTAAATGCATCTTTATCGCTGTCTTCACGTGTGGGGGAATAGATGAATAACACCCGCGAGTACGGGTTGTAGAGGCGTTACGCCACTAAGTAGTTTTCGTTTTAAACCGATTGCTCTTTGCGGGATTCCTCTTCGCAATACACCCTCTGATAACGCAGGTTACTGGGCCGGAACTGGGCCAATACCGGGCCAATATGGCCCGGTATTGGTCCAGTACCCGCCCAGTGACCTGCGTTAGCAAGAGATATTACTATCTCGCTCTCAATTACCAAACACTGACGAGTTGTTGAGGATGGCGGTGTAGTGAGAAGCCGCCTCTTATACACGGATGTTCCTATTTGCTAACAAAGTTTCGGAGGTCGAGGGCCTCTTCAAGCTTTAGCGAGCTCCAGTAACCGACTTTGTGAAGCCCGATATGACATGTGTGTACGCGTCTTGAAGAGATTACGCGCGCGCGTGAACGTTCAACACGAGTCACACGTGTGGAGAACGGATCTTCCATATTGTGGGACAGTACTATGAGTGCGTTTCATTGTACGTGATATAAAATGTTTTTTTTTTATATATTAAAATCATGTATATTAATTAATAGCCTAGGCCGACTTAAACGGATGAGCTAAGGGTGGCGGAATGGTTGCAAGTTTGAATTAAGAATTGGGAGTGGGCGAAGTCTGGGAAGAGACGTCCCCCTCCCATGATCGTTTCAAATTTAGACACTCTGGGAAGTCATTTAAAGTATTTTTTCATAATAAATTCACCAGTCAAAAAATGTACTGCATTAAAAGTCGTGTTTAGATGTAGAATTTAACTTTTTGTAATAGATTGTTAGAAATGTCAATCACTGTTTTAGTATGTACTTGCGTGCGCGTGTCTTGTGTGCGCGGTGGGGCTGGGGGTTGGGGTGGAGTGGGGGGGGGATGAGTTTGGAATTGGGGGATGGGGGTTGGGGGGGGGGAGTAGGAGATAACATATGGTGTCTCCACCCCGGCACTTTTGGCACCACCAGTTCGTCCCAGTAGCGGCTCGGTAATCTGCGTTATCAGGGATATACACGGATCCTGGAATCTCGGTTTTCATTGGATAGCATTATTTACATCTGACGTATTACCGAAAAAAAACCCCGGTACATGTACTTGGAAGACGTCTCCTATTGTCTGGCCATACGTCCACCTGTCTGCCCATCTTTCGAACTTCAAGTTATATTACACCAAACATCACTCCAGTTTTGTTGGACACCACTTTTTGGTCAGGGATGGGTGGATTATAGAATTATAACTCCCACTTTTTAAAGAGCGCGATAACTTTCAAGCACAATAAACGTATTACTGTACACTCAAACTGCATAAGATTCTCAGAGATCCTAATTTAAAAAAAGATTAGCCTGGGGAAGACCCTTGGCCACACTATCAGAGGGAGGAGGATAACCATAGGTTCGTAGGCTGAGGGTGGGGTGGTGAGGAAGCACACCACACGCACGCACGCACGTACGCACGCACATACACACGCACACACACACGCACGCACGCACGCACGCGCACACACACACACACACACACACACACACATACACACACACACACACACACACACACACACACACACACACACACACATACACACACTCGCACTCGCACACGCACGCACGCACGCACGCATGCACGCACGCACGCACGCACGCACGCACACAGCATGATAGTTTCCATTGCTGTCATAATACAAAATGAAAAAGAAAAAGAATTTTGTAGAAAAAGAAATAAAATAGAGCGTCATCAATTACGCGTTCGTGACGAACGTCATCCATGGCCGCATTGGTTATGACACCATTCAACACGTCACACTGATTATGGCGTAATATGATTGATGGATAAACTGGAATGGTCCATTGCAAGATTACTGTACAGGTAAGCTGCTGATTATTTGAAACTAATGCGCGAAAGATAACAGCAACAACTTCAAGTCAATTTAGTTTTCACAATTTTCAACAGAATAGGCCTACACATAAAATTGTGGACGAATCTTTCGCGTTTGGCCTTGTAGTTCAAAGGATTTAATAAAAAACGCAATAAGTCAGCTCACGAGACATTGAATTTTTGTCATAGTCACAATCCACATTTCAAGATTCCGAAGTAATTGTTCATGTTTAGGCTTACATATTGTAAATATCGAGATAGATTGGTCGCTCATATGTGAATGAATGACTCAGTTTTGCATAATTTAATAGATTTATTTGAACATCGAAACATTGACACTTTCTTCAGTAACATTTTGAGCCAAATTGGACCAGTAGTTTTCGAGTTGGAAATATTATGTACGTCTAATTCTGCAAGATTTCGGTACTGAAATGGATTTTATGGCAAGTGCTCGGTACAACTTTGGCGCAAAAACAGGACAATTTTGGTTCGAAAATTGTCGGCACTGATCCATCTTGTTGGTCCCTTTTCAAAATTTCTGCCAGGAGTATATCACACAGCTAGTAATCGACATTTCCAAGTTTATCCACCCATCACATGACGTCATATAACGTCCTAATTAACTACGTGACGTGTTAGATGACGCCATAATCAAGACGTCATTGATTACTCGGTATAGTCCGTCTTTCACGCTTAATAGTCCGAAGGCTGTACGAATTGTATGGCTTTACCATTTAATAAATATTCTGTTGAATGTTTTGAAACTAATTTTTCTGGACGCTGTTGCTGCCATAGGCAGCAACAGCGCCCAGTCAAATTAGTTTCAAAATATTTAACAGCTTACCTGGAAATCGACAGTCAGGGAGTTCAGAGATTGATCTATCCCAACACGAGCGAGGTGTGGGTGGAGCTTAGATAGAGATATGCAGGGCATAGCTAAAACTGGAAAGGTCCATTGGGGACTTTTGGTGCACTCGGAATATAGGGAGGAGTTGTTTCTTAGATGCTAAGCCCGATTATGAGGGTTCCAGATCTATTTGATGCCAGGGACAGTCGGTCATGGTTAAGATCGCAAATGCTATACCAATGCGTTGCAAATAAACTGATCAATTTATTTCTGACCCTGCGATACCAGCATCCTCGTTATCATCATCAATATCTTGCCGACGATCGTCGGATAAAGTTTATCCTGGCCTAAAACATTTGCGAAGAGGCATGCAGTACAAGTTATTCTTGGGGCACCAAGCAAGCTCAATGGCATAATGTTCGACATCCACACTTTACAAGATCAAGAACGGTATGCTGAGCAGGGAGAGATATACATCGCAACAGAATGCAAAGTCTGGCCTAAAAGGTTCAAAGAAGAAAGATATTGGTTGTGATCGATGTAGGGTTTTTTTAATCCATCATCCATATGAAGTTAGTACGAAGATGAGACATCAGAGTGGGGGACCAGTGGGATGGATGGACTCCCTCAGCCTCGGAACTTTCTTTATCAAAAGAACACCCACGGGGGAGCAGGTATAGTTGTAGGACCGTTTGGTGAATACACTTGCAGACAAACGTTTCCTATGCTTTTTGTTTCATGGGGAGTTCTACCAGTTGCCAATTCTGAAGATGACATGGTGCCTTCGTCAATGTGGTGGACACATCGATGATGGAATCAGCAGCTTAGATCGAGAAATAGGCATTGTGCTGGCCATTTCTCAAGGTATTAACGTACTTCCTGCACCTATCAAGACCATAGTACTAGCCAATTACCTACATGCATCAGACGCATCAATTTATCTAGATATCTATATATCGCGCTTTTGTGAGTAACGAATTTCAGCTAAGAAGGGTGGTGGGGGGGGGAGGGGGCGGTGTCAGGTTGACCGTTACAGGCAAGGATCATCAAGATCATAAACACATCAGTATCTATCAAAAGTATGGAGAAAAATCATGGTGATGACTTTCTCATGTCCATGAACATTGAAGTCCTCTTTAACAGTATGTGGAGAATTGATTTTTAATTAGTGTATTATAGGCGAACACGACCTGCCGCCAGAAACTTTTAATCTGCTCCAACATACCTTGAGCTATGAGGTCACACACTCCCTCTGTTTTCGATGACAAATGAACCAGATTGATATTGTGTTTGTCTCTTCAGGAGCATTGTATTCGGCACTATCAGCTGCAGCAGAAGTAAGCTTTTTGCCCTTGTCTTCTATTTCAAGCTCGCATCGATATAGTCGAAAAACACTTAATGCCCAGATATCATGCTCACTGAGCCAGAACCTGAACAATGCTGAGCCGATACTGACCCGTATTGCTCTAGTACTGACTCAGTAAACCATGTTATCAGGGCAATCTCTTGATAGACATTCAACATTCTACGGGGTCGTTTGATGAAATTCTGATTGAGATGACATATTCTCGTCATACCAAACATGGTTTGGAACACTGCCATCATATCAATGATCAGCACGTGATCGGATGGAACTTGAGTTTCCGACGTCAAGTCTGTTGCTGCCGGCTGAGTACAAACGGCTGCCTCGATGGCTTGCACGAGGGTCGCCTTGTCTACAGAGAGGATCAAGGAACCATCTATCACAAACATGGATTATTATGGCACACCTCGTACTAGCCAATGGTCGCTTTTCGCTTGAGTCTGGCATTTCTTCAAGCAAGGGAGTTGTTTCCAAGCATCACGATCAGAGTCCTAAGCGTCCAGAAGATGTTTGCAGCAGAAACCAAGTAACTCGACCCAACATTCCGAAAAGAGGAGCACCGCTTTGATGAGGAGTGTGACCAGGTAATCATTCTCGACAACAAAGAGGTCATGTCAGAGGATATTTCTCAACATATCCAATGTATCAGTGAAGAGGGAAGGACAGCCTTTGTGAAGGAGCGCACGGAGTATCAGGCAGTCGCATTC
Source organism: Chaetoderma sp. LZ-2023a (assembly GCA_034401795.1). Classification (NCBI taxonomy): domain Eukaryota; kingdom Metazoa; phylum Mollusca; class Caudofoveata; order Chaetodermatida; family Chaetodermatidae; genus Chaetoderma; species Chaetoderma sp. LZ-2023a. Next base: position 20,165,720 of record CM067364.1, read on the forward strand.
CATAAGCCAAACCAGGTGAACAAAGTCCGCTTAGTACTAAAGGGAATCCGGGTAGGCGCCAATGGATCGTTCCAGTTTTAGCCAAACCTCGCCCACCGCTAGCTAAGCTCCACCCACACTTCATCGTGCTGGGATTGATCGATTCCCGAATGTCCTAACTATCAATTTCCTGAAAACTATGCAGGTAAGCTGTTGAATATTTTGTAACTAATTTGACCGGGGACTGTTGCTACCTATGGCAGCAACAGCGCCCAGTCAAATTAATTTCAAAACATTTAACATAATATTTATTAAATTGTAAAGACATACAATTCGAACAACAACGCACATTCCGTCTTCAAATAAGCGTTCGTGATGTGCTTATCTACGTCATTCATGACATCACAACGACATTATTCATTACGATGTCATTCTACACGTCACTTAGTTGATTATGACGTCATATGATTGATGGATAAAGTGGAAAGGTCCATTCTGATTGTCTGATAACAGTCACGTGACCAATTAAAATTTGAAATAGAGCGTTCTGATTATTCGAGTGACGTCATCTCATTTGAAATAAACTAACTCCATAGAAGTCCGAAATTTAAAATGGAGCATTCTGATTGTTCGAGAAATTTGTGACATCATCTCAGTCGAATATTAGTAACGTCTCCTCCATTTCCCCACCAAGACCTGTGGTCATGGGGCGTGCATTAGCTCATGCAGCATTCGTATGCGTCGCTACATGACACGATGCATTTACTAAGCCACATCCCATGGTATAAAACTATATTTTTACGGCTAAATTTTTGGTTTAGATCAACATATTGTCTTATACCTATGCATAGATTCACCCTATAGGGACTAAGCTTGGACACATGTTTCAATAGTATATCAATAGTATTGAATACAATGGCATTGCGGGCATGAGGTCACAATTTAACGTCGCTGTGAACTTGGTATAAAACTGTATTTTGGTAAGTTTTTGGTTTAGATCAACATATCGTATTATACCTCGATATGGTGTCACCCTAATGGGAATACACTTGCATATATACTTCCTTATATCAAGGGGATTGAGCACAATGATATTGAGGTCAAAGCTTTACGATCACTGTGAACTTGGTATAAATCCCAGGGTTTGTTGACCATATTGGGACACATGCTTCCTTATATCAATGGGATGGAGTATAGAGATATTGACGTCATGAGGTCAAAGTTCAAGATCACTTTGATCTTGGTATAAAACTATTTTTGTAGTTATGTTTTTGGTGTAGATCAACTTGGACACATGCTTCCTTATATCAGTGGGATTAAGCACGCTGATATTGAGGTCAAAGGTCCCGATCATTGTACCATTTGTTGTCATTTCGTCGACTCGTTACGAGTAGAAGAGCGACGGGATGGGAGGCTGTTCTGATTGGCTGAGCGAGCTATGACGTCACCTCATTTGCATTTGGGTGGAGGGGAGGGGGTGCCTTTTTGCATGTTAGTGATATCATAACTTTTGATCAATCAGTGCAGCCGCTACAAGGGTCGCCATTGTTTGAGATGTTGAAATATTGACCCATGATAATGTTGATTGACGGGCCTAATGAGCCGTGAAGGTGTTACGGGAATGACGTGGGTTAAGAGGCAGTGTCAAGTGATGGATCACCTGACCATTTGCTGCCTATCAATGCAGTCACCCCTACAATCGCCAATGTTAAAACTGCAGAGCTATTGACCCATGAAACTGTTGTCATGATGCATTCGTATGGGCGAGCATAAGTACCCACCAAAGGATGCATGTACTGATGTTAGTGTGGGTGTCAGGGTGTGCGGGAGTGTGCATTCTTGTAGATACATATGCCCAGGTGTTAAAAAAGGCCCGGACTAAGTAAAAAAACTGGCAAAATGTTTGCGGGTTAATTTATAGAGGACAATAGTCGCCCTCACCCTCCTCTGACCATCACCCACCTTCTTGACATGTAGATAAATGGTATCTATATGTATGACCGGGTCGGCATAGAATGTCGCATATCAATGGGTTCCATAGACGAATCTCTGCCAAACTGGGTATTCTGAGTCATTATGTCAATGCAGTCAAATTAGTTTTAAAATATTCAATGGAATGTTTATTAAATAGTAAAAACATACAATTTGTATAACTGTCGGCCCATTTCATGTTCATGATGAGGTATTTCTCTCTCATTTATGATTGTGATGTAATTGATTATGACATTATAGCATGCGGAAGTTCTGCCCTCCAGGCTTTGTGATCTCTGCCATCCGAGGACTAAGTCACTGCATGACGTTGCACCTTGGTAATATACCTACCAAGGCTGGTTCAAAGCCAAGAATGTCCACATTAGCAAAACATAGACCCTCCTTAAATGGGAATTATGACTGTTTGAACTTGTACCACTTTACAGAGACTCGAAACTGTGTACATTAAATCTTAAATATATCTACTAATCTAGTTTTCTATCCTTTACAGATTCTTAGATATACCGTCTTAAGCAATCGATTTTCTCCCACTCTTACGGCAGCCATTTGTTTTGTTCTTCTTAGGACCATCTAAAAGAAATTGGCCATCTTAGACGTCATTTTCGGATGACAATCTCATGTCCCGCTCGACGTGAAATATAAGCTAACGTCATTAGCGGTGTCGCTTTTCGACCTATGATTAAAATACACTTCTTAAGGACAACCACCTTAGCCATCAAATTTGTGGATGGAATCCTATGGTGCATTGTGCAGATTGAAATGTTGCCAGTGGACTTTATTTCTGCTGCTACCTGCTTAGCACCCGTACGAAGATCCCATGATTACCGCATGTCCATTGGCACACCAATCCATGCTGCTTCGGCAGTTATGAGTAGCCTACTTTCACTAGGAAACAGGAAAGCAAAGTCTCCCGGTTCACCACGTTTCTCAGCTCGCCTTCTGATGCCTGAGGTACTGTCGCCCCACACACCCCTCCCTGAACCATTGTGAATGATCTTAATACTGCAACCTTATTCGAGCTACGTAAGACCACTCACCATGCACGCATTGATTTCGAAGGCTTCGAATTTCTCTGCCATCCTTCCGATTTGTCTCCATGTCTGGTGACCCTTGTTCCACTTTTTTCTTTTAGCGAAGATCTTGCCGCATATAAATAATGCATTAAATGTACTAAGCATGCTTTAAATGCATTTCCTAAGGAAAAAAGACGACCACCGTGGCTCGATCTTCTGTCGACTAGCGACCATTTTCCTTTGGACCGCTTGGCCTGTGGTCAGGATAAAAGACCTAGTTACATGATCAGGCAGCTATCACCATTCAAGGCGACTGACCCAGAATAACTGCCACATCACCTTGAACCTTTTCCTAGTCTTCCATGTCATCCACTAGCTGTCATCATATTAGATCACAACAGCGCCTCGACTCAACAGAGATTTCTTAAACTCTTCACTCTATTAATTACATGAGTCGGTTTGTGTGCCTGCAATTTGGATGGCCCATTCCTCAGACTGTATCAAAACCTTTTTGACATCACTCAGGCTGGTCTTCATCTCCGAGCCAAAGATTTGCCTGACTTTGCGATGGTAGAGATTCTCATGTAACTTAACCGATTGTGTCCTTCTTCAGCCACCTGAGGACTTAAAACCACAAAACACCTAGGACAGATAAACTACCGCCTCATGTAGGATCCCATATATCTCTATGTTTCATCATGCTCAGAATTACCGCATCTGGGCATTTCCTGAGAACATCAGATCAACTAGGCGGCATCGACTAAAATGCTCTTCAGCCCTGATTCGTCTCAGTGAAGACATCAAAGTAGCAATTCGTCCCATTTCGCCTTAAGCGGACTTTCAGTAATTAGCTCAAAATAACCCTTTATAGACTGACTAAATGAATCATGACTGTCAGTGGCATAACGACTGCTGCGAATACCATCTGTTGCCTCCCACTCCGTTCCTGAACATCCATTCCTCCACACACCCACTCCCCGTAGGGATTCCCACTGCAAAGAGACAGAACCCCACTGCCAGACAGGCCCTCCCACCTCTCAAGTGATGATTTTAAGAGCTAGGGTGACGTTTTGATCCCGGCGACGAGGGCGCAAATTGGTCCTCTTGCCACTCCATTGCACATCTTTCAGCTGATATACCATGTATGCAACCCTTGGAATAAAACCATACTAAGTTTGCTCTCATGACTTCTCTCTCACATCCTACCCACTTCCAAGCTCACTAGAGCCCGAGAGAGAACAACCTAAAAAAGCCTGGCTCGAATGCAGGCAGGAAAGACTTAACAGCCACCTGCGTCCCTTTCTGTCTCTGGAACATACTCAATACACCCACATGCGCCTGGCATACCCAGGAGGCATGGGGATGCCTTTTCGACTGCACCTCACACCGAAGTACACTGACCTTGTCATGGAGAGCCACCGCCTATGCCGCCGCTACCATCAGAACCACTGCTGCCACAACTACCACCATCACCACTACTGCCACAACTACCACCACAACTATCGCCACCTCTGATGCCACTGACGTCGTTACCAACTCTACTGCAGGCACAGCGAGAGCTACCAACACCCCCGGCATGAACGTATACATTGGTTCCAGCCTCCAACGCTCTGCCTGAGGATAAAAGAAGACCTATACCTAGGAACCGCAGTACCACGCCCCTGAAAAGACTATGATGGTTACCTCAAAACCGGGACATCTGCTTCCGGACTGCAGTGGCGAGGAAGAGGGCATCGCATCTGCCACCGAGCCAGGCCCAGCCAGCAGGACTCATCTGGTTCAGGCACTCTGCCGTGTTGGGAATTCCCGACCAGAACTGCACGTGGGGGTGGGGGAACAGGCGGCCACCCGGCAACAGCTTACTGTCCCCCTGACCTAGATATTTGTTGCTTTGTTTTTGTCCTAAACTCGTGTAGCATCTAGACCATGATATTATGAACGGATCGTGATTATTTGTTTATGCAATTAATATTCTATTTCCAAAACGCAACAATGAAAGCCAATACTGTTAAGCTAAGTGTTTTATTTTAAAAACGCAGCGTGCACGTGGCATACGCTGCACTTATAACATATTAAATATACGCTGATAACATCTTTAACGGTTTGATAATTTCATGGTTGCTGTGACTCGGCAATTGGAACGGCGACAAATAATGATGATTATGATGATGCTGATGATGATGCCGATAATGATGATGACGACTATGACGACGAAATATGGACATGATTGATATTAACAAAGAGCTAACTCTCAGATTTGCCTCAAGATTGTTTAAAATTTATCGGTGAATTAAGTAAAATAATTACATTAAGTTTAAAACTCTAAGCATTCAGGAGGGCATGGGGTGGGGGAGGGGTGGGGGGGATTGTCGCGAACACTGCTGTCATTGCTAGCACAGAAAGTAAAAACCAACCCAAATATTTTCTACGCAATATGCACGCAGCAAACCAAAGACAAGAGAAGGTATAGCTAACTTTGAGATTGAGGGAGATATCATAATGTCACTGTATCCACAGATAAAGCAAAGGCTGAAGTTTTACACCAATTTTTCAGCAGTGTATTTACTAGTGAAGATACAACTAACAAGACTGCTTGTCCAGTGCGCCATCATGATCTCCCACTTGACAATTTAGTCATCAGTGCTGAAGATGTGTCCACGATTCTATACGAACTAAACACCTCCAAATCACCAGATCCAGATGGGTTCCACCCACGAGTGTTAGTAGAGCTAGCACATGAGATATGCATACCTCTATATCCCATCTTCAATAAAGTAAAGCAGGAAACTATTGTTCAATGAGCATAAATAGCATAATGTGTAAAGTGATGGAAATGCTATAAGGGATAAATTGATAGCACTATGGTTAGAAACATTCATATCAGACCTTCAGCATGGCTTTGTGAATGGTAGGTCAACTACAACTAACATTCTTACTCTCCTTGAAGAGTGGGCCCGCTCACTGGACGAAGGTGTACTAATTGACACAGATTACCTTGACATTGCAAAAGCTTTTGATTCTGTGCTACATCAGCGACTACTAGGTAAACTGAAAGGGTATGGCATCAATGCACAGCCCATGGACTGGATCAGCAGCTTCTTGAGCAACAGACAGCAACGAGTAGTGATAAATGGAACAGCATCAGAATGGGTACCTGTACTGAATGGCATTCATCAAGGAAGTGTCCTTGTTTCCATTCTCTTTATCTGCTTTATCAATGATCTACCTGAAAGTATTAACAGTATGTCCCACATGTTCGCAGATGACAACAAAGTTTATACCCATATCTCTTCAGACAAAGAACCTGTGAAACTGCAGTCCGATCTCGATCAATTAGCACCGTGGTTAGATACATGGCAACATAATTGTACTAGAGGCAATTTCTGCTGAGCAGGATCTAGGGGGTAAACGTTGATTCTGAACTTAAGTTCTCATCTCTATAGAGATGCAAGTCAATAAAGGCAAATCAGAGACCAGAGTTGATTAGAAGATCATATGAGTACCGGGATCAAGACTCTCTAAGGATGCTCTATATAGCCATTGTAAGGCCTCACCTGGAATGCCCAAATGCTGTATAGTCACCTAGATAGATTAATGATGCAAAACATATAGAAGGTGTTCAGAAGAGAGCAAAGAAGCTGGGTCCAGCTATATCGGCACTACACTGTGGGGAAAGATTGCCAGCACTGGGTCTTCCTAGCCTGTAATTTTGTCGAGCAAGGGGCGACATGATAGCCGTCTACAAGGTTACACATGGAATATACAATACCACAATTGATATTGTGAGCTTGGATGTAACTTCAAAGACAAGAGGCCATTCTCGCCAGCTAAATAAAAACTACTACAGAAAAGCGCCGAGACAAAATTTCTTTGCTACGATGGTTGTTGATCCGTGGAATGCTCTACCAGAGCATGTCGTGTCTGCTCCAATATTAAACTTCAAAGCGAGGTCAGACGGTGAATGGTCTCAGTATCTGTATAACACATGAAGCTAGTGTAGATTGAGTAGCAATTAGGCGAACCTGCAAAACTTAGGGGGTCATCATATTGGTAATAGTCTAAATCAGTGGTTAAACAAGGGATACGTGTGGCATCCACGCTAGGCCACCTAATGACGTAAAAGATGGTAAAGTGAAACTGTTACTCGGAATAAGGGCCAGGTGTGGTATCCGTGCCCGCCCAACTGATAGCTTAAATGGTAATTGCTGGTACCAGTAGTAGGGGTAAGGTATGGTAACCGTGCCAGCCCACCAAATGGATATAAGTGGCAAAGTGTTAGTGGTATTTTATTAGTCTTAGAAGCTAGATGGCATAGTAAGGGCGGTAACAAATGAACCTAATAGATGGGCGAGGCGTGGCACCTGTGCCAGCCCATAAATCCAAAAATAAAGAAAATAGGCGTCGTAGTAATCCTTACAAAATGTACATGTCTCCCCCTGTATATGTATATTATGTATATGTGTATATATGTGTATATATGTATATCTATGTGTACATAACAGAAATCAAGATAAGATGGTGCAAATATATAAAGGTAGCCAGGCTCTCTGCCCTATGGTAGACTCTGAATAACTGGCATCTGACCTGCCTTATCTATATGGGACAGGAAGACGAAGAACGGGACTCCTAAAACTTGTGGTAGATACGATCGGCTGACAGGCTTTTCAGTCTATTTACTACAGCTATACATGATATCATATCATATCATATGAGCTGTGCTGTAGTTTAACCGGATAGCCTAAACGTATCTTAAATGTGGAAGGCTTGCATTTCAGCGGAACGATATATTCGCGCCGCACCCGGGTTTAGAGACTCAGACATGACTTTTTTGTGTCCATAAAGCGTATCAAATGTTTGCTAGACTATTACGCATAAGAGGAGCAATACTTTACAAATCAAAGCTATATATTATCGCCAATGTACTAACACGCGGCGGCATCTCCTTGGCAATTAAATGGAGAAGCACTCGTTCATGCACGCACGCACCCACCCGATCCCAATGTGACGTATACTTACGACTACAGTGCAGCCCAATAATAAGTTTGAACGTTTCCGAAAGAAAAAACCAGAAACATGTTAGTATAATTTTTAACACGGTCAGTAATGTCCTCCAATCCAATTATGTTCGAAATATTCAACCATAGACCTACGTTTTATTTTGTCATGGAAACAATTTCAGTTATTTCTGAGCTGTACTGTTTTAGTATACGGCCCTTTTACACTCATACCAGCCAAAAACGGCTTCTGCAGTGGTCTTGAGAAATGTCCATTTGCAGACAAAGAGAGGACTATTTTTGAAAACTTACAACTGGAATGACTAGATCGATAACCGAGCTAGTCACTCCAGTGGTAAAATTTCAAAACTAGTCTTCTCTTGGTCTGCAAAAAGACATTTTCTTTGAGAAATTGAATTAAAAAAAAAAAAATTCGAGGGTTAATGTGTTAGCGAATACGGAATATTATCCTAGTTTCGGCGACCAGATGGCAAACGACAGCTGTTCTCGCTTGAAGTAAAATAATTCATCTTTGACAGACATCTTAAGCAATTCGTCATTAGAAACCAACCAGTACACACTCTTTGCAGTTTATTGAATATTATCGTTACCCTTGCCAGGGGCAGATCCAGGAATTTGTTAAAAGGCTTGCCCATGGGCCTTTAGCTGTCAGCAGCAGCACGTAATCAAATTAGTTTCAATATATTCAACATCCTACCTGTTAGTTCTCTGGAAATTGATAGCCAGTGAGTTCAGGGATCGATCGATCCCAAAACGGGCAAAGTGTGGGTGGAGCTTAGCTAAGGGATGGCCGGGCATAGCTAAAACTGGATTCCTCTGCTATTGCATATGCACAAAGTAAGATACTATACATGTATATGGCAACATTTAAGAAGAATCTGTGTAGTAGACTTCCAATTTATCCATCCATCATATGACGTCATAATCAACAACATGACGTGTAGAATGACGTCACGAACGCATAATTGAAGACGGACTATGCGTTGTTTTACGAATTGCATGTCTTTACTATTTAATAAATATCCTGTTGAATATTTTGAAACTAATTTGACTGGGTACTGATGCTGCCATGGGCAGCAACAGCACCCTGTCAAATTAGTTACAAAATATTCAACAGCTTACCTGTATAGTTTTCAGGAAATTGATAGTCAGGGCATTCGGGGATCGATCGATCCCAACACGAGCGAGGTGTGGGTGGAACTTAGCTAGATGTGGGCGGGGCATAGCTAAAACTGGAAAGGTCAATTGCCAAGCCAAACACACATAAATTTTGGGATGCAACCGTTTCAGATTCCATTTCAAAAACTGGAATATCGTATAGCAACAAATTCTGTAGGCAAATGTAACATGGTTATAAATGTAGAATAATAATCCATCCAATTATTGCATATCCACAAAGTAGCCCAAACTAAGATATATGGAAACATTCGAGAAGAATCTGAAAGGGCTGCATGCCAAAATTTATGGGTGGTTGGCTTAGCAATTAAATACAATCTGCGTCTGTCTGTTTTATTGAAAAGAACAGCATATATCTTCGCTGGATTGATTGATTGAATATTTGATTAATTGGTTGTTTTGGTATCAGTACATATTCAACAGATGTCGATGAGAGCCGGCGGACAAGATTTTGAGCCATCATAGTGGCCGATGATGATGATGATGAAGACGACGACGACGACGACGACGACGACAACTGTGAGCGCATAAGTGGGACAAGGGAGATAAATAACTACTTCAATAAATATGCTGCTTAACGAGTTATCTCCCTGAAAACAAATAGCCTACCCGGTATTGCAGGATCTATTGCTTTGATCTACGCGGAGGAACCTAACTTATCCTAAGACTAGATTAAAGAAGATGGTCGTTAATTGGCACGTGCGCTGGAAACAGCGTGTCTATCCATACGTGCAGAGCCGAGTTAAGCCTATTGGGAACCTAACTAGATACTTAATCCAGAATAACGCCATACTGAAGTATGGCGTTATTCCTGATTAACTCTCTAGTGAGAACACGGCCTAAGACCGGGGATTGATCATACTAAAGACAAGCTCCATGTAAGTATATAGACGACGGGACGACGGACGACGATGTCAAGGGTTTTTTATTGCCAATTAATAACAATGGGATTGAGTCACAAGTCAATCTGACTAAGGCCGTGTTCACACTAGACTTAATCCGGAATAATACCATACTGAAGCATGGCGTTATTCCTGATTAGCTCTCTAGTGAGAACACGGCCTCAGTATTGTGTTACGCCGGTTAAGTTTTGAGTGAGAACACGGCCTTAGAGATTCGACTCTTTCCCTACAAGACTATAAAAAGTGTGTTACAATTTGCATAATAATTTTACACTAAAGTGAGACTAGTAATTGAAAATTGAAACGTCCGTCAAGTTTATCAATTGTATGTCTTTGATAGATTTACAATTTAGTAAACATGCTGTTAAATATTTTGAAACTAACCCGACCGGGAGCCATTGCTGCAAAAAGGAGCAACGACACCCAGTCAAACTAACCTCACCATATTCAACAACACTCATGTATAGTTACCTCGAAATTGTGATTTTTGGAGTTCATGATTCCGATTCCAGCACACGTAAACCACCTTTCCAGAGTATCAACCCATCATATGACGTCATAATCAACTACGTCACGAACGCATATTTGAAGACGGTCTATGCGTTGTTGTACACATTGTATGCCTTTACTATTTAATAAATATTTTGCTGAAAATTTGGAAACTAATTTGACTGGGCGCTGTTGTTGCCAAATTAGTTACAAAATATTCAACAGCTTCCTGCATAGTTTTCAGGAAATTGATAGTTAGGGGATTCGGGGATCGATCAATCCCAACACGGCGAGGTGTCTTCTTTGCGCCTAATGACCGACGACGAATGTTATGCCCATTAATCTATGAACAGCGCCATTTACCTTCAACTTATTGTTTCTAACAGCAACAGGTTATAATTCTAAGTTCTAACTTTGGATTTTTCGTTTGCAAAGACAAGATTTAAATGTCCCTTTCTTGTTTGTTTAATCACATGCATCTTAACTTCTTTACTTTTATTTGATAGAATTCATTCAGTTTCATCATCATATATATATATATATATATTTATATATATATATATCTATATATATATATATATTGCTTGCAGCAATCAAACAGTTAATATGGACATTTCCAGTTTTAGTGATGCCCCGCCCATCTTTAGATAAGTTCGACCCACACTTCGCCGTATTGGGATCGATCGATCCCTGATTATCAATTTACAGAAAACTATACAGGTAAGCTGTTGAATGTTTTGAAAATAATTTGACTGGGTGCTGTTATTGCCTATGGCGGTCAAATTAGTTTCAAAATATTCAACAGCATGCTTTTTAAATATTAAAGACATACAAGTCGTACAACAACGCTTAGTCCGTCATCAATTAAGCGATCGTGACGAACCTATCTACGTCATTCATTCACACGTCACGTAGTTGATTATAACGTCATATGATTGATGAATAAACGGAAAAGGACCAATGATAATGGGCTTCGTGTTACCAAACTCACGCTTACTCTGTACCTGTCTTCTGTTGTCAGGTGTACATATTCGACATAAAATATAACCCGGGATTCGATAGCACATGTGAGCCAAACTGACAAGTCCTTATTCTGCTGATAATGGTAATCAAAAAATGTGACTCACCTCCTATCAAACCGATGTGTATCTTTATTTGTCTCTAATCTTTTCTTTCGACAAATTGTCGATAGATACCATCTCCTACTAGAGCTTAATATATCTAGTTGCTATTCAATGTAGAAATAGTAAACACAGACATCTCCTCTGCATCTTATTGACCAACCTGTTATATGCAAAGAGTCCCGCATCCCTCTCCGGACAAGCATTGTCGGTGATTGAATCGATATGTATAATAGGTTCAGGGATAAGGTGTTAGTTCAAAGAATATTGGTCAAACATTGTTACGGATACCGTTGACGCATATAAATAGGTGGTATATTTTAAATGTATAAGGATATGAATGGCTGATATTAGACCAGTCAGGCATCTAGTGTACGTATTGGAAAAAAACATTGTCTCGCCATATTGCTGCATACTGTGACTGGAAAGACTGCGCTAACCATTTAACACTCATATCAGCCAAAAATGGCTTCTACAGTGATCTTGAGAAATGTCCATTAATAGAGCAAGAGTAGACTGTTTTTGAAAATTTACCACTAGAATGACTGGCTCGATAACCGAGCCAGTCATTCCAGTGGTACATTTTCAAAAAATAGTCTTCTTTTGGTCTGCAAATGGACATTTTTTTTATGAGAAAATTTAAATTTTCTTGAACAGATTCGAGGGTTAAAGAGGTTTAGAGCAAGCGTTATGTTAGAAGTTATTATTGAACGAGCAATGATGCATTGGGAGTGCTGTCCGAGCACTTGTCTGTGTTAAATGGTTAATTGATATGCGCCATGTTTCGAGCTTTGCGGTACCGTGGGAATAAGAAGGTCTATGAGAGTACCTGCTTTCATTGGCCACGAGTTGGCACCACATGCGGTGATTATTTAAAATATGCCCTACCGATGCACCGAGAACGTTAAATGTTTGAATTTGATAAACCATATAAAAGAAATTACATCTAAGGTAAGAAATGTTTGGCATATACAAAACTAATTCGACTTGAAGCTGTTGAATAAGGCAGCTTTTATCCAAATATGTTTCAATATAATTTACAACATTATTATTCATATGTGCTAAAAGTGGACATCAAATGGAATGGGTGGGATACAGATAGAGAACATGGTTGCTCGTGTGATTGGTGTTTAGAATTTTTCACGAGAGAAAGGAGCCGTCTTAGCCTTTATAAGATTAAAATATTAGAGGTGGTACCTTTTGTAGACTAACTTTATTTATTTTGATAATCTTTCGCACATAAAATGTGCTTCATCAGGTCTGATGAAGCACATTTATGTACGAAAGCTTATCAAAATAAATAAAGCTAGTCTACAAAATGTACCACCTCTAATATTTTTTAAATATAATTTTTCAGTATGCCATTTTTACAATAGAGAACGTTATATAAAGAACTGTCATTGACGTGGCAGATTGTACTGCCGCTATGGAGCCAGGAATCGCACCCAATATCACGCATACTCAAAACGAACTCACTTTACTAAAATTCTGGAAATCGTTTCAAGAGCTGCCTCATTGGCTGAACTTTCCACTTCCGAATTCCGCATTCTCTCTCGGCCTGGCAGCCAACACGCTGTTAATAGTTTATATGTTAAAATCAAAGAAATATAAAATACCAATATTTACGTTACTAACGAGTTTAGCCGTGTGTGACTGTATAACCTCGTTTTCGGTCCTGTTTACTATAATCTTTGCTCGACCAAAGGTGATACTTCCTCAGTCTATTGCACTTGTCTGCTGTAATGTGAACATGTATCTCCAGACCGGACGCTATTCATGTAGCGTATGCCATCTCATGTTTATCGCTGGTCTAAGATATTTTCAACTGGCTCACTGTCTAGCCGCAAAAATTCGCGTTACGTTCGGATGGGTTTCAAGATGTTGTCTCGGTATCTGGGTATTTTCTCTGATAGTCGTCATTCCGTATCCCATTTTCTATACGATAAGATCAGTACGCTATGAGAATGAAGTGCTGTTACTGAGGCAGTTTTTCAGCGACTATAAGACTAAAGAATCCTTGCTGTCCGCTTTTCAACAGATAATTCCACTAATTGTACTAGGGTTCTTACATGTGCTCAAAGTATATAAAGTCTCACGTCACCAAGAACTTACACAGCAAGAACGTCGTACCACGAGCTCACGAGCGGTAACTCTGATTATTTTCGCCTTTTCTTTATCACTTCTTCCCCGATTCATTCACACTTTCTGCCACAGCGTCCTGAACATCGAACCGACATCGTATCATGATGCGCTGTTTATACATTCGGCATATTGCTCATATTCAAATAGCATTGTTGATCCATTTGTCTATCTCATTGCTTCTCCAGACATTCGGAAGGATATTTGAAGAATATTTTGCACCAACGATTGTAACACAAAAGTCGCTAAGCAATAATAGAGGAATCCACCCTGATAACGCGGCCTACTGCGCCGACGCTAGGCCGATACCGGGCCGATGCTGAAAGTATCGGCACGGTATGGGCCCAGCATCGGTCCAGTAAGCTGCGTTATCTGGCCAATTTTAAGTATGCCCCGCCCATTTGTAACTAAACTCCACCTACGCGTTTCCCGTGTTGGAATCGATCGACACCTGCACTCACTGAATCTCAATATCCAGAAAACTATACATGTAAGCTGTTGAATATATTGAAACTAATCTGCTGGATGCTGTTGCTGCCTATAATTAGTTTCCAAATATCCAAGCGAATGTTTAGTAACTAGTAATAGGCCAGTCAAATTACAGTTTGACCCATTCCTGGTTTTTATGGCCACTCGAGTCATCTACATGATATATCAAAAATGTAATTTCATCTTCTTCTTCTTTTCGATCGCTGGTATCACACTTGGAGAGCCGTTCTCAAGATGAAATCTGTGGTTTTCTGCAGTTCTTCCACAGGCCCATACAGCTTTTCAAGAAAAGAGGTTGACAAAGGCCAGATCTCTTCTCTCAGCAGCTGATACGTACTGCAACATTGAAGTATGTGCTCTGTGGTCTGTTCTGCTACTCCACAAGGACAATGTAATTTCATATATCTGGTGGAACATGCTTTTTTAGCTCACCTGTCTCAGCTTATATAATGGTGATTTTTCTGTCATCTGGCGTCTTCCTGTCTGACAATAATTGTGGCACGTTTGGACATTGATTGAGGGATTACAACCAAATTTGGCAGACTTATTCGGTTAGACAAAATCTATAGGAGCTATGAATATGAAGTGTCCACGCTTTAAAATACAAGAGCTATGGCCCAAGTACTGAACCCTGTGTAGAACATACGTTTGTGGCACGTTTGTCATCTGTTGATGAGTTAAAACCAAATTTGGCAGATATATTCCTTTAGGCACTATCTATCCGAGTTGTGATTATGTGACGTGGCCACGGCTTAAAAACAGAGTTATGGCCCCTGTTTAAGCCATTGAAAGCCATGAGGGTTTTTATGTGCTTAATCCTATTGGGACGTGTTTACACTACAGGTGTGTTAGAAACCAAACAGGTACACGCTACTCCTGATCCTCATCATAATGTGTAAGTACACGTTGTAATTAACAACATATCCAGAATTACAGTATGCATTAAAATGCCTGAAATAGTTTCTGAATAAATAGAAAACTATAGAATACTAATTGAAACAGTTGGTATATTCCATTCAAGCTTACAATCAAGCAGGCTGAAGACGTTCAGGTGACACGCAAATTCGACAAATCTATATAATAATAAAGTTCATTTTCAAATTCATATGAAACCCTGAACGCATGCCGTTGAAGTCTTTTGTACGCAATCAACATAATTAAATACCCTGGATTGTTTCAAATGACCAACCCAAGCGTCTAAATCATTGTCAGTGTCATCTTCTCATGTTGCAGCAAAACCCCTCTGCATTCTGAGCATGCCATTGAAAATCCAGCCCTTGACACTTGCATCTACACGGCATGGTACTACAACCGGATTAGCAGTGACACCTAACAAGCTCTAGAAGTGACTTTGGTACAGGATCCTGGCCCGTATGAATAGGAATCAGCCTCGATTCACAGATATTCTACCCCTACATTTTCTGGAGTTAAGGAATTGTCAATCCATTCCTGAGCCTGGTGGTACACACGAATGCTATAGAACTTTGCTGCGGCTGATGTCAGTGGAAGATTGCGCGAATGTATTGATGGTTTACTCTGTGTCACTTGGACCTGAAATCGTTGCCACCTCATTGTGTTCAAATTGTCCTCTCCTCCCCCTTGTATGCACAAACCATTGCTTTCTCTCCTGCCACAAAAATTTCATCTTGCGTTGACTCTGAATTCAGAAATACCCTTGCATGTTCTCTGAAGTTGGCATTCTCCTGAATCAAACGAAGTAACACAGCTATCCCAAACACCCGTGAAGTTATGTCGCAGCCTAATATCGAATGGACAAACAGAATGCTATTCGTGCTTTGATCACGTTCAAATACTTGCGGCATGTGGACGTTGCTGGCTCCGGCATAAAGTACAATTGACCACCCTTTGCATGATGGCAAAGTAAGACAATAAGGTCGGTATCATCTCCGACCAACACAGTTATATACGTCTCGGCTGCAGTAACGGCAGTTATTACTATCAATAAGTCTGCATCACCTTTAGGATAGTGAACCTCGTAACTATACCTCCCCAATTCTTATTCTTTCGTCTTCAAGACCATGTCGCCAGTAAATGTTACCGTCCTTCCAACTCTGCTGTTTCTCTTTTGTGTGAACCATCATTGGCTGATGGTTTGTCATCATAGTTATCGAATACTATAATGACAGATTGTTCATACTTCCTCTGTATGTAGCAGATGAAGCATTGCTCGATATCGTCATATGACTTGCCCGTCTGCCATGGGATTCTCTGGAGAATGGCACCACCATCCAAGACAGATAGACAATTTGGGCCTGGCCCATCCTTAGGAGGTACAGCATCCCATATTGATTTAGCGAGTGGGGGCTTGTTAGCAGAAAGAAGCACATCTGAATCAAAAAGAGAGGTAGGATATCACGCATAAACCAAATTTGAAAGCTTCGGCGAATTCTTCTGATTGGGTCCCAGCGATGACTAGCCTCTGGAATAACAACTGTGGGTCGATTTGCACTGTTTCTTCATCATTAATTTTCAGAGTGGATTTTGATACCATTGTTATTGTCTGTGATTTCTTGGAGAATGTAAAGCCAGCCATTCTTTCGTTCCATTTCTCTCAGAATATTGCTACCTATGTCCTTGGCACTATCGACGTTTACAGAACTATGGGCTGCAACACCATTCACAATATTTTGTAGATGTTCACTTTCAGAGAATGGACTCCTTGTTCCGAGTAAGCCAATTATTTCTGAGGTATTAGAATTGTCTCCGGTTTGTCTTGTTTGAGAAATATCTCTACGTTGTTCACTGGTCTGATAGCTGACGTTTGTCTAGTCCTACATAGCACTGCTTATTTCGGCTGAGACTGGGCTGGACATCACCCACACCAAATGCTGTGTCTCAGTCACGCCCCTTCATCATATCAATCCACCTGCCGTCTTTTTCTTGTCATTAATGCCTGTTCGATGACAAGGCCG
Source organism: Chaetoderma sp. LZ-2023a (assembly GCA_034401795.1). Taxonomy (NCBI): domain Eukaryota; kingdom Metazoa; phylum Mollusca; class Caudofoveata; order Chaetodermatida; family Chaetodermatidae; genus Chaetoderma; species Chaetoderma sp. LZ-2023a. The sequence continues at coordinate 20,182,968 of CM067364.1, forward strand.
TGTGAAAGCTTTGCCCAGTATTGATCTGTCCTAGGAACAGCCTGGAAACCGCCATGAATACAGCTTTCAGGAATGAGGGGATGCGGCTCCTCCAATTTGTACATGCTTTGGAGGTAGATGTTCAGGGATTTGACGTACAATCATGCCCAGAAGTTATGTCCAGAAGCTGCCATGAATCGAACTATATTAGCCAATGTGTCAAAATGCAAATTCCAGTTCCCAGTCCGTTCTGATTTCGAGAAGGCGCGGACCAAGTCTATCGTGTCCATGTACTGGAACCACAATTGAATGGTGTGGTCTTCTCCCATTTGGCTTTTCACCTCTTCTATCCCTTCAGCTACATGTCGAAGGATTCTGGGGCCGTTACTTTCTAAGTGTTCTCTACCTGCCATTGCGTTATCAGACAGGTCAGCAGCTGCAGCAAGTTCATCAGGCAAGTCGGAATCACAAGGGTTTAAAGATTCACGAGGAGAAGTCGTCTCGTCTTCATTTGGCAATTTTAATGCAAAGCTCTTTGACGTTAGAAGGGTGTTCAAGGCACCATCAATAAGAAAATGTCCACGAATAGCCCGTGCAACTGCCTTCCCATTGAGCAATTTTGATATGGTGTTCGCTGCATAAACCAGTTCCAATAACTCCTCCCAACAAAGGTTGGTCGAATGTTAAAACGGGGGTTACATCATAACGCATGTCATGTTTGGATAGAAATTGCAATATTGAGTTTAAGCATGTCAAATCACCAGGGTCCATGTCAATTTTTGGTAAAACATCAGTGAGGATAGACCAGGATGTTCATCCCGGACCATCCCGGCCTTGGACAAATACAGAGAGATAGTGCGAAATTTTCCACAGAATGTCTGCAGTTGACACCCGTGCTTCCTCTGATTGTTCCGTAGGCGACGTATATTTCAATGCTTTCACTGAGGCAGTCTTTTGGAGATAGTGCTCAATGTTGATCCGTCCAACTTCGGCTATGTCCTTTGCTGACACGCGGTATCACAGAAGCTCTGTCAATTGTTTGTGGAATGCACGCTATCAATCCCATGCCATGGAAAGTGTCATGTCCATCAATGGTTCTTTCCATTTTTAGCTATGCCCCGCCCATCACTAGCTAAGCTCCAACCACACCTCGCCGTGTTGGGATTGATCGGTCCACAAATGCCCCAGCTATCAATTTCCTGAAAACTATACAGGGAAGCTGTTACATATTTTGTAACTAATTTGACTGGGTGCTGTTGCTGCCTATGGGAGCAACAGCGCCCAGTCAAATTAGTTTCGAAATATTCAACAGAATATTTATTAAATAGTAAAAGCAAACAATTTGTACAACAACGCATAGACCGTCTTGAAATATGCGTTCGTGACGTACTTATCGACGTCATTCATTATGATGTCATTCTAAACATCACGCAGTTCATTATGACGTCATATGATGGGTGGGTACTCTGGAAAGGTGAATTGTTCGGATGATATGATCGACATTATCAGGGACATATTGCATAACATGACCTGGGGTGAAGCCAGGAATATCAATTCTATGTACAAGGGCAGCGCTTCTTTCATATTTCTGAACCTCTGTATAAGAGCAGCTGAACCCATGTGTGTGTGTGTGTATGGTATAGATAAGGAACATCGATGCAAAATCATGATACATCTCAACACCAAGACCGATTTGAGTGGTAAAAGAAGTGCGCGGGTTCCTGAAGCTTTCATAATTGCCTGTCCAATGGAACACATTTTCACTTCTCTGTCTTTTCCAACAAATAGTGTGCGTAGCAAGAGTTGTGAAACTGGTGGGATACAAATCATATGACTGTTCTATGGATTTGATATCTGATTGTATAAGTTCAGCACTGGGTTTTATAATTATGTCTTTATCAGCACCATTAGACCGCGGTTGACAAAAGAAGTCATGAAGGATTGTTGATGCTGTTCTTCTGAAACTGACAATGTTTTTACGACTACACAATTCACTGATGATAATTTCTTCTCCGAAATGTTGCAGAAGTTGCTTCTTCATGTACCGAAAGCTATATGGTTCCTCACTGCCTATGTTATCTCTCATCCTATTAATGAGGTCGCCAATAGTGGTCTGTTCATCATCATTTTGACGGAGATCTTCTATAATTTTTGCAAATGCATCTGACATGCCGTGTGGCCTCCCCGTCTGTCTTTTTGCATGGTGGAGGAACGGTCATACAAATCGTACAATTTGTCGGACTATTCAGCTGATGCGACAGACTACATCGTGTCATTCATGATGTAATTGATTATGACGTCTGCCTACACGTGACGTGGTTGATTATGGCGTCATATGATTGACTGAGAAACTGGATTCCTCAATTAATTTGCGTACCATTATTATCGTTATTAAAAGACTCTACTACAGGCGCTAACACACAGCCTTGACGTTTTTCTATAGAGCTTTAAACAATTTAACACTCAAATTTATTCAAGAAAATTTTAATTTTTTTCATAGAAAATGTCCATTTCCAGACCTAGGGAAATTAAAAAAAAAGATTTGCCAATGCAACGAATGCCTCGGTTATTGAGCCACTTATTCCACTGGTAAATTTTATAAAATAATCACCACTTAGTCTGTGCAGCTGGATAGGCCTATCTCTCAAAACCACTGCAGAAGCCCTTTTTGGTCGACTCGCGTGTTAAAGGGTTAATAAACCTACGAGAGTACAAGCGTTTAACTTCAAAGGATGAATTCAGTTTTAGCTATGCCCCGCCCATCTGTAGCTAAGGCCCACCCACGCTTTGATCGTTTTAGGATCCCAGCACTCTCTGAATCTCAATTTCCATAAAACTATTCAGGTAAGCTGTTGAATATTTTTTAACCTAATTTGACAACAGCGCCCAGTGAAATTAGTTTAAAAACATTCAACAGCGTGTTTATTAAATAGTAACGACATACAATTCGTAAAACTTGACGGACTATTAAGCGCCTACGACGGAATGTATCGGGTCATTCATGACGTAATTGAGTATGACGTCAGCCTACACGTCACGTAGTTGATTATTGCGTCATATGATTGACTGAGAAACTGGATTCATGAATTGTTGGAAACATACAATTCATGGGTTTAAAACTCCACCAAAATCAATCTGTGATGCCTTTCAATATATCGAATCTAGCTCAGATATATACAACTGTCCACCATGATGGCACGTTCTTGCACAAATATTCCATAATGGCCAGCATCAATTTAAAAATAGAACCGTGGCCTTAATGCTGAGAATTCTTTTCTCGATCTCGTATCGAAGGAAATCTCGCGAGACACGAATGCGGCAAGTATAAGGCCCCCCACATTCGTATCTCGCGAGGTCACCCTCAATACGAGATAGAGAAAAGTATCATAGAAGCCACGACTCTATTTTTAGATTGGGCTACCCATTGTCAGACTTAGTTCACACTGCTTTTGGAAGTAAATATAACCAGATGTCACATTCTAGATAATGAATTCCAAATGCGATGTGCGGAGTGCGGACTGCGGACAAAGCTGCCACCAATAGGCGTAAGAATTCTCGTTATATACAAAATTGCGCTACCCGTATTAGTGAAATCTATACAGTACGGCTTAGAAATAACTGTAAATGTTTCAAAACCAAAATCAAATGTACTGTTGAATGTTTTTGTTCCAAATATACAACATATCATTTCTTACATCGTGTTCAAGGTTTACTAACTAACATGGTTCTGCTTTTGTTGTAGAAACATGATAACTTAATTATGAGCTGGACTGCATGCAGCAGAAGGATAAATTCCTCGCCACTCCCACAATGCCAACATCCCACAATGCATTGCGCTTACTACTGTTTAACGTTAAACCGGAACCTGTACCAGGAACAGTGTTCCGTCACTCCCCTCCCGCCAGCACCCACGCCCCCACCCACTCCCCTATCCCAAGAAATCCATTAGTAACTGGAACGTTATGCTGTTTTGTCTAATAAAATTCCGTTCTACAAACATGTCCTATATTTCCGTGATATAGATAATAGAGTAGTCTACTACTATGTCACACTCTTGTGACAGCGCTGTGCATTTATTGGTTAAACACAATATAGTGTACCCTAGACGAAATATTGGTAGCCTCTAAAGAATTACTATATTACGTGACAAATAACAGAGTTTGATTCTATTAATACCAAAAACCCACACATCCCACACCACGTCGGACTACATTTAACCCTTTCACTGACACATCCACGAAAAAAGATTTTGTAATATAAAACCTCTGTTGACTATTTAGAAATTAATTTGACTGGAAGACAATGCTGCCTCAGTCAGCAACAACTTCCAGTCAAATTAATTTCAAAATATTCACCAGTTTTCCTGCCATGAAAATGAGATTTGTGGGATTCATTGGTGGAAGGATTAATAGCATATATATCAAACATACAAGCTATACTGCCTATTTTCGACTGCTAATCAAGACCACAGTAGCCATATAGTGAATATAGACCCATGGTCTGCCAAACACATAGAATGCCTAGCTTCTGCACTGGTCATAATACATGCCAATTTGCAAGCAGGGGAAAGACATTTTTTTCCAAAATTTATCATTCGATTTGCTAGCTTGAAAACCGATGCAGTCATTCCAGTGATACAGTTTTTAAATCATTGCCCTTGGCATCATGACATCTGACTGGCTGGTTTGTGCAACACAAACCTTTTGACAATATCAGTGTGCATTTCAGCATGGATTTCCAGTACTGTACGCATTTTGGATGCTAGCAGTTGAATTTGTTTGAGTAACACTTTAATTGCCTTTAGTGGTAATGATTTGTTAAGAAAATTGCTATTTTTACTTAGTGAATGTCAGTTGGCTGTCCAAGAGAAGATATTTTTGAAAGTATATCATTTGAATGACTGACTGGATTGGTTAAGTCAGGCATCCAGTGATAAATAGTTGAAAAGATTGCCTTGCCCTGCAAACAGTTCTCAATTCCAAAGCAGAGGTCAATTTTTTCCGGCTCGACCATTAACCCTTTTTGTTCAAAGCGCTCAATATGCTACTTATAGGGCCTATATTATATTAATTAACCACTTAGTGGGCAAGATTTATTTTTAAAAATGGACTGTGGCTCAATGAATGCAATTTATATACAAGTTGCCGTTTTGCACTGCGGTGCGGGAGCTTGGTTCAGTAAATAAAATAATAATTAATGTATGTTTTCGCAGTACTTTCCTACATTGGCTACTAAGTATCCAAAAATACGCGGGAATGTGTGTGATACCACACCCTGGCCATCTCTGCTCGGAAACCCCAACAGTTTCCCAGAGTCGGATCAGCCCATGGTGCGGATGGGGACATCCAAACAATTAAGAAGCCACTAGACTGAATGGAACATGAAGAGAGACAAAATCTTGGAGTTATGAGTTTTACCGGAGTGCGGGGCTAGATTATCGCACTGCCGGAAGAGAAGAGTATATTACAGAGTAAGTAATGAAGAAAGTGTCTCTAACCATTTTGAACCAATCCTATCGAGCTGAATAGAAAAGGTTAGTCGGTAGCATGCCGGGCTAAACAGACTTATAGCACGGACAGCGACGTCAATGAAAAATTGTTGGTGGCGGGAGAAAGTGCTGCATGTATAAGTGTTGCTGTATAGTGTTTCCTACGTGCGCTGCCGTCCTATATTTTCTATACATAAGCAAAACATATGAACTGATGGCCACTGGCCATATATATATACATAATCTAACCAGACCAATCAATACGGTATCAAATTATCAAGGTATATATATATATATATATCAGTACAGGTTAACGAACCTACTATAGTATGGTTAGCAACACATTGAGGAAAATGAGAATAATTATAAACAGATACAGAAATTATAACTAGCGGTCCTAAGACCGTTACGGTTCCTTTTAGTCATCGGGACCGTTCTTACGGATACAATATAATTAAAGAAACCCATATAGAGAAATAATTAAACTGTGAAGTATAGTTACTTGAATACTCGGTAGTCATTCTTAATGGCTACCATGTTACTGAAATTGATACGTCATTCCGTAGTCAACGTGAGATGATGCGCTCTCCGGAAGCTGGAAAGTTCCCGCGGGTTGGTTCCCGCAAGCTGTTTTCCGCAAACAAGATTTCCGCAAGAACACTCATGGCGGGAGTACATCGCTCAGCACTGTAAGCCTAATAGCATGTCTAACGAGCAGTCAGTAAAAGATATGATAGTACTACTGTGGTGAAGAAAGTCCCCATACACCGAAGGCACGGGTGGAAGGTGTAAACAACCCGATCACAAGCGGGGGTTGTCAAATGCGAATGAAGATACAAAACAAAGCTTCACGGTGCTGGGTACGTCAGGCAGCTCTGAAGACGCACCGGGCAGAGTTTACTTGCTGTGGTCGAAATCAGAAGAACCTACGCGCTATTAGTGTGGTGACGGTTGAAATACCACTTTTAGGCGCGGCCGGCAGATCTGGCGCGTCATCCATCAAAGAACATCCTGCCTCTATATGTGTAGACTCACATATTCAGGCTGTAAAGGCCTCACCGCAAATTTGTGTTTCGAAGTAGATATTGATATTCGTGAACAATAATCAGAAAGTTCCAAATTACTTACGTAGGGAGTAGGGAGTTACAAAATTGTTCTTACTGTGGTGGGTTGGCTACTGCTAGCTACAGGAGAAGGACAGAAGCTGAAGACATATGCGTAATATCTGTTGATCGCAGCTAGTACAGATCCAACCTGTTCGGCCCCTGGCTGAGGATGCTCTCAATCACTGGATCGCGTCTCCTTCTATACTCCTCGAGGTTACAGGCGCAGGCTCCAACCAATCATCATTCGAGCAACAGCCAATCAGCGCGTAGCTAATAATAGTCCAGCCGAATGTTCTAGAACATTCTAGAAGTTCTGCAATCACGTGGTTATGACGTCACGGCAATATTTTGAAGATAATCAAGAAGGGTTTTCCCCCATTTCTTAACCGATTTTGAAATGGTTTACAGATTTAAAAAGCCCGTTGAATTCTGGTCTTGATTAACGCCAGATTTAACGGGAACAGGCAATCAATAAGGATTACAGGGTACCATCTCGGTACACTAAAAGCGCCATCCTATCTTGGTCGTAACTACGTGCTCCATCAAAAACAGCATCTTGACGCATGCATGTGCACGAACTTAGTCGTTTTCGCAACGCGTATTCAGGAAACGAATCCAGGACGGGCGGCGTGTACCTAGCTTAGCTGATAAGGCCGGTACCCAACCGGTCGATCCGAACTACACCATCTTGTATAGTCCAATGATGGTGCGGAGGTGTTTGTGGTGTCAGGCATCAAGTTTGTCTTTAGCTGCCTTTGGAGTGATGAATGGGTCCCGGTCTCTTTACTACATATACAAAACTCACGTACTCATTAATCGTCACGTGTACACTTTTAAATCTGATCGATAGACACAAATTCTGATCGTCTCTCCTGTTCACGTAATGATTTGACGTCACTTACGGTGTACGTGGCCTACGTCCGACGGCTGTGGGAGTGATCAGATTTATGCCCAGAGGTCACGGCACTGCCGTAGGCCACGCCCATTCATGCGACGTCCACATAAATATTTCCAGCACCCATTTAAAAGTTTCTATCTAAGAATCAATCAGTCATCAGCTCATAGTAGCGCTTTTTGTATTCTGCCGGCCGGCCGAGAGACACACTGACCACATAACCAACTAACTGATTGTATGACCGACCAAGAATATCTTTAATTATTTAATTATTAAGCATTTATCAAGTATTTGTCTATTTCAGATGCTTGTACTCGTGGGCATTATGGTGGTAATCAGCATCAGCCAGAATACGTAAATGCCATCACCGCCAGATTACTTACCATTAACTGAGAATGGTGATAATAGAGACCAAATAATACAGACCTATTTTCACTTAGGATTTTCCTATGAAGAAAGAGTGGTATTTTTTGCAATTATACAATGGTATTACTATTGGCCTAAGACAACTGAAACGTATTCTGAAAAGAAGAGGCTTATGGAGGCGAAAAGAACAATCGGACATACGTCTGGTAATTGAAGTGATAGAATGTGAATTACAGAACAGTGGTAGGGAATTGGGCTATCGGTCGATGCATGCCAGAATTACGAAAAACCACCACTTAGTCGTTTCCAGAGAATCTGTTAGGCTCATTCTCGCAAGATTAGATCCAGAAGGTGTATTAAATAGAAAAAGGCAAAGATTGCGCAGACGAGTGTATGATGTGCCTGGTCCAAATTATATATGGCATCTAGATGGATGGGATAAGTTAAAACCATTCGGCATGTGTGTGCACGGTTGTATTGATGGTTACTCTAGAAAACTGATATGGCTTGAAGCGTCGTCAACAAATAATGATCCGTTTGTTGTATGCAAATATTTTTTGACTGTATCAAGCGAGTTAATGGATTGCCTAATATTGTGCGGGCTGACAATGGAACTGAGAATGTGAATATTGAAATCGTGCAAACATTACTCAGAACCGAGAATAATGATGACCGGGGACGGTTGCATACTAGTTTTCTCTATGGAAAGTCGACTGCTAACCAGCGAATCGAGAGCTGGTGGAGCAAGTTTCGATCTTTCGGAATGAACAGTTGGATAGATCATTTCAAATCTCTACAACGTAATGGAATAATAAGTACGAGAAATGAGCTAGACACCGAGTGCATCATTTTTTGTTACCTCGATCTATTACGACGTGAGATTCAGTTATGCCTAAGACTCTGGAATACTTTTTATAGGAAATGGATTTTATTTTGAATTATACATGTTACATATAGTCTTTTGGATATTTTGACTGGGAGCTGTTGCAGGCTATGGCAGCAACAGGTCCCTGACTAAGTAATTTTAAAATAGTCAACGGCTTAAAGATCTATGATAATGATTTTCTGAAATTGTTCTAGGAATTCAGACCACAAAAAGTTAAAAGGCGCACTTTAACTCTTGACTACTGTAAGCCATATTGGACAATAATAGCCTACTAACTCTGAACCTGGTCAATATTTTGCAAACTATTGGAGTGAAACTTATGAGAGCCTTAGATATTGATTAAACAAACTAATTTTATCCTTTGTATTCACTGACTGAGAAATTGACTTTAATAATCAAATTAGTTGAAACCCTGAAAGCAATTTGGCTAAAACAATTTGCTGTCTAAAGTTGCATTAAATTAATATTCAGTCAAATTCTCAAATTTTTCAGGAAAATGCGAAATATGCCATGTACCATGTGTTATATGTGCACTGTGATTTATACATGTACTTATTTGACCCCTTTATCTCTAGTAGAGTCCCAAAATCGCTCTTGTTCAAAGAATTGTGATAATATTTGTGCGTATTTGACTGTATTTGAAACACATGCCAAATATGGTGATCAAATACAAATACGGCAAAATTTACGTATTTAAATACAAATACTTATTTGATCCCAGGCCTGACACCAAAGGGAACAAAAATGAGGTCAGCAGGTTAAACGTCAAGGTCAGTATCAAAGTTGCCATAGATGCAATGTCATTACCTCACCTGACCCAAAGTGCCAAGTGAGCTTGTGTCATAAAGACCTTATTTTTTACTAACATTAATAAGGCCATTTAAAACATTTGGACCGGCGCCTACAATGTCTTTCAAACCGTGAAACACATCGATAGGGCCAACATTCCACCCAGTAGTGGTAAGCCAGAGGCTCAATGGTTGTTTATAACGGCTCGACATGTTAATCGCTAGCGGTCACATTGACCTGGATTAAATTAGGCAATACGCCAGTCGACTACCGGGAATATACCCGCTAGGCGAGCGAGGAAGGCAGTAAAGCCAACCCGACGGAGTATAAAACACCAAAGAGAGACACACGGGGTGGGGGTGGGGACAAAATACACAAAAGCTGTGTGCTAATGAATAGCGGTGTCGACCTGCTGTGGCGACTCCGGTTTTTAAAATTGAAAACTTGAGTCATAAAATATGACAAACCACAGCAAATTAAACACAAACAGAAAACGTCAAACTCAACTAAATCAACTTATGTAACAAAAATTAAACAAAAGCGAGCAAGTGACGAAAATTTACACAGAATTAGCAGAGCCAAATTCAGCACATCTTACAATGGCTACTACTACTATTACTATTATTACTACTACTACTACTACTACTACTACTACTACTACTACTACTACTACTACTACTACTACTACTACTAGGCTTACTACTACTACTACTACTACTACTACTACTACTACTACTACTACTACTACTACTACTACTACTACTACTACTACTACTACTAGGCATACTACTACTACTACTACTATTACTACTACTACTACTACTACTACTACTACTACTACTACTACTACTACTTGAATTTTCGTCCATCCATCGCACTAGTACATATCCCCCTACTATACTGAATCAAAAATGTTTAGCAACCCTGAGAATATTACTGTATAAATGTTATTTAACAAAAATAATAAATTGATTCAAATATATTATTTAATTGATAGGTCATTTTCCAATTTGAACAGCAGTCTCTTGTTACTGTAATGCTAGCATCGCGCCTTTAACACGGCATCATTCAACGGAAGGGTCCAATTTAAATAATGACACAGCTGTCAATACCGTTTGTGACGTCCGTGCGCATTAACCACCGCCGTACATCGCTTTCTCATGCTTCGAATTAAGCACCTGATATGACGAAGAGGAATCGCATCCCATTCCTGGAGCAGTGCAGCTTCCAGCTCCCGCACGTTGTGAAGATGTGGATGGTTCTCACGCACCATACGGCCAAGAATGTCCCACACGTGTTCGATAGGAGACAGGTCCGGTGATCGCGCTGGCCAGTCCAACACCGGAACGTTGTTAGCCTCAAGGAAATCACTGGTGACCCTAGCTGAATGAGGACGGGCGTTGTCTTGCTGGAACATAAAGTATGCATGATGCTGCATAAAAGGGATGACAACAGGGCCGACAACTTCTTCACAGTAACGTTGAGCCGTTAAATTTCCACGAATCACAATAGGATCTGTTTTGTTATTTTCATGGATTCCAGCCCACACCATGACACTGCCGCCACCGAATCTGTCATGCTGAATGAAGTTGGCTGCATCATACCATTCTCCTAAACGTCGCCAAACCCGTTGCCTACCATCCGCCACATCCACACAAAACTTCGACTCATCACTGAACAAAACGTGGCTCCATTGTTGAGCACGCCATCGTTGATGAGTTCTTGCCCATGCAAACCGAATCTCAATGTGACGCTCTGTAAGCGGAACAGCAACAAGTGGACGACGGGCATGCAGTCCAGCATCATGGAGTCTGTTTCGCACAGTTTGTGCATGCACTGTAGTGCCGGTAGCAGTGTGCAAATTACGGGACAGCCGCGGCGCAGTCTCAAACCTGTGACGTCGTGATGACGTCACTAAGTAGCGGTCTTCTCGTGGTGTTGTTGCTCTCGGTCTGCCAGATCGTGGTCGGTTATTAACATGTCAAGTTTCCTGCTCACGTTGGCGGAGACGGGAAATGGTTGAAGCGTGAACATTAAAATGTCGAGCAACAGCGCGAACGCTCTGCCCAGCAGCGAGTCTTCCCATCTGCTTTTGCAATATGGTGAATTTTTGCCTTCACAACCCGCCAATGTGGGCCAGTGCATGAAAAATGCATTTTCACATGCAGTAGGCATGCGGCCGAGAAATGCAAGAAATGATTTGCATTTATTCATGATCAGCCGACATTACATTGACTAAACATGCCTGCAAATTTGGTTATAAATGGACGCATAGTTTTAATAGAACAAATCAAACTTCACTGTTGCTAAACTTTTTTGGCTCAGTATATACTATATACTATATATATAATATACACAAGGTATGAAACCTTCATCTGTGGGCACCATTGTCAGAAAGCCGATTGGTTGGTTTGTAGTTAGAACCGTGATGTCACCGGACTTTGACAACAAACCAACCAATCAGCTTTCTGACAATGGTGCCCGCAGATGAAGGCTTCATGCCTTGTGTATATTATATATAATAGGGGGAATATGTGGTAGAGGGATGGATGGACGAAAATTCAAAGGCCTGTGACTAGGCATACTACCGTGACATGGCACCAAGTTGTGGTTGATAAAGCAATTGTTAGAATATAGTTAGTCTAGCATCATCACATTGACAACAAGAGCTCCGCAAACGTCGCATAATACCCCGCCATGATGACAAACTAATAAATGACAGCTATCAGAAAATATTTATTTCTTCCTCAGACCAGTAATCCTTATTAAGTGTCAAAGCGATCTGCTAAACGGTCAGAGGTATCGTCCGGAAACCAATTTTCAAGATGGCTGCCGCTGATTGGTGGCCATATTGGATTTCAAATTATCGTAAATTTCGATAGGTTTCTTCACCAGACATATTCCAACAACCCTAGGAAGTGATCCGATAAATCGTAACAGAGATATCATCCAAAAACCAACTTTCAAGATGGCAGCCCCTGCAGCCGCTGGCTGGCGGCCATCTTGGATTTTGGATCAGTGTCGATTTCGATAAGTTTCTTCCTCAGACCTAGTCCAACCACTCTATGAAGTTTCAAAGCGATCCGATAAACGGTAACGGAGTTATCATCCGGAAACCAATTTTCAAGATGGCCACCGGTGGTTGGCAGCCATCTTCGATTTCGGATCTTTGTCAATCTAGATAGGTTTCTTCACCAAAGGTAGTCGAACCACCCGATGAACTTTAAAAACGATCCGATAAATGATAACGGAGTTATCATCTGGAAACCAATTTTCAAGATAGCCACCGGTGGCTGGCGGCCATCTTGGATTTTGGATCACTGTCGATTTCGATAGGCTTCTTCCACAGACCTAGTCCAACCACTCTATGAAGTTTCAATGCGATCCGATAAACGGTTATCATCCGGAAACCAATTTTCAAAATGGACGCCGGTGGCTGGCGGCCATCTTGGATTTCGGAGCATCGTTGATTTCGATAGGTTTCTTCCCCAGACCTAGTCCAACCACCCTATGAAGTTTCAATGCGATCCGATAAACGGTAACAGAGTTATCATCCGGAAACCAATTTTCAAGATGGCCATCAGTGGCTGGCGGCCATCTTGGATTTCGGATCATCGTCGATTTCGATAGGTTTCTTCCACAGACATAGTCCAACCACTATGAAGTTTCAATACGATCCGACAAATGGTAACTGAGTTATCATCCGGAAACCAATTTTCAAGATGGCCACCGGTCGCTGGCGGCCATCTTGGATTTCAGATCATTGTCAATTTCGATAGGCTTCTTCACCAGACCTAGTCTAACCATTCCATGAAGTTTCAATGCGATCCGACAAACGGTAATGGAGTTATCATCCGGAAACCACTCTGCCGCCCGCAGCGCCCACCCACCCGGATGGACAGCGGCATTACACAATACCCCGCCAAATTTTGTGGCGGGGTATAAAAATGGACATGCTATATACACCAGGCAATTATTAATTATTTATTCCTGATTTACGAAAAGACACTGTCTAATAAATTCATATTTCAATGCAACATGGTGTTTAGTAACTCTTTAATAAGTTAATAACCTATTAAAACATGTGTGCTGTATAAAATGTAGACAGTACACTCGTTGTAGAAGGTTAATACTTGGCTTGTTTTTTTAATTTTTCGGCGATGCCAATAATTACAAGTGACCCGTATCGCTCACCTGGAGCATAGGCATTTCAACTGGAAAGGCTACCTACCACCCATAAGTGACATCCTAAGGTCTTTGCCAGAATTGCAACAAGAATTAGAGCTATTGTGCCAGGAGCTCTGACACTACTCACTGGTTAATAGGTCACTCACCCAATCAACAGCCCTTAGTGCTATGCCCAAAGTATTACCCACCTTGTCTAGCACAGCATTCACATGGAGAAATATCCATGTAGCCAAGTTTAGGAGACTATTAATTCCATTAGATGGCCTTAATAGGAGTCACATTTATGTTTGGCAGGATCACTGCCCAGTATCCACCTATATCTCTGTAGCAAGTCCAAACAAGAATCTAAGGTTGGCATAGAAGATTACAAACAAATCTCCCTGGACACGTCTAGAAGCCAAACCTTTACACTGATGAAGCTATATGTCCAGTATGTAGACGTCTTATGTGAGCCTTATTGGTGGTGCCTGTTTTGCATAAGGTGTTGCTGAAAGCTGTTGATTTATCAAACATTAACAGTTTTCAGCAAGAGCATTTTTAAAATAGACCAGTCAGATGGCTGAATAAAGACCAATGAGGACAGGCAGTGCCATCAGTAAAAGGGTTAACTGACTAGATAGAAGCAGGTAGTATAAGTCTGAAATGTTAGTATTTATCATCCATGTTAATAACAAAGAAGGCAAGGCTTCTAGACCGGCCATCTTATATTTTGACGTTAGTAGATTATACTTTAATAGCAACTGCGATAAAATACTTTATAACAAGATAGAACCATTTAAGCTATAGATATTTAGCATCCTTGTTGCTATGGTTACCATGGTTACTATGCCTCTGTAGCTACTGCTGCCTGTACAACTTTTATAGGCCAAAGACAATACACTAAGCTGCCACCGCTATACTGTCAACAATTTGCACCCCCCCCCCCTATACTGTCACCACTATAATGTCACCGCTATGCTGCCCCCCCCCCCCCCTTATACTGTCACCACTATACTGCCACCACTATAATGTCACCACTATGCTGCCACTGCTATACTGTCACTGCTATACTACCACCACTATACTTCCACGACTATAATACCACTGCTATACTGCCACTGCTATACTGCAACAACTATACTGTCACCACTATGATACTACTGCTATACTGCCACTGCTGTACTGCAACTGCTATACTGCCACCGCTATACTGTCACCTTTATACTGTCACCACTATGCTGTCACCACTATACTGCCACCACTATACTGTCACCACTATAGTGCCACTGCTATACTGGCACCCCTATACTGACACTGCCATATTGCCACCCCTATACTGTTACCACTATGCTGCTACCTCTATACCGTCACCTCTATACCGCCACGGCTATACTGGCACTGCTATACTGCCACGGCTATACTGCCACGGCTATACTGTCACCACTATACTGCCACCACTATGCTGTCACCACTATACTGCCACGGCTATACTGCCACCACTATACCGTCACCTCTATACCGCCACGGCTATACTGGCACTGCTATACTGCCGCCACTACACTGCCACGGCTATACTGCCACGGCTATACTGTCACCCCTATACTGCCACCACTATGCTGTCACCGCTATACTGTCACCACTATAGTCACCTTTATACTGTCACCACTATACTGCCACCACTATACTGCCACTGCTATACTGTCACTGCTATACTGCCACCTTTATACTGTCACCACTATACTGTCACCACTTTACTGCCACCACTATACTGTCACAACTATGCTGCCACTGTTATACTGCTATACTGCCACCGCTATACTGTCACCACTATGCTGCCACTGCTATATTACCACTGCTATACTGTCACCACTATACTGCCACTGCTATACTGCCACTGCTATACTGGCACCCCTATACTGACACTGCCATATTGCCACCCCTATACTGTTACCACTATGCTGCTACCTCTATACTGTCACCTCTATACCGCCACGGCTATACTGGCACTGCTATACTGTCAGTGCTATACTGCCACCACTATACTGTCACCACTATGCTGTCACTGCTATACTGCCACCCCTATACTGTCACCACTATGCTGCCACCGATATACTGCCATCTCTAACCTGTCACCGCTATGCTGCTACCTTATACTGTCACGGCTATGCTGCCACCATTATGCTGACACCACTATGCTGTCACTGCTATACTGCCACCCCTATACTGTCACCACTATGCTGCCACCGCTATACTGTTACCACTATGCTGTCACTGCTATACTGCCACCCCTATACTGTCACCACTATGCTGCCACCGATATACTGCCATCTCTAACCTGTCACCGCTATGCTGCTACCTTATACTGTCACCGCTATGCTTACACCACTATGCTGCCATGGCTATGCTGCTACTACTGCGGCCGCTAATGGCCCGCTACCGCTACTACTACTATTGCATGTGACTCCTCCCAGCCCACCCACTACAGTCATCCATGAACAACACTCGAATCCATATGGATAAATAGAATGTTAGATATTATAAACTGAATGGTGATACAATTGATTACTAGTTGGTATGAATTATAATGTATATGTATATTTGTAAGACTTCACTGTTTGGTATTGAACAAGAAACATCGAATTCTACAACAATTCTACAATCTGTTACAGATTAAACCCCCGCCAATGAGATAATCCCCAGTAACCCAGCAAAAAACGTCATAACACATTCACAAACTCTCATGAAAATCCTATCTAACCCATAGGATGTATAAGGGCCATAACTCTGGAACTGATGGACAGACCACCAACAACAGTCTATGCACATCTTTAGGTAAATATGGTGACATTCAAGAACAAAATCCTATCTAAACTGTTGGAGGAGTCAGGTGGAGCAGACAGGCCACATGATGAAAATGGCATATGGAATCCTACATGTACGGTACAGGAAAACTGCTATTATAACAACATAAAAAAATGATATGTGAAAGTATAAACTTGTTCATTAAATTAACCTGAACTGAGATTTGTGGTATGGCGATTCACGATGTGTCTCGTAAAATGGCCCACGTAAAAATGTGATACCAACAACCCAGGAGCAGCTAGTTGAATGCATTAAGGACATTTGGTCTACTTTAATACACAAGTTTGTCAAAGGTACATCATTAATATGATACTAAAACACATTAAAGTAAAACAGAGAAATTATTCTTTAACAAATTTGCGAGTTAAATGCTTAAATCAAGCACAGTATATATGTGTTGCCATCCGCTATGTACTCAGCCATTGCCAATTGATTCGATACCGGTTCCATGGATTCATTCATTCCCAGTTTTCTGATACTTCTCATGGACCATTGTTCACGAAACTATAGTTAGGATAGCGATATTGTTACACTCGCGTTAAGATATCCGAGTAACGATATCACTATCTAATTATAGCTTCTTGAACAAATTACATTTTTAACAAGGCATTTGGTCTACTCTAACACCTGACCTCAATCACTTGCAAAGTTTCATGCCCGAGCAGGGGCTGCTTCTGGAATGTAAGAGACAAGTTTTCTTTCAATTCGTCCAATGGAACATCTCTTCATGATGCTAATTGGACATGACTGTGTTCATAGCAGTTCATGCATGTACTTTTTAACACACATACCAGCCAAAGAAAGCTTCAGTAGTGGTCTTGTAAAATGTCCAGTTACAGATCAAGAGTAGACTATTTCTGAAAATTTACCACTGAAATAACTGCATCGATAAATAATCCAGTCCTTCCAGTGGGAAATTTTTAAAAGTAGAATTCTCTTGAGCTGTAAATGGACATTATCTATGAACTAGTGCTTGGTTAAATGCTTAACACTTTAATGGTCAAACAAAAACGTCTTCTGCAGTGGTTTTGTGAAATGGCCATCTGCTAAATGAGAGAATAATATTTTAGAAAATTTGCAACTGGAATGACTGGTCCGGTTACCGAGCTGAGCCAGTCATTCCAGTTGTAAAATTTCAAAACATATTCTCTTGGTCAGCAAATGATATCGCTATCTATCTGTGTATGCATGTGGCCTAGGCATAGCCAAAATATGTATTCACAAAGGCCCAGTCGAAGCGTTCCAACATTATTTTTTTGCAGTTGGTGCATTCTTCCCTATTGGAAGTGATAGTTGGCATATACACGTATTAGCACGTGGTAAGGACCATGGCAGATCATCTCGAAATACCACGCGCGGCTTGCTAGAAAAGCCAAACACTGGCTCTCTTTCACTCCCGGTGGTGAATCTCAGAATCATTTCCATATTCACTCCATCGCGCCTTCCTGCTGTAAGATAAAAATATAATCAATGAGATCATGAATTTATTGTTGTGTTAAAGGGAAATAATTGTAGGTCAAAATTAAAAAAATCAAACATTGGGGGAGCTCAGTTAAAGCAAATTATTTAAACCGTAGTGATTCTCTCCATTCTGCACTCAGAACTGGACATAGGTCTAGCCCTTACATTTAAATATGAATTTGCTAATAACTCCAGTTATCAGGGTTATATACATAATAAGCCTACATGTTATTACACGTTTAGTCCCATATTTGCACGAGTATTTCGCCCGGAATTCTTTATCAATTTCGATATTTGATTAACGTTTTAGTGTACAAAAATAGTCATTTCAGTGGCACTCATATGATGTTATGGCTGATGATATGGGCTTGTTAATTCTGACGTCATACATTAGGAATTAACCAGAAGACAGCATGTATTTTCGGTTTGTTACGTCATAATTGTGTGCTTATGATGGAATCAGTTTTTTTGCTGATCAACAATAATGAGGGGAGATCAGTAGTACTTGGCATATGCCCTCTTATCTTTGCTAGAACTTTTGGGATGAGAACTGTTGGAGGATACGTGTATGCGTACATTCTTTTCCAACTTATCGCCAGTGCATCTACTGCTAGAGCTAGTGGGTCCGGGATCGGTGACACGTATGTCACCATCTTCGCGTTTCCTTTCATCACAAATAGATCCACATTTGGCTTGCTCCAATGTTTGAATAGAATCTCCGCTACTGACTGGTTGAGCTGCCATTCCGTCGGATGACAAACTGTCCTTCGACTGAGAGCATCCGCTAGGATGTTCAATCTTCCTGGAATGTGTGCTGCCCGAAGAATAACATTCCTCTCTTGGCACCACAACAAAGGGTTCCATATCATCATGCACAACTCTGGTGACCTTGTCCCGCCTTGACGGTTCAAATAGGACACCACTGTTGAGTTGTCTGTCCTTATTAGGACAATCTTGTGTCGGATTAAGTTCTCGAATTTTCAAAGTGCTAATACCACCGCTAATAATTCGAGAACATGTATATGTTTCTGCGCATTGGTCCGATCCCATTCACCTGACACTGTCAGATCACCCAAAACTGCCCCCCAACCCGTCGTTGATGCAGCTGTGAAGATGGCCATCTGTGGTTGAGGCGGTTGTAGAGGAACACCTCACAGGTGATTCTGTTCTGATAGCCACCACTGAGGATGGAATATCAATGATTATTTTACTGGAATCCTCAGAGATGACCTATCCATTCTCTGGGACCAGAATGACATCATATACATCTGAATCGGCTTGCGCCTGAGTGCCGCATCAGGTACCACCTTCTCCAGAGATACTAGCAAACCCAGTATTCTGATTGAAAATAATTCTCAGATATACAAACTCCTGGGATGGACTCAATTCTGTTTTCTCTAGATTCACACTCCATCCTAGGTCCTTTAGTAAGGCCCGGAATACCTGAAGATTGTTGCACAGAGTGACTGGCTTCCCCGTCTTCAGCAGCCAGTCGTCCATGTAAGTCTGAACAGCTATTTTTCTCCTGCGAAGATAAGACGTCATGGCAAGAACCACTTTGGAGAAGACCCTCGGGGCTGTGGTCAGACCGAACGGTAACGCATTGAACTCTCAGACATTGTCTTGGAACGCAAAGCGAAGGTATTTCTGATAAGGAATTGACATTGGAATATGAAAATATGGGTCCTTCAGATCTATCGATACTGCCCACATGCGTTTTCTCAGCCCTGTCATCACCACTACCATAGTCTCCATCTGAAATTTTGGTGAAAGAATGAATTTGTTCAGCGGTTTGAGGTAGAGAACTTGTCTCCAACCGCCAGTGCATTTCGGAACGAGGAAAATTATCGAATAGAGGGCTTGGGAGGACTGATTGTGGACTAAATGAATCGCATTCTTTCGCTGAAGATCTTTGATTTCTGAGCAAATGACATCTAGACAATCGGATTCCCTTGGAATGGGAGTCCATACAGGAGTCGACGCTAACGGAACTAGCGATTGACGGATGAGCCACTCCGGTTCGTAGCCATTTCTTTGCCAATGACAGAATAAACAATCTTGCACGACCTATTCCCACTGGTTTGAGAACAGCTGAAGTCTGCCTCCAACGGGAGGACTCTGCACACAGCTCGCGGTTGATGTTGCGTAACAAGACATTAATTCGCTTTGCTGAAGATTCTCTACTCCTGCATTCCTGGCACCACCAGTACGTGTCTAGCTGGAAACCCATTAGGACCGCCCCCAATGGCCACCTCGCGGCTTCTTGGAGTATGACGGCCCAGATCGACCAACACGGCTATCCTTACAATAGCCGCCGCGTCCCGAGCCACCATCCTTCCTGTCATCCTCATACGGCCTCTTATTAGAAGACTTGTATGATGATGACTGGTCAGGTCCCTGAGAACCGGATGCCCGATGGGCATTACAGCCAGACGGACGGAAGGGCGATCTCTGTTGCTCCTGTCGGTGCTGCTTATAGGACGCTTACGGCTGAATCCTTTTAGTCGACTTCCATGACTTACCGACAACTTCCTGCTCTGCAGCCATGGACGCAACATTGGAGAGCTTGTCTTGCTGAGCTGCCAAACAATCTCAGACCAATGAATGGCGCAGAAGACAATGCAGCCCTCATCTCTGGTCCGGGTTCTACACAATCGAGAACCATTCTCCTCCGTTCCGCCAATGATCTGGTAATCACACTGGCCAGGCAATCCTGGGACAAACACATGGTGTCCCAGACAACTCCAGGAGCAGCCTCTCATACTTCCCCCACCTTCTGCCGTGCAGGTCAGCATCCCCTGCAGGATGGTACAACCATGCGAGAGAGCAGCCAAAGCTGCTCTTGCCGCATCCTCAATAAGCATTAGCTCATGGAAAGCATCTTTGTTAGTCTCTGAAAACAACGGTTGAGAATGACCGTTGGATTTCCCAGCCAACACCGTTCAACACTTCACGTTCCCCAGCTGAAAGACGAGGAACACGGGCATACTGACGGTAGGCCTGCTCCGGAAAACAGACCCTACCCCTTATCCCCTTAGAGGCATTTGGAAGCATATACTCCGGCTGAACCAAATAGCACACCGCGACTTCCAACATGTCAGAAGAGAAAGCATTGCCGAAGAGCCACTTGACAGAGCGCTAGCCACACGCTCTGACATTCATTCCATCACCGGATCGCACAGAGATCCCTCGTCAGATGTCAACCAAGTACCTGCACAAATTCAGCTTCAGTGCAGAACGATGGCTCATCCATTAAAGGACTGCCATTTTCGTCCTTCTCCTCACCCTTGGATGAGAAGGAGGACACCATCCAGGCCACTTTATCCATGCTGAGAGCTACATACAAAACTTCCAATTCGAAACGGGTCCGTGGCTCAACTACTCGCGGCTCCAGTGTCTAGACAATCGGACACAGAATCAGCGCAATCCATCGGCCCCAGCACGGGAGCCGGAACTACGTCTGCTAATATGGCAGGGCATGTGACTCCGAGAGGAGCCGGCGTACCCGCATCCGCACTGCCGATGGGAGCCTTGAAAGATGGCTCCGACGGCACTCCGGATAGTGAAATCCGGGTGGAATATACCTGATGGAACATTGATATCTCTCCCTGGCTGACAGATCTATACAAAACCGGGGGGTGACCTGCAGGAAAGCCTGGAATCTGCCATCTGAGAAACCTCTGGCATGCCAGACTTCCATCAGATCTTCCTCCTCTGCCGTCGGCTCTTGAGCCTGCGTGAGAGAAGGGGCAGGTGCTTGTCCCTCCGCAGAACTGGCCAGACCACCGAATGGTTGTCCTGCAGCAGACTGCATCGACGGGACCGAAGACTGGAATGACTCGAACATTGCCTTAAATTGGGCTGCCCAAACATCCACAGCCGAGTCCATCCGGTCATTCAGGCGCTCATCCAATCCTTTAGCGGACGCCTGATCCACCTTGGCCATCTTGTCCTCCGCGATCCTCTCAGCGCGCATCGATCATGATCAAACTCAGCCCAGCCACTAACACGCAACGACTCCCAACTTAGCACAGGCGACACAGTGATGACCTGCAAACTTCCGCTTCATGAAGCGATTGCAGCGTGAACAAAGCGGATTTGGCGGGGCCTTGCCCTGCTCTTCACCTTCTATGAACACAGAATAAGAATTAAAACGCTGCACATGGAAACCTGAAGATGAGCAATGCGAACAATAACCTGATGGTAATCATTAAATTTCTTATAAACATCAACTTTCTCTTAGATTAATGTTAATCAAGTTTAGGCAGGAAACTATTTGAAAATTTTTAGTGTGAAAGTCTTTTAAACACAACTTGGAGATTACCTGACGTTAAAATAACCAAGAAAATATGACCGTTCGCTACAAACACCCTCGGCAAGGAAGCGAGAGATAATGATCGGCTTAAAACTGAGTGCATAGATACCGCGAGCCAAAATAAAATGTTAATCATGCCATCTTCACTATGGGCTCTTGGAAGGAAATGAGTCGCAAGAGAAATTAACCGAGTACCCGGATAAGATTAAAAAGTTAATGGGTTATAGAGCGACTCCAACAATGGCTGCCATTGTAAAACAATGTGCCAATTTAAGGACAATTGAAACAGTCATTATGGCACGAATGTATAAATTCTAGATTGACACAACCTGCCCCTGTGACGCTTTCCCTTTTCCTTCCATGAACCCAGCAATAAGAACTTGCTCAAGGCACTAAAAACTCAAAAATTTAAGCTAAGTTTAAGACTACAAAAACGCGACTGTAAAGTCTAGCAAAATAGACGAATCTGACTGTTGTTGGGAATTGACTCGGTACCTGCCGACTAATGGTAATTCCCGGACTCAGTATGGGAAGGACTATGGAGAGTCCGGAGTTTTAATTGTTTATTTTGAGCTAGACTAGATAATAGACATTATAATAATAGTACATCTGGTAAGTATTATTCGAAGTAGACTGGACACTCATATTGCAACAAAACTTGAAGACATGGTTACCTACACCAATGGGAGCCAGACCTCAATTAATGAGTTCACCAGGTTAAAGGTCATGGTCAAAGGTCAAGGCCAAAGTTGCCATAGTCGCGACTTATAGCGAGTCGCACTTGTTTATTTAACCCTAACTCACAAATTTGTTCACACAATTTTCGTTTTGCTCACAGAAAATGTCCATTTGCAGACTATTTTTGAAAATTGACCACTGTAGTCATGCCAATGTAAATTTTCAAAAATCCTCTTATTTTGGTCCGCAAATTGACATTTCCTAAGACTGCTACAAAAGAGCTTTTGGCTCCAGAATGACGTCATCACTTAACAAGCCCACAAAGGTCAACAGAGGATGAGAAGTATTGTCTGCATGTACAGAAGGAAACTCTTGACCAAATTCTTAAAATATGTCCCGTGGCACCCCGAGAAGGAAGGTACATGTAAGATGTAAGCATGATGTGCTGCTGGGTGGGTTGGAACCTACTACCATAGGGTTCATATCCCCTGCACGTAAAGGCCGGTTTACACGATCAGATTTTTCATCAGATTCATCAGATTTGTCAGAATTGTCATTAAATTTATCAGATTTGCTCCAAACTTGAACGCTCAGATATTTATGACGCCATAAAAGGTTTTTACGTCTTTATATATTATATATATATATATATATATATATATGCCTAATTATTTAATTGTGACGTCATAAAAGGTTTTTACTCTTTGTGACGTTCGGTCATGACAAAAATTTGAAGTCTGAAGAATCTGATGAGTCTTCAGATTCGTCAGATTCTGCGTTTACACGAGCAGATTTCGTGTCTGGCAAATCTGATATATCTGATGAATCTGTTGAAAAATCTGATCATGTAAACCGGTATTAACACATACAATGGAGGATGTAGTTGAAATCAACTTCTAACTAGATTACTTTTCCTCATTCATGCCAGTGCACTACAGACAGATAACAGCTTGTCTAAGCTGAGTAATATATAAATTGATTACTAATATTGACCTTCACGTCTAGGAACTGAAAGCTACTCTCAACCACCCCTTTCAAAATCTGTCAGCATTAGAAAAACTAACCTGCCACCTCTTTAATATAGGATACAAAGTAACTGTAGGTTTTTTCTTCATAGATACGTCTGCTGGTTCCTTCATCTGAGAATTCAGGAGTTAGTAGACCCATCAGATGCTTGTATGTTAACTGATGTTGGGCAGTGTGTCTTAAAAGAAATTTGATACACGGCTTCTGGATAACCAACTGGAAATATAAATATGTATTTTAGATTTTAGTTGATCAATGAATGCAGCTAGGACACACACACACGAGCTCACACACACTAACGTACATGTATACATGCATGCATGCACCCACCCACCCACATACCGAGGGAGCAATATATATATATATATATATATATATATATATACTGGATACACATAGTCGCTGGCTATCTAAATAGTAGCCAAATTTCATCGAAGACAGTGTAATTTATTAGATACGCACGTTCAAGTTTGTTGCATTTTTTTCGGTCCACCCGAAAATATATGAACTGTGTAATTCTGAATTTTGTAGTCTCCATAACAATAGTATTCAAGGTGCAAGGCTATATTAATTTACCCACCTTTCTTCAGCAACAATTGCTTCCAAAATGTAAACCAGCTTTTCTCCCCCCCCCCCACCCCCTCCCCACCCAGCTCTGTAACTATTTACGTTTTGCCATCAGCATGCTAAGCGTTAAATAGCAGCAATACATTATTGCCGAGTATATTTATGAAACTTACATCAACAATTCCCAGGACATTAAACCCAGATTTAAATAGCTGCTCTGCGTCTGTCAACGTTTGTTCCTGAGAAAACAGTCTCTCCATTTGTTCATTCTCCAGGAAACACAGTAGAGGTCCATCTTCCAGCATGCTTAGACCTGCAAGTAGAATATTTGTTCCCTTCACAAGGATTGTGTAAAATTTCTTACCATGAATACCAATTATTTTATCAAGATGATCAATGGTCATATTGCGCTCAACTGCCAATATTGACCAGTGGTCAAAGCAACCAGTATGATTAGTGATCAAAGCAACCAGTATTGTCCAATTGCATTCAACTGCCATTATTGACCAGTGGTCAAAGCAACCAGTATTGTCCTATTGCGCTAAACTGCCATTATTGACCAGTGGTGAAAGCAACCAGTATGGTCCTATTGATCAAGTTTGAACAAAATACATTCATAAATGACAAAACGTGCCACAATTGTTGACGCCAGACACACAGACACCGGGCGGAGGGTTATCTTAGCTCAGCTGACTGAAAAAAGATCCCACCATGATGTGAGGAGGACACACTCCCCTTCCAGGACCCACCATAAGGTTCCTATATTTTATTGGCACATTAGCAAAACTTGGTTATACTACTGTTGATACTGCATATAGACACACCTTTAGGTACAGACAGGCAGATGCCATTTGGGACATTTCTGTGACCTAGGTACTTACCACAAAGCAACCCAGCGCCAAAGAAATACCGATTTCTGATATTCTTTTCAGTCTGATTTATTACAAAACCAGCCTCTGTGTTCGTGAATAATTCGCATTCTTCGTCCAGCAAGGATTTTAATACCAAACTGAAGAATTCTCGACGTGGTCCCCAAAGGTCTTTAGCCTTTTCGCCATAAAACGTGACTTCAAGAGGCTTTCTTAATTCGTCAAAGTCAAGTGACAATAACTCATCCATTGTTGTGCTTATCAAGTTAAAACGTGACACATATATTGAAACAGTGTCACCTTCAACAAATGAATCTGGCGAAGTGTCCAGTGCCCGTCCCTGGATAAGTATATCGCGAAAGACTCGAACCACCTCAACTGGATCATTCGTTGTAGCCCTTCAATAAAGATAGGAAATTAAAGTTAAACACACGAGATATACCAAAA
This sequence comes from Chaetoderma sp. LZ-2023a, assembly GCA_034401795.1. Classification (NCBI taxonomy): domain Eukaryota; kingdom Metazoa; phylum Mollusca; class Caudofoveata; order Chaetodermatida; family Chaetodermatidae; genus Chaetoderma; species Chaetoderma sp. LZ-2023a. The sequence goes on from CM067364.1 coordinate 20,208,869, forward strand.
CAAAAACTGACCTAGGCGTGCACTAACATTTTGATTCTAATATGTTGGATGCACAACATACTAATCATCTGCTCCAAAACGATATACGGCATGTCCACCTTTGGAAAAATTTAATTTTTAGCCACACTTTTCCCATCCCCTGGCCCGGCCCCGGGGTCATTGGTTATATATACTAAACAAGAGGCCCAAGGGCCTGTGGCGCTCGCCTGGAACAATAGCATTTGAACCCCACGGATGCTTCCTGCTAAATATAATTGAAATCGGCCTAGAAGTTCTCCAAAAGACATTTTAAATTTCCCATTGCTTTAGTATGGGCGCCTTTGGCGGGAAAATAATCCAAGATGTCCGCCAAACCGTTTATCCTACAGTTTCGAAAATGGCAAAAATGAGCTCAGAATACCCAAAACCATATATAGAACCAATTTCGGCCTCAAAATCCATCAAATAAAAAAATCCAATATGGCCGGAAAAAACACGCTACATTTTGATTGGCCCACGGCAGCCATGTTTTTCGACGGATCAACTTCACTTGAACAAACTTTAATGGCCCTTAGTCCCTGATCGTATCTCCCAAATTTTGGCCTGATCCTTTCAGCGGTTCTGGAGAAGCCATTTCTTTGGGAAAGCTAGGTCATCCAAGATGGCCAGCGAACCATTTGGTCAATCAAGTCATCTTGACCAAACTTGGCTTACCTCTTTCCCTAGATGATGTTTCCTGAGTTTTGAATCGATTCCTCAAGTGGTTTCTGAGAAGATTTTTAAAGACGTCTCCTAAAATCGGCCGAAATCCAAGATGTCCGCCGGCCAAATTGGCCGATTGGCTCCATTTGAACAAACTTGGATCCCTATGCCCTAAGGATGCTTAGGATATAATTGAAATCAGCCCCGTGGTTCTTGAGAAATCGTTTAAAGGATAAGCTGACGGACGGACGACGAACACACGACGGACGGTCGTCACGGCATAAGCTCACTAAAAATGAGAAAACCTCATCAAAATATGTACACCTAAATTATTTTTTCAAAATCGATAAGGCGAGAGGAATCGAGGTGTCACTGGGGTAATGGTCAGTAAAACTCGACTCACAGTGCCCCTGGGCTACCGACATGTTGTCGTCCACAGAGACCCATCCTCGCAGTCCATCTGAACATTTACGGATTGTTGTGAAGGGCCTTGACTTGGAAAATAATATTGTCCAACAGAGGCAGACGAACCGGATTGCAGATCAGAAGGTCCAGCAGATCCGTATACCATGATCGGCGTGGCCAATCTTGGGCGATCAGAAGCACTTAGCACTCGTCCTGTCTGATTTTCTGAAGAATTTTTGGAATCAGGAGTGCTGGAGGGAATGCGTATGCATACATTCCCACCCAGCTGATAGCTAACGCATCTGTTGCGATAGCGCTCGGATCTGGAATGTTATAGGCCACCCCGCAGTTACTCGGACACACTCAAGCACTATATATATATATATATATATATATATATATATATATATATATATATATATATATATATATATATATATATATATATATATATATAATATTGAATATGCTATCGTCTTTAGCGTTGGCGTCACTCATATTTATCTAATGGGCCATGTTTTGGAATTATATGTGTCCTTCGTCCCAAATTCTAGATTCTAGAAAGAACACCGGAGAGGACTTCTATGGCCAATTAGAGAGCAACCCATCCACACAGAAATTCTACCAACTGATTACAAGAAATACAGCAGATAGATCCACCATCACTGAAATTATCCTTCACAACAACAATGACATCGCAGATCCTCAACAACAGAAATGACAGAGGAAAATATTGGCTCAGTACTATGAGGATCAGGCAACTCCCAAAGTACTTCCACATTATGATCCAGCACACCTATTTGAATGTGAATATCGCCACAATCTCATAAAGGATATCTGCAAAGATGATTACTCCGAAACCAAACCAATTACATAACAGGAATTCCACACAGCAATTCGCCATATGGACAAAGCAAAACTATCTGCTGAGCATATCAAAACAGCTGGAGAAGTGACCATATAGATTTTTGTTTTTGTCATCATACAAAAAATAACCTACATAGAAACTTGAAATTAACTGTAAACCTAGAAGCGAAATATATCTAAAACGTCCCCAAATTTCATTAAAGTTATTGCATATTTTATTGATAGTTAGACGTTGAAGTTGGATGCACTTTTTGGCCACACAATATAAACAATATAATCAAACTCACGTCTTATTTAATGTGTTTTCAATACAGGACCGTAGATTCATACCTTGAATCTGATCTGTGCTGCAAAATAAAAAAATACAGACTGACATGTGGATGTGACGTCCATGCTCAAATATAGAAAGAATGCTCAAATATAGAAAGACATGCTAATCATTTTAGGCATGGACTTAACGTTCTGATATCGTATTAAATATAATAGCTAATTTATTTTAAAACCTTTCCGTTAGGAGTCCGGGTATTCAAACACTGAACAGCAACGACTAGTACGACGAGCATGCCTAGTTCACTATAAAACCATTTTGCCCATACTGAGAGTTGGTAGTTTGGCAAGCGTGACTTGGCGTCAGAACTACGTAGACCTATGCTAACAATAGACCGCGACAGGCTATCAACAACCTACTTTTCTAATATTTTGCAAGGAAACTGGTATTCAATTTGAAATTATTGTAACTGAAAGCTGTTGCTTTCTTAGACAGCAACAGCGTCCGCTTGCAGTACTAATGATGTTTTCAAAATGAACCTGTTCCGCTCGACTACAAAGAAAACTACCTAGTTCCTAGCCGCAGTCTCAATGCGTTGTTGGCTTATGCCTACCGAGTGTTCGTGCCAGGACATGCTTGCTAAATGACCAACCCTCAGTAGTAATGTCTTAACTCGTGCATCTCATAGATCTCCTTTGCATAGTATTATCAAAGGTTTATCAAGCAGATAGTGATCAACCATGTAGCAATAACTATAACAAGTGAAGACGACCAGCACTGGGCACGTTCCCCGACACAGGTGTTTTAGAAAAGCCAGATTTTAAACTAATTTTATGTATTTTAAGGGGGATAACCATGGCAAATCTGGGAACATTTTGCTGCAACGCAATGCCGACCAAGATATTAACGTAAGCAGTTGACAAAACAAAATAAAAGACCAGTTCTGGTCACAATCGTCCCCCGAACAGGGCTTTTGAGTATAACCACAATTTTTAAAATCCAGATATTATAGTCTTTCAAGAAATTAAGGGGGATTACCCTGTTGATTATATAAACAGATTTCGGTTAAATGAAATCCCAGTCACGGTCTCATGCAGAGGTATGTATTTTCGAAATTGGAAATGAATCCATCCAGGCTAACTGAAGTTATCAAACGGAAACCTAATATTTAGCGATTTTTCAAGAAATCAAGGGCGATAACTCTGATGGTTCTAGACACATTTTTGTCGATATTCAATCCCCACCGAGGTCTTGTCATAAGTTGATATTCCAAATTTGAAATGAATCTCAGCAGGCTAACTGATGTTATGGCGCAGAAACCACACATATTTTACGACTTTTCAAGAAATCAAGGGGGATAACTCTGCTGGGTCTGGACACATTTCACCGATATGCAATCCCCAGCGAGGTCTTGTCATAAGGAGTTGACATTCCAATTTTGAAATGAATCCATTCAAACTAACTGAAGTTAGTGAGCGGAAATCACATATTTTACGATTTTTCAAGAAATAAAGCGGATTAACTCTGGTGGGTCTCGACAGATTTCGCCGATATGCAATCCCCACCGAGGTCTTGTCATAAGTAGACATACCAAATTTGAAATAAATCCATTCAAGCTAACTGAAGCTATCAAACGGAAACTAAATATGGACGGACAGGGCTCATTTCTATAGACCCCATCGACGATGTCGGGGGGTGGGGGGGGGGGGGAGACTGATTAGATTTGCTGGGCAGGCAATTTGAAGTTATGCTCCAGAAATCATAATTTAAACAAATTTTAAGTTTTTCAAGGAAGATAACCTCGGAGAATCTGGGTGCATTTTACTGCAACGCAATCCGCACTGAGGTATCATCATAAGCAGATGACAAACAAGTTTGGTGACAATCGGTGCAATCATTTTGAAGTTATGCTACAGAAAGCTACTGTGCCGGACGGACCCACCGACGGGGTGCATTTCATATGTCTTCCCCCCCCCCCCCGCCCCTTCGAGTGGGGTTGTGTGGGTGTGGGGGGGACAATAAGCGGAGTCATTAGATCAGTCCATAGCTATCATATTTATAGAACTAGATGGGGCATGGTGGCCTAAAATGTGATGGTTTTCAGTTGAGTTATATTTTACCTCACCGTATCGTATATATTTTGAACGGTAATATTTCTACTGAAGTGGTAATATTTCTACTGCAGTGAAAATGTTTCCACTCGAGCGGTAATTTCGTACTCCAATGACAATGTTTCCACTCGGGTGGTAATGTTTCTACTGGAGTTGATAGTTTCTACTCGATAAAAAAATAGTTTCTACTCGAGTAGTAATATTTCTACGATTGAAAATGTACTGTAAGTCACCGTAAATATTCGTTATACAGCAACCTGGGAAGGAGTGATCAAATGCTGCTACACATTATTGTAAACCATTCCTGAGAATCATACTGGACACATTTCTGGTTTCTACATACCTGTGGCTGTGTTGCATGGGCTGATACCGCCCCAGTACCTCAGCACTGGGAGAAAGCAATACGTATGAGGAATTTGGTATCTCATAGACATCATCGTCGTCATCATCTAGAATGGTGTGTATCGGTGGTAACTCTTGGGATTCACCAGCGCGCATTAAGTTAGATCTCGGGATAGAAGGTTGTGGTATTGACATATGGATTGGAGATTGTGTTGTTGTTGCTAAGCTGCTTGTTACCGTTGACTCGTTATTTGTGGCTGGTACCTACCATGCTGGTGACAAATCTGGCAGCTCATTAAAATCATCGTGGTCCTCATCGAAAATGGCAGATAATGGTAATATCTCCTGCAATTCTGGATTATGCCAAATTAGTTCTAGAGGGTGAAGCACGTGGCGTTGACATATGAATCGGAGAACTGTTGTGTGTTATAATTAACTGGTCAGCTGCTCTTGACTGTGTATGTGTTGCCAAGCGGCTTGTTGTTGTTGTTGTTGCTTGGTTAGCCCGATTAGCTGTTGACATGGTTGTAGCTATGGTTGACCGGGTTTGTGTTGCCAAGCGGCTTGTTGCTGTTGCCTGGTTACCCTGATTAGCTGTTGACATGGTTGTAGTTATGGTTGACCGGGTTGGTGTTGCCAAGCGGCTTGTTGTTGTTGACTGGTTAGCATGATTAGCTGTTGACATGGCTTTAGCTACGGTTGATCGGGTTGGTGTTGCCAAGCGGCTTGCTGTTGTTGACTGGTTAGACTGGGTAGTTGTTGACATAGTTGTAGCTACAGTTGACCAGGTTGGTGCTGCCAAGCGGCTTGTTGTTGTTGGCTGATTAGTTGATAGGTTAGCACATGTTGTTAATGAATGTTCTGAATTATCCTCACTAGAGTCCATCGGCAAGTTAAAGGTTGCTAGCATGTATAATTTTAACGAGCCCGGGATCATTTTTTCAACAAAATAATTATTAAGAGTAAATTCAGACGTGAGGACATCTTGTACATTTTGATTTCTGGAATTAACAATTTCTAATGTAAAGTCGTGCACAGATCCAATCACTGGATTGCTATCAGCAGGAAAGAATACTTTTCTTACAAGGCTAAAGTATACTTGTATACGGTTCTTCAATTGGCAATTTCAAAACAATAGCATTTTTGTCCCCTAATGGTGCTTTGATTGGTTTGGCATTTCTGTCTATAGTTCTGTCACTATTATCAATGGTTTCATTCGCTACGCGGAGAGCGAATGAAACAGACTTTTCTTGTTGTCTTGGGCGACCTGCTCGTTGTGTGATCTTGGATTTATCATTATTATCGGCTTTTCTCGATCGTAGAAAATCTAACAACTCTTTCTTTCTTTTTTTTTACATTCAGATGCTGGTGTAATCTCAGCAGTTCGAGTGATCTCTATCGCGGAGAGCGAATGAAACAGACTTTTCTTGTTGTCTTGGGCGACCTGCTCGTTGTGTGATCTTGGATTTATCATTATTATCGGCTTTTCTCGATCGTAGAAAATCTAACAACTCTTTCTTTCTTTTTTTTTACATTCAGATGCTGGTGTAATCTCTTTCTCATTTACTTGCACCGCTGTCTGAGGCGAGAACAGGAGACATGGTCGCATTAACAAAATCCTTTAGAACAACTCTATCTTCCAGAGCTGTCATGCCGAGGCTTTCAAGCTGTCTATCACTTATTAACCTAATTACTTCACCATCTATCTGAAACAAAGCAAATCAATAAATTGATGTATGCTCCCCGAAGGCATACTCTGCAGAGAAATTGAATGGATAACCCCGAAGGCATATGCTTCAGGGACAGGTTTGGAACTGTGGCTCAGACACAGAGAAACGAACTTGAAATTGTCAATGAGATATCACCATATTAGGCCATCCTTAAAATATTGTTGGTGGTGGGGTAATGATGTTAAATCCACAATCTGGGGAGTAGGAATGATTCGGTGGGCCAGCATTCTTTTGGTCTGGTGGGATTTGCCCTAACGAACAATTTGTTACGGGTAGCTTAATAAAAGCAAAATCTAAGTTTCTCTAAATAAACACACTTAGACTTTGCTTGGCACCATATGAAAAATACATATAAAAACTATGTTCAAAATGAACAGAGATATTTTCTGTAATAATCAATAACAAGTTTGGTGACCATATGTGAAAAAGTCTTGAAACTATGGCCCGGAGAAACATTGTCTGTGATATTCAGTCGACCATGAAAAGTAGGTCAGCATGACATACTTTTCATAATATGCACACCTTCTCCCTAAGATGCATCCACATACCAAGTTTGGTAACCATATGTGAAAGTCTTGAAACTATGGCCCGGGCAAACATTTTCTGTGATATTCAGTCGACCATGAAAAGTAGGTCAGCATGACCTACCTTTCATACTGTGCACACCTTCTCCCTAAGATGCATCCACATACCAAGTTTGGTGACCATATGTGCAAAAGTCTTGAAACTATGGCACGGACAAACATTTTCTGTGATATTCAGTCGACCAAGAAAAGTAGGTCAGCATGACCTACATTTGACCTGCTTTTCATACTGCGCATACCTTCTCCCTAAGATGCATCCACATACCAAGTTTGGTGACTATATGTGCAAAAGTCTTGAAACTATGGCACGGACAAACATTTTCTGTGATATTCAGTCGACCATGAAAAGTAGGTCAGCATGACCTACATTTGACCTGCTTTTCATACTCCGCACACCTCGCTAAGATGCATGCACATACCAAGTTTGGTGACCATATGTGAAAAAGCCTTGAAACTATGCCCGGACAAACAATTTCTGTGATATTCAGTCGACCATGAAAAGTAGGTCAGCATGACCTACTTTTGACCTACTTTTCATACTCCGCACACCTTCTCCCTAATATGCATCCACATACCAAGTTTGGTGACCATATGTGAAAAAGTCTTGAAACTATGCCCCGGACAAACTTATTTATGGTGAACAGACGAACGGACAAATGAACGGATGGATGGACGGACAAAGCGCCGACTATATGCTACCGCGAAATTTTTTTCGGGGAGCATAAAAAACCCAACAATAATCATAAGTTTAGATGTACAGAAATGGCAAACCCTTAGTGGTGGAAAAGGCACGAATAGGCCCGTTCGACGCACAGGATGGACAGATGAAAAATTCATTATGCGGTGTGTTACGTCAAGACTCCTCAGACTACACTGGCAGGGTTGGCTGACACAGCTGGGGCCCGCCCCAAAGATGCCAGAACCCGGGCAAGGAGAACAAAACGACGGCGAGCACGTTCGGCAGGCATTCGGGGGAAGGCGGCCGTTCGAGTGGGTGACCCGGGTTGGCTAGCGCGTTCGACAGGCGAGCGCCGCCTGGTCCCGTCTCGTTGCCCAATAGGCTGTAGCAGTCTGTTGAATATTTTGCAACTAATTTGACAGGAAGCTGTGACAGCAACAGCTTCCCGTCAAATTAGGTTCAAAATTTCAACAGCTTACCTGGATGACTGGCTTGCACTTTCAGACACACAGTCAAATTAGTTTCAAAATATTCAGCAAAATATCTATTAAATGTCTTTCACAAAGTGACCTAAGTGTCGTGTTCCAAAAGTGCTGGAAATATTTTGTTCCCATTATCAGTCGCATGGGTATTACTAGTGGTCAGGTGGGCTAATCACTGTCTGTAGAACTAGACATCAAAATTAACTGACTAACATAAATGCTGAAACTCTGAAAACCTTAACCCCTTGAAAGTGGCAAGCCAATAGCTAATCAGCCAGGTAAGCTGTTGAATATGTTGCAACTAATTTGACAGGAATCTGTTGCTGCCACCAGAAAAATTGACAAATCAAAATTCGGCATGGAAGCTCAAGCGCGTATTACACTAGGATGATTTCAGCCAAATTTCATTGAAATCGGGCAAGATGATGATATGGAGAAGACATAATTTAACAATTTCCGGTAGACTTTTCATAAAATCTAAGATGTTAACAAAACAAATTGACAAACCAGAATTCCGAATGGAATTTATAGAACATATTACCATGGCGTCCTTTCAGTCAAATTTGGTTGAAATCGGTCAAAATGGTAAGGACAATTTCCTGTACATTTCTAATAAAATCTAAGTTTTTCACCCAAAAAATTGACAAAATCTGAATGGAAGTTGTGGAACCTACCCCCATAGGGTCCTTCCATCCAAATTTAGCTAAAATCAAGCAAGCGGTTAATGAGAAGTAGAGTTTTACATCAATTTGACAATTTCCTGCACACTTTAAAAATAACATTTAAGTTTTTCACCCCAAAAAATTGACGAATCAACAATCTGAATTGAAGTTCTGAAGCCTACCGCCATAGAGACCTTCCAGCCAAATTTGGTTAAAATCAGTCAATGAGGTGTAGTGTTTTAAAGCAAAAGTTGACTGACGGACGGTCGTCATGGCATAAGCTCATTTAGTGGTCATTCTGGCCAGGTGCGCTAATAATGATAGTTTGGCATACCTTGTTTTCTCGAAATGAGGCAGCAATACTGCCTAGACCTCGCGACAGCAAAAAACCACAAATCTGCAACATAAAATGTATGTGTTATTGTTGGAAGTAGGGGAGAAATGACCTATCGGCCACTCGGGTACTGACCAAGGGTTCCTAGAGCAGCCCATCTAAGATAACAAGAGGCCCAAGAGCCTTGACGCTCAGCTGCCTAATACTGAGATTGCATGCTCAATTGATGAAACAAATCTATTTTCTCCGCAAGATTTAATAGTCTAAAATGTCTAAATGAACCAGAGTTGCGGCCCTTGGTTAAAGGTGTGACCTCTTTATATTCATAGAGCAAATCGATGGTACCTAACGGAAGATATCTGCCGAAATTGTGCCTTCTTTATATTCATAGCGCTAATAGACGATGCCTATAGGAATACATCAGCCAAATTTGGTTTTAATCCATCGATAAATGACGAAACGTGTCACCAACGTATTTTCCTCATAGGTTTCAATACTTTGAAAATATAGCAATGGCCATAACCACACCTTTAGCAGGTGTGGCCACTTCACATTCATAGCCACTACAGGTATTGCCTATAGTAATATATCAGCCAAATTGGTTTTTAATCCATCGATAAATGACGAAACGTGCCACCAACGTATTTTCCCCATAGGCTTCAATACTTTGAAAATATACGGTAGCAAGGGCCATAACTACGTTTTTTGAAGGCGTGGCCAGTTCATATCCATAGTCAGTCCAGATATTGCCTATAGGAATACATCAGCCAAATTTGGCTTTAATCCATCGATAAATGACGAAACGTGCCACAAGCGTATTTTCCCCATAGGCTTCAATACTGTGAACATAAAGAAAGCGTCATAACTCTGCTATTTGAAGGCATGGACAGAGGCCAAATAGAGTTTGCTTAAAGGACCACATATGGCAAGTTTTGTTACTGTATGTGCAAAACTCCTGAAACTACAGGCACAATATATTACTATTGGTTTCAATGGGAAAATTGACATTTGACCTATATTTTCAAGAAACTAAGTCAGCCTGACCTAGTTCTTAGAGGAGTGGTAGCGTATGGCGGTAGGTAAACACCCACCAAGTTAGAAGCCAATAGCTAAAAAAATTATGAAATGTGCCACATAGTAAACTGAAGTAAATTTGCAAGGGGGATAGCTCTGCTATTTGACATCGAATCAGCCTCATTTTCATAATGCATAAATTAGATGCCTATATGAACTCTTTGACCAAGTCTGATCAAGATCTGTCCAGAACTAACAAGACGTGCCACCATTGTTGATGACGCACAGACAGACGGACAGACAAACAGACAGACAGGGCGCCGGATGGTCGCTAAAGCTCAATTGACTGATAAGTCATTTGAGCTAAAAATTTAGTCGCACTCGGAGAATATTGCAGGCGAATTTATATCCATAAATTTATATTGTTGATGTAATATAACAAATCTAAATAATCTGTCATAATTACAATCATTCATTTATTCTCCCACTCACTCTCGATCGCGTACTCACTCACTCACTCACTCAGCCAGTCACCCACCCATGGAGGGTATAGGCATTCCAGAAAATCTTTGAATGATTGAAATGGACCACTACACGTCATCATGCACAATCTGTATTCACGAGTGAGTCTGGATGATTGAAGGGAATACAAGGGAGATACTATCTCTGTTAGGAAGAGAGATATTAGAATGGGAGACTATTTATTAAAGGTGTACTTTAATAGAATGAGTATCGCACACGATACAGGTAGGGGTAGAAAGGTTGAAACTTCTTTTCCAGAGCTAAAAGCTGAGTGGTCTTCATAGCAAATAGTGGGGTTTAAATGGCTAAATGTTTGATGGTGATATAGAACGCTGCTGTTTGAAGGTGCATGTATGTATGATTACTGTATTCTGCGGCTGTAGTAGTAGAAACATACTACAGCTGCAATCAGTCCTTCTTCGCTTTTGCCCACTGTGGCTTGTCCTCAGCCAAAATCCTTGGATACCTCAGGTCCATTCTTGACTTGAGTGTACCTGATCCTGCTTTCTTGATGTCACCTCGTAAAACGCTTAGCAGATTTATGCAATGACGACCTCTCCTGGCTCTGTATTTGCTGGCTCCGAGTAGGGCGAATTCCAAGGCTCTCTGTGCCGGTGTGTCGTCTGGCATCCTTAGCACATGGCCAAACATGGACTGTCAGCAATCATATGGGTAACTCACAGACCAAATTTGGTGTGACCCCTTCAAATTCATAGCCCAAATATATATTGCTCAAAGGAACATATCTGCCACATTTGGTTTTAATACATCAACAAATGGTGAAACGTGCCATAATTGTCGACAGACAGACAACAAATCTAGATAAAACATGCCGGGTATATACTTGGGATCACTCCTGATATTGTAGCAGAGCACAATTTTCAATTCAACACCACGTTTGGTTTTAGAAGGGCAGTCCACCCTTAAATTTTGTAATCACTACTCCTCCGTTTTGATGAGCCAGAATTTTTATTCAGTTAATCCCTATACTAATTTCTAGATTCTGACGTGATGATGATTAATCAGTCTAAAAAGATGTACCAATTATATCAATTATACCTTAACTATAATACAAAACAGTAGCTTTCCTTTATGTTGGAATGATGACTCTTTTATGACTGCAGCCTTGAAATGCTTCAGTATCATTATTCACTTCGAAACTAGATTGGTCGGTCGATGCCACATCATCGTAAATCCTCACGTTCACCGCTTTGATCCTTTGATCCCACACATCCCACCCGGGGGAGGAGTCAAATGTTCACTCCGCAATCATATGGGTAACTCACAGGCGAAATTTGGTTGAATTCCATCTAACGGTTTCGGACGAGTTGCATTACAATCAATTTCTTGAATTTTTTACCTCCATCTCACACAGCCAAGGGGGTGAAGCCTAAGCTAAATATCTTCTTGCACTACGCAATCATATGGGTAACTCACAGAAGGAATACGGTTGAATTCCGTCCAATGGTTTCGGACGAGTTGCGCCAAGATTACTCTTCTCTTGGTCTGCAATTGGACATATCTCAAGACCTTTCGTGTTCACCCTTATCGCACCATGTCTGCTTGTCTTAAGTTTTACCCCTTTTTCAGTTCAGGTCTACTTAGACGATTAACTCTTCAAGAATTAATTCCCTATATCTCTGTTTTCGGATGTCTCAGTAGCTATCCGAATATGTCTTCATCTAAGCTGGATTGTCAACAGGGGAAATATCTCCAAATGAGATATTCACTCACTTAGGGATCCTTTTCGATCATGTCCAAAGGAAGCTTTTTTCATTCCCTCACCATTATTAAGACCCTTGTATCTTCTACACAGCGTTTTCAGTGTGGGTCAGTTCATTTCAGCTAGGTCTTTATTCATATTATAGCCCTGAACGTGTCGGTGGAAAAGGTGCTTTTGGGACCTATTTCAGGAGAATGCTTTTCAGCTTTTCCTCAGGTTCCTTGGGATCTATTATTTGGACCCTCTAGTTCCTTGTTCCTCATTCTATTTCATCTTATGAGTATCTGTTTTGGAAGGACATCCAATCTCTACTACTAGGTGGTCCAATTCATTCCCCTTTCCTCAGGTTATTTGTTTACACAAACTCATCAGTGTGACACATTCCATCTCCTCAAGCCATCTTCTTGGACTCATCCCTGGAAGGATGGGGATCAATAGGGGATTCCAGGAACATTTCAGGCACTTGGTCCCCTCTGGAAGCCTCTTACCACGTCAACCTTTTGAGTTGTGGTCTGTTTTTCCATGCCCTAGTCCTTTGGGATCCCATGAAACGCAGTTTATCAATTCTTATCCGCTCGACAACTTCACATGGAAAATGTATACAATACGTTGCTATGGGCAGTCCTCTTTAGCATGTGGTAAGCTTGCCCCAACTTTAATGGCGGCCGATCTAAAGATGCTCGGATGTGCGAAACCATGAATTGGTAGTGTTACGAGAATAACAAACAGCAAGATACTTATTTATATATGCGCTGCGGACACATGAGCGTAGGAACATATTTTTACCAGGGGGTGGGAGAGTGTAAACTATATAGGTGGAGCCAAAACCTAGGGGTGCTATAGGGATACTCTATGGGAGAGGAAAGAGTCCTAAGCCCCACCCCTGTCGCATATTCCTACACATATGCGATTTACCAGCGATTGCAGTCAAATACTTCAGTGTAGAAGTGACTGCAATTTTAGGGAGTTAGACGACCTTAGGTCTATATAAACCCCTGTGACATGAAGAATGAGTCTAGGTTGTTTTTTAATGTGTTTAATGTTGAAGTGTTAATTGCTTCTGTTGGTAAAGAATTCCATACATTAACAACTCTATTTGTGAAGAAATACTTGCGTAGATCAAGTCAGCAGGGTTGTTTGTAAAGTTTAAGTGCATGTCCCCTAGTGGGTGTAGATGCCATTGTGAAGAATTCATTTGGCTTAATATCGTCCTGGTTAGAACAAATCTTGTAGACTTCTATCATCTCAGCTCGGATTCTCCTGGTGTTCAATGTTGTAAGATTTAGTTTCTGGAGACGTGTTTCATAAGGTATAAACATGGGATTATGCATGTCATCCTGTGCTGTACCCGCTGCTGTAAGTCTATGTCTTTTGTAGGTGTGGGCACCAGAAGGGGATACAGTAGTCTAAGTGAGGTCTTACGAGGGATATGTAAAGCTGGAGAATAACAGGTCGATATATCAGGCCTAGGGCTTGGTTTGCTTTTCTTGATGCTACTTCACATTGTCTTGACACTTTCATTGATTGCTGGATCGTTATTCTCAAATCTTTTTCTTCAATGCTTTTTGCTAGTGTGTTTCTTCCCATTTTATAGCTATAGCAGACGTTATTGTGTCCTAAATGTAAGACACTGAATTTATCTAAGTTAAAGAGCACCTGCCATTCTTGAGACCAACTAAAAGTTCTGTGGAGATCAGCTTGGAGTTTAGGTGTACTTTCTTTGCTCAGAATTTCGTTACCTAATTTAGTATCATCAGCAAATTTACCAATAAGGCTTGTAATGTTTTCGTCTATGTCGTTTACATAGATCAGAAATTGGCCCAAGGACCGATCCCTGGGGGACTCCAATCTTTACGCTTGTCCAATTAGATTTCTGTCCGTTTATTATGACACACTGTTCCCTATCTGATAACCAATTTGTAATCCACTGGAGTATCTCCCTGTCTATCCCGTGAGGTTTAATTTTCTTGCACAGCCTCTGATGCGGGACTTTGTCAAATGCCTTTGCAAAGTCTAGGTGTAGCGCGGACCGATCGGATGGGTACTGACCATCCCAGCGAAGCTGGGTACTGAATGGCCACTCCGGATTCGCTCCAAGCACACCCCGCTGGATAGGATAGTACGCATACATAAGCCCTATGAGAGGTTTTCGTTAAAATCAGCTAAGTCCGATAAAGCGTGTGGTGCGCATGCGCGCGCGTCAGAGCTTCCCTGACAACACGTCAAAGAATTGGAAGCGAGTGCATGCCTAATAGTGTACCGAGTAGGTACTTGTAAAAACCTTCAATTATTCTGTTCTCGTTGTTCTTGCTACCGATCAGGACCAGAATAAAACGAGCTTTCTAGAACTGTTAACCATTTCAAGACTGGGTGAGTTATCCGTGAACATCCCCTTAAATTATCTTGCACACTGATTGGCTATTGCTCGGCCGCTGATTGGCTGAGGCATCTGCCTCTGACGTCACAAGTAGTATAAAAGGGGTGAAAAATCGATATCAGTTGCATCGTCGGCGTGGAGACTGACCTGTCTGGAGGACTGGCTGGATGCGGGACATGATGAGTGAACTGGAACGACGACGGAAGATACAGAACAGCACCACGATTCCAAGCAGCTTTTAGCTCACCCGCACCAGATAGCAGTTCTCAGACTTTCCGCGTTACAGAATTTTGGAAAAATAATTAAAATTATGTTTCCCACTTCCGAACTTGTCTAAAGGGAACACCTCTGCGGAAAGGGTCGTGCGGACCCGGGGTGTAATTCTATGGAATGTAGAGCTGACAGTAATTAGCCGTATCTGCCAACCACGCTGAAAAGTGTACTTCAATCTCCGCACTGCATGTTGTGTGTGTTTTAATTAACCTTTTGACCACAGTTTGGTGGAACTTTGCTGGGTGCGCCGCAGGAGCTATGCGGCGCATCCCACACCGTGTGCCAATTTATGTAACTGCCTAATATTATATACAGCCCTCTCTGTTAATGGGCACACCTCAACTTTATTACTTCCGTCGCCGGATGGATAACTTTCTCAGTTCCGTATAAATTGTATACTAGTTACCAAGACTATCTAATAGACATTTCTTCACTGCTTTGTTTCACTGTCCTGAGTGTGTACCGTGTCTACCCTGTCTGGAGGAGTCAGCTTGCCAGGATCAGCCTGCGGAAACCAGCTGCGGAAATCGACTACGGAAATCTCTCCAGCTTCAGAGAATGTGTCGACTCGCGCTATGAATATGTTAGCACCTCAATTTCAGTAACATAGTAGCCTGGTCCGTACCGATGACTATTAGGTGGTGTAGCACTGATCGACCGGACGGGTACCAGACGTCCCAGCCAAGCTGGGTATGGGCCGGCCGTGCCAGATTTGTTCCGCAGCACACACCCCTGGGTAGAGCATAAGCGTATGTAAGCCCTATACAAGAGGTATTTCGTCGAAAAATGGCTGTCCGTTAAGACGCGTAGTGTGCATGCGCGAGCGTCAGAGCTTCCCTGGTGACGAGTGTCAACAGTGGGAGTGAATGCATGCCTATAGTGTACCTAGTACGTACTCGTAAATAATTATAATTTATCCGTTCTCGTTGTTCTGTACCTATTAGGACCAGAATTAAACGAACTTTTCAAAACTGTAAACCATTTTAAAATCGGCTAAGAAATGGCTGAGTTATCGCCAAAGCTCCCCGCTAAATTATACTCAGAATATTGCCATAACGTCGTAATCGTGTATATATATACATTGCTTAATACAGTGTTTTGTACACGTGGTCGCCACGTCACTACTGTAGCGGCACGCTGATTCGCTGGCACTCGGTCGCTGATTGGTTGAGATGCCCAGCTCCCACGTCACAGCAAGTATAAAAGGGGTGAAAAACTGAGAATATGTCTGGATTCCCATCAGCACGTTGATCGGATCCGACCCTGGGAACCTATCGGAGGTTTCCGAGCGGTGATGGTTAAAGTGCTGATTTACATACCTTGTATCTTCGGATACTTGTTAGCTATATAACCCTGCCAATGAAGGAAGCGAAAACATATAGTTATAAATGTGAGTTAGTTAGTTTATTTACCGGCCCGCAGAGCATATTTGGGCATATTGCAACTGTTAGATCCGTAGCATGCTGTGACGGACGAGATGTGGATCGCCATCCAATTCATTGGAGTGTCTGGATGCAGCGTTGGAGCTCGTCATGCCCACATGGGACGGATGCTCGCGATGGATATCCGTCTCTCCACCCCTCACCATAAAGACATGTTAGTAATCAAACTTGCTTGTGTGAAACGTAGCAATTGTCCAGGTGATGTTTTATGCGGTTGCGGAGCAGGGTAGCCAGCTTTTCATCGAATTCGGATGCCTTTAGTCGTAACATGTACGCATGCTGTCCTTAGAGGTAGATGCTATTCCAAAGCGACCTACGGGAAGCTGAGCATCTGCGCCCATTGGACAACTGTATCTAAAGATAGGTAGGAATCCCTGCCACTTGCGGCCAAAGCTGGGTTCCGTTTCTAACAACTAATTGGTAGGTTAGACTGTAGCAGAAGGCCTGCATAAATAAAGCGGCATCTACCAATACAGTATCTTTGGAAACTACATAAGACGGTGACCTGGGAATTCTTCGGAAATCCTTTGTCCCGTCTTCATGTAATCCAGTGTGCAACTCCTTAACAGTAGCTTCCCTAGGATTTTTTCAGCACTTAGCATTTTCTGTTGAACAAAAGAGAGGCCCCTTTTTGCCAGCTGTTTTCCTCTGCTTCGGCGTTGAAGGCATTTTCCTGTGACGGAGGCCCGCGTGAGGCACTTTCCTCTCGCAACAACCATATTTTCTTTGTGTGTGTTAGGGGTGTATTAGCTTATATTAAACTACTTAGTGACTTCGTTGCGGATGCTTCTCTTGCGGGGATACCGCTGCGGATTCAAGAACCTGTGTGGTACCTCCGGCGACCCCACATAGAAAGAACAGCAGTTAGCTCTATATTGTATTATTGTGTGCTCATTTAGTGTCAAACGATTATCTTGTTTGTATAGTATATATTAACATTTCTACTGTTTTAATTACAAATTATTCCACAACTCTAAATTAGTATGGATAGACATACCGGTGATAGCAATAGTTGGGATGACACTGTGTGGCTCAATCTTGGCGGCAATGGTCGCACGGCCCCACTGGAACATCAGTGTTCCACTGGCTCTAGAAGTCGGTCTTTTATATTTCTCGGAGAGACGTCATGCGGGATCCGCAACCCCAAGATCCGCAGCTAACCATCCATCCTGGTCATCGTGCACTTGTGGTGCGATGGACGGAAATTTACTAGCAGACCAGTACATACCCCCGCGAGCTACATAAGTATATTATGTCAACTGGGTGTCCATTGTCTAATTGGGTGGTAACTTTATCAAAAAAGCAGAGTAGGTTTGTTAGTGTAGATAGGCCTTTCCCAAACCCATGTGCGTTGTGATTGGTGTATTAAATAGTTGTTCTCTAGGTGGGCAACGATTTGATTTCTGAGTAATGTTTCTAGGATTTCCCCTATACATGAGGTGAGACTGATCGGCCTGTAGCTACTTGGCTGACCCTTTCCCCTTTTTAATAAGATGAATGTGACAGATAGGCATATGTGATAAATTATCAATATGCATGTTTGAAGCCCATCGTATGCTTGGATGTATGTATATGTTGCGTACGTATATATGTATATATAATATATATGTAAATGTCTTTCTATATACTGTTCTATTAATGGGGCAGATATGTAACAAATTTGAGGTAAGATGTTCCATTCTGGCAGAAAGCATGAAATTTGGCATATAGGTGGTTTAAGGTATGCTGAACATAATTAGATGCGGTGCCACGTGATTCTACCAAGGGAACCCATTCAAAATGGCGGATTCAAAATGGCCGCCTTCCCAGCGGAAAATATGCATTACTCGAGTTCTAGATGGAGTAGAGGGCTGGAATTGGTGACATATCGTGGGCAGCTCACTTTGCTAGTTTGCAAGATGTCCCACCTCCGCCAGCAATTACTGGACTTTTGCCGCTCTTTCGTGACAACGCTAATAGTTTTGCAATGGTGAAACATGGTATGGATTTAATTCAGCAAGCCACACAGCATATCAATCATGGACAGGTGCCAGTCATCACTCTTTATCAGCCTTTGTACGCTATTGCAAAGAAGATACAATGTTCTTGGCCCCTTCTATATGGTGAGGATAAGTAAGCGGTGATAATGGGTGGACTTCACATTGAGATGGCGCTACTCAATGTGTTGGGAGACTGGCTAAGCAACAGTGGATGGGTGGGTGTGCTGACAACAGCTAATGTAACTACAGAAGGCCGAGCCGATGCCATTCAAACTGGCTCGCATACATCACGAGGGCAATGGGCACACCAGGTGACATCCGCTGCTCTCTATGTATTGCAGAAACGTGCATATGCTGCCTCAGAGGCCACACTGCCATTCGAAGACTGGTGTCAGCAGAAGGAAACAGACCACCCACGGTTTAAGTACTGGAATTCAGTATTGAAATTAGAGCTGCTGTTTCTTCAATTCATGAGAGCTAAGCGAGAGGTCAATTTCCCGTTGTATGTAGAGACATTGGGAAAGATTATCCCATGGATGTTTACCCTAGATCATGTACACTATGCACGATGGCTCAGCATCCATGTGGCTGATCTGTTGCAACTTGAGAACCGATGCCCACTTGTACATAGGAAATTTGTTGAAGGAAACTTCGTTACTCAGAAAACGGCTCACAAGTTCTCAGCCTTGGCACATGATCAAAACCACGAACATCAAAATGCTATTCTGATGGACGATGGTGGAATTATCGGAATCACAGAAAATGAAGCTGCTTTGAAACGATGGATGGTGTCAGGCCCAGAAATAGGAAGGATGATCAGCGAGTACGAAGTGAAACATACACACAGAAATATCAATGATAACTGTCACCATGAGCAGATTCCGAGTAAGCAGAACTTGTTTGCTTTAAACACAATTTGTCTTATTGATGCAATCGAGGAAATGGGAAACCCATTTTTAGATGACAGTTTTGACTTAGTGACTCTAGATACCAAAGTCATTATGTCCGAGTCTGTAGTGAATGCGATCCGAACAGCAGATGAACTAGGCATCAGACAGTACCACGCATTCGTCGCAGATCGACTATCTGTATCATCAAAATCGGTATATGACCCAATCCAAAAGAACAATTTGGCTTTGTTCAAATCAAAACAGAGGAAGAGTACCAGAACCAACAAGAAGCTTGTTGCAATGAAGAGAGATGTACAGTTATTCTCTAGACTGTACATTTCCTGCCAATCCAGAGACAGAGACCGTGATTCATTCTTTAAGCATGAGAATCATCCATGGCCCCCATCACTTGCTGAGAGCAACGCAATGCGCCAAGGCAGCAAATCAGATTGATGGGATGTTTGGAAGCATTAGTAGCTCGTGCAGCTGATTGTCCAGAGGTTGAAGTGAAGATCATTGACGGAGCAGCTATGATACATAATCTAGATACCAAGAAATCAAACGTGGTTGTGAACACATTTGGATATTTTGCAGAGCACGTCTTCCTCCCACACATTGCTAGACAACTACAGACGGTTAAAAGATTGGATGTTGTATGGGACGTGTATAAGGCGGGAAGCTTAAAGACACACGCTAGATAATTGCGGGGACATGGTGAAGCTCTTCGTGTTGCATCGAGTACAAGACTCCCTCAAAATTGGAAAACTTTCCTACGAGTTGATGCAAACAACAGGTCTCTTCACCTTTCTCGCACATACATTGGAGTCATTCGAACTACCAGAAGGAAAGATACTCGGCACAACATGTGAGGAAAACGTGCTGATGAGGTCAGAGCATGACGTCTCACAACTCGTGCTATGCATGCAAAATGAAGCAGATGGTAGAATGTTGCTCCACGCCTTCCATGCATATCACCAAGGTTATCGAACAATAATGATTCATGCTACATATACAGACGTCGTAGTCCTAGCCATACGGACAGCAAACTGTCTTCATGGGTGGGATCTCTGGGTCGCATTTGGCCATGGGAAGACCTTCCGCTCATGGCATTGCAACAGTTTTGGGTACAGAAGCGTCACAAGGACTGCTATTTATGCATGCTTTCTCTGGGTGTGACACTGTGTCTGCATTTTGTGGGGTTGGCAAGAAGACAGCATAGGAAGTTTGGAGGACTTCAGATCTATTCAAGTCACTATTTAGGAGACTGTCTGATGCCCCGGTGTCTCTGTGTGACAATGACATGGAAACGATGGAGAGGTTTGTCGTACTACTGTACAGACGCACATCACCATTGTCAAAGGTTAATGAGGCACGAAAACGGCTTTTCGCTTTTGGCAACAGGCAGCTAGAAAACATTCCTCGACCAGTGCAGCTCTGCTGCAACACGCCAAACGTGCTGCGTTCCAGGCAGGTCATCTTTGGGGCCAATCACTCCACGCAAATGCAAAAACGCCATCGCCAGTTGACAGGGGTTGGGTCAGAGATGGAGACACTTGGTCACCGCAATGGAGTTTGCTTGCAGACGCATCTAAGGCATGCCGGGAACTCGTGAAATGTGCTTGCAAAAGTAATTGCACTGGCAGATGCAAATGCTATAAATCCAACTTACCTTGTACACAGTTGTGCTCATGCGGTGCACAGTGCGTGTGACGTCTGTGAATCATGATTCAACAATCAACAGCATCATGTATAGCCTTGCATACTCTAATAGGATAATTGAACGTATCTATAACGACCATTACTTGGTTCGATATTAAGAAATCAAGTAATTTAAACTATTTCTAGATGCTATATTGCTTTTGTTCTCAAGAGATGCATCTTTTAGATAACACATCTTAAAGAGCCACCGTCTTTTGACATCAAACACAGGTGGTCGGTATGGAAGGATTGATATTTACATATTTAGAGTATTGCAGTGAGTAGTATTATAACGATTTACCCATGAAACCCCTAATTTGACATTAATACCATCTTTCTACTCCGTCTAGAGCTTGAGTAATGCGAATTTTCCGCTGGGAAGGCGGCCATTTTGAATCCGCCATTTTGAATGGATTTCCTTGGTAGAATCACCTGGCACCGCATCTAATTATGATCAGGATACCTTAAACCACCTATATGCCAAATTTCATGCTTTCTGCCAGAATGGAACATCTTTTTCACATATCTTCCCTACTATATGTATTTATATCTATGGTTACATCTATATGTACATAGATTTTGTGCCAATAAAGATTCTGATTCTGATTCTGTTGACTCAATCTAATTCTCTGAGGACGTACGTACGTATAATAGACCTAGGCACCCGGCCTAGGAATTTGATCTTTGAATGTTTGCCACAAAAAACAAGAAACAAATTTATATAGAAACAGGTAGCAGGCTATATATTTGTTGCGTGTTTTTATGACAAAAATTTAAAGGCAGTAGCCCTATACATATAGGCTATAAAGTAAATTGGGATTCTCTTCGTCAAATAATTTTGCCACTGGAATGACTGGCTCGTTAAGAGACATGCACCAGACTCAACAGAGCCAGTCATTCCAGTGAAAGATTTGCTGTCCATTACCGAGTCGTGCAGATGCTATTCCAGTGGCAAATTGTCCAGTCTTCACTTGGGTTTGCAAATCGAACAGAGATGGCGTGGGTGGGTGAGGGCTAGGGTCTCCCAGGTTTTCCTCTCCCATAATGTATCCCCATAGCGCACCCATAGCGGCATAGGTTTTGGCCCTTATACGCTCTAAGGTCTACCCATATCCACCACCAACCACCACGCCACCAACAACGGTAACAAAAATTATGTTCCAATGCCCCTGTGCGCGTGTAAATAAGTGTTTTGACGTTTGTTATTCTCGTAACACAATCAATTAACAATTACAATTCACGCTCGAAATAAAATCGCTTTTCTCGGCATTGTGATTACTATTAATTTAGATAGCTGTCAGATTCAAGGTCGCCTGCACTCCCACATTCTCGTCACAACGACGATTTGTGCATCCACGTACTAGAGAAATCTGCGTTCATTTACGACAAAAAACCTACACCTGTCTCCGTGAATCCCGGTTAAGTCAAACACATAAGTGTAATGGCGTAATTTACGCCAGATAACTTACACTTCTATGTGAATCCGGGCTCGTCGGGATACTAAATAAACATCGCAAGCTGACGATCTATGACATCACCAGAAATCCCTCTATACTGCTTGCTCAAAATCACGAAAACCGGTCTCAAATCCCCATTCCCGGTAGTAGGTCTATCAATAATACCGGTTGATTTGAAATGCTGGTATTAAGTGACTTATTCTTCAGACATAGCCTTATTGCTCTATAACTATAACTCACCTCATCAATGCTTTTCGAAGCCATTCTGGTACCCAAAGCCGTAAATTCAGGTCTCCCTTTCTGCAACAAATGGCGCGTGCTTACGTTTGCCTAACACGTGGTCGTACCGTGACGTCATGTAATTTTCACTGCAGTGAATATTATTTCTACCTCAGTGAAAATAGTTTTCACTGGGGTGGTAATATTTCTACTGAGGTGAGAACAATTTCCACCGGGGTGTAAATAGTTTTCACTGGGGTGGTAATATTTCTACTGAGGTGAAAATAATTTCGACCGGGGTATAAATAGTTTTCACCGGAGTGTTAATATTTCTACTGAGGTGAAATTAATTTTCACCTCAGTGGAAATTATTTCTACCTCAGTGAAAATAGTTTTCACCGGAGTGATAATATTTCTACTGTGGTGACAATTATTTCTACCTCAGTGAAAATTGTTTTCACCGGAGTGATAATATTTCTACTGACGTGGAATTAATTTTCACCTCAGTGGAAATTATTTCTACCTCAGTGAAAATAGTTTTCACCGTAGTGGTAATATTGCTACTGACGTGATAATTATTTCTACCTCAATGAAAATAGCTTTCACTGGAGTGAAAATATTTCTACTGACGTGGAATTAATTTTCACCTCAGTGGAAATTATTTCTACCTCAGTGAAAATAGTTTTCACCGTAGTGGTAATATTGCTACTGACGTGATAATTATTTCTACCTCAATGAAAATAGCTTTCACTGGAGTGAAAATATTTCTACGGAGGTTACAATTGGCCCACACTCCTACAGATAACAGGGTTACTAACAATTCTTTCTCCTTGCTATTAATGATTCGTCCGATAGTTGAGCAATCTTTGAACATAATTGTTTCAGTCATTAATTTCACATATTTGATTCCAAATTTAGCAAGTAGCATATTGATATATATCCAAAAACCTGTAGCTATACAACACTGTGTAAACAGATGGTCTGTTGTTTCCTCCTCGGTATTACATAATAAACACCAGTCTGTACTTGTGATTTTGCACATATAAGTCAGATGGCTGACCGATAGCCTTCGGTGGAGTAATCGCCATGCCAGGTCCCGTGCATTTGCTGGTACACAAGGTAGATGTATTGTTTTCCACGCATGTTTCCAGTTCTTTGGCGTGCATCCTAAAGTGTTTCAATGCCTAACTGCAACAGGAGTTTGCATTAGCATTCCATACCAGGCTCTAGATGCCATGGTGTATTTTATATGCTCTGACTTAAATACTAATGCTGGTTGCATCATATCTCTGTTGCCACGTGCTTTCGGCAATTTGAACCATTCACCAGCATTCTTTATTCTAAGAAATAAGCGTTGGGCATCAATATGCCTCATTGATGTTGCTCTTGCTACATCCTGCATCGCAATCCATTTGCGAGATTTTGGATTAACTAAATCACGTAAATATTGAATGCCATTTTTGGCCATAGAGGGCAAATTATAATACAGCATCATTATCACGAATCAACTCGTTGCCCCAAAGACGTTGCTATAAAGCATCTTCCCAACAACTGGGTTGTGACATTGATCGTGTAAATATCTTTAAAGCTTCGAGCTGTTCTATGTATACGTTTGGTATCGTCTGATGGTTAGGTGGCTGTTTATTGCACAAAAATAAACATTCTACTGGAAATGGATCTACGTACCTTTGTAGAAGTGTCTTTGCAACACTTGACCAATATGAGTTTGAAGTGAGTAACTTATTCAAGAATTTCAGTTTTAGCGAAGCACACTTCGCTAAAACACCAACCAAATCCAGGCCTCCATCATGCTTTTCATTGGTGAGGATTGACTGCGATACTAAATGGGCTTTGTCCTCCCATAAGAAGGACAAAAGTAATGTGTTGATCTTTGACTCTACTGATTTGGGCATATGAACTACAGAAGCGGTATGCTACAGTCCAGATAAAATTAAATTATTAAGGACAAATGTCCTGCCACATACAGTTAGGCGACGTCGTTTCCAATTTACTAATGCACAGTTTAGCTTGGATAGCCTTTATTCCCAGTTTATTGTTACCTCCTGTTCTCTAGTAAAGTAAATACCCAAAATCTTTATGACATCATCTGACCAGTTAATATCCATCACATTGTCAGTTCTGTCCTTCCATGCGCCCAAAAATAATCCCTTAGATTTGTCTCTATTGACTTTAAGCCCTGATGCCTTTTGAAAATCTGATAATACTCCATTCAAAATTCTAAAATCTGAATTTCTACCTGCACACACAGTTGTATCATCTGCATATTGAGACACCTTTAGTGGCCTTTCTAGGCCACGTATACATATTCCTTGAAAATCATTACGTTGCCTCAATGTGGCCCCCAACGATTCCATAGCTATAACGAATAGAAGCGGAGACAATGAGCAACCCTGTCTGACACCTCGTTCTAACACTACAGATTCAGATAGATGATTATTTACTAAATAGCAACTTGTTATATCAGTATATAAAATATTGACCCATTTAATAAATCTGGAACCAAAGCCAATATGGTCTAAAGACTTAAACAAGAAATCCCATTCAGATCTGTCAAACGCCTTCTCGTTATCAAGTGCTATTATTGCTGCTGGGATGCAATCCTGTTCAACTAATTGAATAAGGTCTCGTATAAGCAATGTGTTGTTTAATATCGTTCTTCCTGGTACAGAGCACATTTGATTATCATCAATTACTTCGCCTAGGACTGCGCCAAGTTTTAATGTTAGTGCCCAAGTAATAATCTTATAGTCTACACAGAGTAGAGAGATTGGTCTATAATTCTGTATTTTATTTCTGTCACCCCTCTTGTATATATGCCGAACATATGCTTGGGCCATCGATGGAGGGAGATGCCCCTGCTTAAAAATGCTAGCTGCTATTTCTAATACTGGACCAAATATGTGCCAGAATGTTTGATAAAATTCGACTGGAAGTCCGTCGCAGCCAGGAGACTTTTCTAACTTCATCCCTTTGAGGGATTTTGTCAAATCATCAATTGTTAGTGATTGGTCACAACTTTCGCGACATGCATCTGGAAGTCTTTGCCTTATATTAGCTAAAATATCTCTAGTTGGAGTGTCATCACCTCTCACAGATTTATACAATGATTTGTAAAATTTGGATACTGTTTCGATCACATCTGCATTTGAGGACACTGATACACCATCATTAGTCTTCAGTGAGCGCATTAATTTCTCTATACCTCTTACTTTTTCCAAGTTACGAAAGTAGCGTGTAGGCTTTTCACCCTCAGTGTGCATTTGTGCTCTTGCCCTTATTTTGGCCCCATCAAACTGATATTGCTCTATTTCATTTAGTCTACCTTTTAATTTAACTAATAGTTCGTAATAATTATATTCTCCATCATTAATTTTCTTATTAATTTTACACACCGACCGCTGAAGCGCCATTTTATGCTTTTGCATTTCTAGTGCTTTCCTAATGGAATACTGCCTCGAAATATGTTTCAGGTCGGATTTAACATCCTCCCACCAGTCTGTTATACATTCATACAAACTTCTGTTTTCATCCCAATGCCTCCAACAACTTTCTACACATTTGCGATAGCAACTATCTCGTAACAACGCTACTTTGAGTTTCCAATATCCATCTCCTCGTTTGATCCAGTCAGCATTGTCTAATGTGATGGAAAACATATTGTGATCAGAGAAAGTTACTGGTTTTATGTTAGTTTTACACATGTAGCCTTTCAATGTTCTACATAGATCCTGTCTAATGTGGATGCTTTCTTTCCATCGGTTGAAAAACAAGTAAAATCCCTGCCCCCTGGATTTTCAATCCGATAAGTGTCTAACAAGCTTTTATATTCAAATATGTGTTTCAAAATATTATGAGATGTGTCATTAAAATTAGACTTAGCGTTTCTGTCTTTAACTTCATCTAATATGCAATTAAAGTCACCGCCCATAATTAGGTTTTCAGGCGTTCTGTCTTGAATTATTGTGGAAACATCATTTAGAAATTCACGGCACAATGGATGAGAGGTTGGCGCATAAAGGCACATCAAATTTAAATTTGTGTT
Source organism: Chaetoderma sp. LZ-2023a (assembly GCA_034401795.1). Lineage (NCBI taxonomy): Eukaryota > Metazoa > Mollusca > Caudofoveata > Chaetodermatida > Chaetodermatidae > Chaetoderma > Chaetoderma sp. LZ-2023a. The sequence goes on from CM067364.1 coordinate 20,235,671, forward strand.
AAGTACATCAATTGATACACAAACCCATCGCCCATTTGTATCTGATGGCGACGATATAACATCAACATATTTGAGACAGCGGGGCAGGATAAGAATGGCCAATCCCGCGCTATTATCTTGTGATAAAGAATAAAAAATCTGCCTTTTTGAAATATCTTTGAGAGATTCATACACTTCAATTTTTTGAATTTTGGTCTCTTGTAGAAAAGCAATATCAACTCTCTCATTTGCTAATTCTTCAAGCAAGTGGCGCTGCTTGAATTCGGTATTTAATCCTCTGCAATTGATGGTGCAGATAATCATGAATTTCAAAATGATGTTTACAACCGCCACCATTAGATTAACTTGATTTGGTTTTTTTAGCTCGATTCTTAAACCATTTACCTAATTTTCCTGCGAATTCAATGTTTCCTAGTTCTACCACAGACAAATATTCATATTTGGAAATATCAGAATCGTGGCGCAGTAGACGATATTTCACGCCTCTCGCCGTTACATATGGCACTAACACTTCACCCCTTCTGATCGGTACATTACCATTTCATCTTTCATCTGCGAACTCTGTGTTTGAATGCACACATCTGATTCTGCAACTGACATTGTATCATCATCCATATCATTTACTTCAATCTCAGATTCTGAGCTATTGTCTCCTTTATGACGCTTATTGCTACTTAAGTTACCTTTGGCAGGAGTCTCATTTACCATATCTTCAAGCTGACTTAAATCATGTGGGCTTAGCGGAACATCGACTGAACTTTCCGTCTTCTGAGTCCTAATCTTATCCTGTCCTAATTTTAATTCATCGTCTAAGGAATTGTAAACTGGCTCTTCTGTAAGATCATCATTTCCCTGCATGTATTTTACAGCCACGTTTGGCTCCACTGCATTTTGATTATTTTCTTGACTGAAGGTTATACCCTCCTCTAATCTTGAATTTCATCAACTGTAGTTACTTTAACAGGATTTGATGATTTGTTTGTGTCATTTTCAGTGGCATGAACCACAGCAACAGCTTCCGTAGTGATTTATCCAGAAGAATTTGACTCAGCTACATCCTTTAATGGGCGATTATCTCCTGATACTGAGGGCTTGTTTTGATTTTTTGGACAGCGCCATTTAAAATGGTCAACTGATCCACAGAGCAAACATTTGTTTCGATTGGGACAATCTGTTGCCAAATGGTCAGTACTTAGGCAGATCTGGCACTCTTTAATTTGCCATCTATACCATAAGGGCAGGACAAAGCTGCCATCAAGCATCAATCTGCTTGGTAACGGGCTATCCACTTTATCAAACCAGATGCATCTTACTCTATTTTCTAGCGTTCTGTCAAAGGGATACGTTTCCAATTCAATCTTTTGCACTTTGCCATACTTCTTGAGTTCATTCATGATTCTGTCATCTGGAATTTCTAGTGGAGCTTTCATCTTCACTAGCAACCTATCTGACTCGATTTCCTCTACGTTACAAACCTCGCCTTTTACAATAAGAACATCTTCTAGAAGCTTTTCCTTGACCCCCTCATTTGACACTGTTACATTCCATACAGCTTTAGAAACATTGATAAGCCCCTGCAAAGCAGCAGGTCCCACACCAACGACGCCCTTTAACCCATGATATACATCGATAGCTGTGACACCCCACTCCTTAGTTGTTATCTTAAGGCTTAGGGTACGCGGTAAGGTTGCCATGGTGTTTTATAAAAAGAGGAAACCTATACTACTAGAATATATAATACGAAAATATAACACCAAGACGTCGGGGGAAAGAGCTAAACACTAAATAAATAGTGTCCGCTTTTTAAACTTGACGTCTACCAACAAATATACGAATAGAGAGTACAGTCGTATATTTGTTAGTTTGAACCACTTTCTAAGTAGTTCACTAACACCTAACCGATTAAAGTGGTTCCCTAATGCATACTAACATATTACAGACATATATTTGTTAGTCTGTTCGAGTTGACCGGGGACAGCCAACTGACTATAAAGACTTATATAATCAAAGTACTAGGCTTGCGCTTACAAATGACAAAGGAATTAAATCCACTCACTCAAGCGATCTAGCCAAATATAATGCGCTAGCCAACGAACTATGGAAATAGCATACTGGTGCGGGGAGAAAAGTATTGCATTGACCACAGTAAGAGGAGCCCTATTAAATGTCTGAAACCACCAGCTAAGAGGAGTGCCTTTAGAAAATGGAGACACAAAATGCGCTCCAACCAAGACAAGAATTTACAAATTAAACATAAGGTTTGAAAGGAACTACTAATTCGAAATATATGTATAAAATTTATCTACAAAATCGCGCTAGAAACTAATAAATTCGGGAAGCAATTGCAGAGCTAAATAAACGTGTGCGTTCACTACTACTACTACTACTACTACTACTACTACTACTACTACTACTACTACTACTACTACTACTACTACTACTACTACTACTACTACTACTACTACTACTACTACTACTACTACTACCAGCACTATCACTACCACTACCACCACCAGCACTATCACCACCACTACCACCACCACAACTACCACTACCACCACCACCACCACCACCACTACCACTACCACCACTACTACTACTACAACCACTACTACTACTACTACTACTACTACTACTACTACTACTACTACTACTACTACTACTACTACTACTACTACTACTACTACTACTACTACTACTACTACTACTGTTTGGGAATCATGATTGTTTGACCCCTTCCTTAATTATTGAAGCCTTCATTTTCATTTGAAAGACCACTGCTTCTTCCAGGCTACATGATGCAAACAACAATAACACACAGGGTGGGGGTGGGGAGGGGGTGGGCGGAGTGTGGGGTGGCTGGGACTCAACCGATCATAGCATCAATGAAACAACATTATTAATGTAATAGTAAATTAATATTGAATTATATGATGTTATGTTATGTAGCAGCAGTCAATTTCCATTTACAATTTAGTCAGCCTATAGGCATAGTGTTGCTTTGAGAACTGATGACTGCGATGTACTGTGTAATGAAAACCCCAGTATTGTGATAAACTAGAAATTATTATTATTATTTAGTGATGGTAGACAATTAACGTTTAAATCTCAAATATATTTCGAACGTATCTATTGAAAGAATTTATCATTATACCACTAAGTTTTATGTTTCAGTTTGTTTAATGCATAACTCGTATTTATCTGTGTAAGCCTATGCATGTTGCACATTTTGGTGTACACGGCTATTTAACCCCTCGTGTGTCAACCACGCCTCAAAGCGCTCGAAAGGCGACTTTTATCAATTAAGCCTTTAATAAAATTTTGTCACGAGTTGGAATTTTTGCTCAGTGAATGACCATTTGCTGGCCAAGAGAAGACTGTTTTTTGCAAGTTTATAACTGGAATTTAGGAAAATCGTTTCTAAGGTGTTTGTTTTACCGGTTTGACGATTAAAGGGTTAATGGTCAAGAACATACACATTTTTGTTTAGTCAGTGTCCATTTGCAGGTCAAGAGAAGACTAATTTTGAAAGTTTATCACTGGAATGACTCGCTCGATAAACAGTGGCAAATTCTCAAAAATAGTCTTCTTTTTGCCTGCAAATAGACAAACAATTAGAGAGGCGGGATCTCTAAGATAAGGTGGGAGAACACTTTCTCGGCTCCATCAAGGTGTAGTAGTATTCAAGGTGGAATCATCTCGACAGATCTCTACAATGTGTTTATCAATGATCTTCTCATTAGAGTCTCGGCATCTCAATTAGGAGCATAGATAGGCACTATACAATGTGGTGCTCCAACTTGTGCTGATGATGTCACACTAATAGCTAGTGATCAGAATAACCTGCAAGGACTACTGGATCTGGCCAGTGATTACAGCCAATCACATTTTATGAGCTACCGCCGACAAAGAGTGCTATCCTCACAACGGATAAATTACAGGTTCCCCATCCACGCCTCCTAGGTGCTGAAATTCCCCTGTCAAAATATGCAGTCCATCTTGGTATTCACAGAGATAGCTCTATAACTAAAGCTGCCCTGGCAATTTCTGCAAACCTCACTAAGACAAGACGTACAATGTACTCACTTCTTGGAGAGCTGGACTACATGGCATTAACGGAATTGATCCTCAAACAGGATCCCACCATTTTAGAAATATATGTACCTGTGTTACTTCAGGGTCTCGAAACTCTTATCCTTAGCCGGAAAAATTTGGAACAACTTGAGACATTCTACAGAAAGACTCTGAAACAAATACTCTCCCTACCCGATAGTGTCACACAGCCAGCACTGTCTGTCCTACTAGGAACCTTACCAGTGGAAGTGCATATTAATCTCAGACTGTTGACTTTCCTAGGCAACATATGTCGAGACGAAGAAATAGTCATGTTTGATATCTGTATCCGCCAAGTCTTCATGAAACTGAAGAACGACAAGAGCTGGTTTCGGGAAGCACGTAGCATATTATTAGCACAGTATGGCTTACCTTCAATCCACTCACTCCTAGATAACCCTCCAAGCAAATACAAATGGAAGAAGCAAATCAAAGCGGCAGTATCCTCCTACTGGACGGACGAATTCTCCATTAGGCTAAAGCTCAATCCATCCCTTGAATCTCAGTCAGCAGAGGGTGTTGAAATGGGAAAAACCAACTGAGCAATAGTGCTACTTTCAGCCAGTCAAGTTAGCCGACGGATGCTCCCAACCTACCTGAAGCAGTTTACAATCTAACAGAGCCAAATTCAACTAGGTTGATGTCGACCCCACCTGCACTCTTTGTGGGCAAGAGGCGGAAACACGAGCACATTTTCTAACCAGCTGCACCATCTACGATATCCGTACTAACTACTTCAGCCAACTAAACGTCACCCTATGCTCAATATGTCTCCAGCAGAGCAACATCAAACACATGCTACCTAATAACCTTCTACAATTTATACTCACACGACACAAATTCCTGCAGGAGTGTAACTGTTTAACCAGTATCTACAGAATGAGAGGCAGTATTTATACTAATTACACCACAAGCGGACAACCTTCTTGGACAGCTGTTAAGATGGTATGTGTCTTCATCCATTCGGTGTAATATCTTGCAAAAACTTGATAACTGAATGGCTTAATTTGATACTTTGCTGATAACTGACTTAAGTAGTGTATATATGTTCTGAAGTTTTCCTGAACTTTAGTTGTTGTCAACCCTTAGTGTTCCTGTAAATATATATTTAAATGTACATCTCTTGCACATTAAACCTGACGCCATCGACGGCGCTTCTAATACAGGAGAAATCTACTAACAACCAACCAACCAACCAGTCCTCAAGACAATTGCAGAGGAAGTATTGGCCGCATTTTGATTTACACGGATATTTAACCATTCTTGTGTCAGTGTAATGCTTTAATGCTCAATTGAACCAAACCCGATCTCTGCGCTGGTCTTGAGAAATGTCAACTTGCGGGCCAAGTGAAAGATTTACCACTGGAATGAGTGGCTCGGTTACCGAACCAGTCATTCCATTAATACATTTTCTGAAAATATTCTTCACTTAACCTGCAAATGGACACTAATTAAGTGCAATTATTTTATTTTCATGACCATTAACCTACTAATAGACCAGGTGTGAGAGGAGGTCTAATGCCACCAGAAAGGGAAATAATTGCCATGGGTACCATAATGTGGCAAACATATTACAGAATCAGGTTCTGGTTGTTGATCAGGCAACTGCTGGGGCAAATTGGTACTTTTCACCTGTTTTCTACTGACCCGCGAGCCTGTTTCCCTATTTTGAGTCATCTCACCTGAACCGTACACACTATAGGCCCGAATCTGGTATTAAATTAAACCGCAGAGTGTGGACATCAAAGTGAATCAAAATACATGGTCATCCCATGAATATTTCGGCAGCAAGCTGTGTGAAACTTACCCCCTACCCATTATTTTTTTTTGAATTTTCGCCAAATTTATGCAATCAAATACTGTTCCGAGACAAATGTAGATTCTCTGTCAATCAAATTGATAGTAATGTGATGTATTATGTATCCACATATAAATGTAAAACATTTTGGGAGGTTTGGACAGAGATAACACAGTTAGTGAATGTGAAACGTAATCACGTATTCCAATTTTGCAATTTCGAGCAGCTCGTACTTTATGATCGGGTTTTCAGTCATATCACCTGAACCATACAAGCTACCGTTTTGAATCTGGTAATAAATTAAAGTCCAGTGTAGGGAGATCGAGATGAATTAAAATATGTGACCATCCCGTGAATATTATGGCAGACAGACATGGAAGACTTATCCCATACCCATTAATTTTTATGCATACCAGAAAGTGTCACATGGTTCAGTTTTTCAGGAACCTTATAAAGAAATGCCTAGGTCTAAATCTAGGACAATTACCTCTGCTAGACTAGAATTGCAGTATCGACTAGTATACCCAAAGAAGGAGCCAGACATACTAAAGGACACACCTAGTAGTAAATTTGGACAAGACACATGCAGTAATGTTGAATGTCTTTCTACTAATAGCTAATAGTTTGGAAACTAGGTCGAAATGTGGACAAATGTGATCAACTAGTTCCAAGGTTTACTGGGTGGTTGTCTTTAGTTTTTAACTGTGATGCAAGTACAACAAAGAAGACACAATAACCGAGTATTCAACTGTAATTGAATACCTAAGACAGACACAAAGATTAGCCAAGCAAGCACACATTCCATATGTCCACCTCACCTTAGATGTTGGAGCAGCAACAAAGGCTTTCCATCTTGTGTGGAACGTCCCTGAGGAATTCAATGACATCATTAATCATTAATCGATTTTCACTTACATCAGGAAAACCTTGATATCATGGAATAATTAGTTATGGGTAGTGGCTTTGAAGACATCATCTTTTTAGCTGGCATCTGTGAATCTGGAAACTTTCAAGGGGTGCTGAGAGGCAAGCATTACAATCGAGCTTGCAATGTACATGAATATTTTGCAGATGCATTAGAGCGACTTGTCCTGGCCGCATCTATAGAGTCGACAGGGGAATCAGACAGAGTGCCTCCAGTAATACTGGACTTGATTCATTCAGCTCCTCAACCCACACATTTTCTACAGTTGTGCAGGATCTGGATGTTGCTTCATTCCATCCAATATATGAGGATTTCAGGCACTCAATTCGGAGTGGTAATTTAGGAAAGACTCCTCAGTTATGGATGCTATATCTAAACATGACGGATAACGAAATATTGCTCCATGCTGCCAGTAAGGAAAACAACTTTGACCTCAGGCTATTCTGCCGTAAGAATAGCATATATTGTTCTTCTCCTTCAACAAACAAAACTATACTCGATATGGAGCATATTATGTGCAAACACTAGAAACCCTAGAAAATGTCAAACCAGAAACCAGGCGCTTGCTTGAAACAATTCTGAGGAGTTAGCACAAATCCTCTAGGCAAGCAGTTGACCAAGCTGACGAACAAACATTGAACAGGAGTGCAAAGATTCCAGGTGGAAATAATCAATTTGCAATGCGTCAAAGCAGCTATGAGAAATGGGTCTTGAACCGTCCATATCTCGCATGGAGATTACTGGACTTGACAATTCCATTGAAAATCCCCAGAAAGCATGTAGGCCATCTCAAATCATGAAATCAGAACAATGTTACGAGTCTTAGAACATGAATTCATCAACGCCTGGACAAGGAACGCTTGTAAAATTTGTCCTCAGGGCACCTATCGAGGCAAACATAGAACAGAGCCTAACTAGTGTAGTACAGCGAGGTACTGATAGCTATCAGGGGAGTTTGTCATAAACAGATTGAATGATAATCAAATAAAGATCTTTGCACCAATTTCAAGATCGCCTCTCAAGACCTTCGTCAATGCAAACAAAAAGGTGAAGGTAAAAAAGGAAAAATCAAAGCGCTGACATTCGAACGAGAATACTTTGAAAACTTGTGACTTTTTCAAGCAAGCATAAGTCAGCAGTATGCCTTGGGCCTATCCCACTGAGTCTCGCCAACGCAGATCGTACTAGATGAACAACGACAGAAAGTATGCTGCCGGAGGTCTTCAATGACTACTGTCCAGTTTTGAGCACACCAAATCTTCCTGAAAAGAAGACTGTAGCTGCATATATAGTTGATCTGATGGCAACAGTACGTATTTTAGGGAAATTCCAGACACGTTTGGTAATTTGCCAATGAAGATCCAGAGAAGTCTGGCAGATGGGTGCAAACATTTGGATGTTGCCGCCGATACATACGTGGACAAGTCAATTAAGGAAACCGAGCGCCTTCAGCGAAGAGGTAGTGAAAAATATATTATCAAAGGTCCTAAGACTAAAGTTCCAGGCAACTTCAGTCAATTCTTGTACAATGGGTCCAATAAAGAATGCCTGATTGACTTAATCCCACAAGTTTGGGAACAAAATCGAGATACCATACCTGACGAACAGGTGATTTATTTCTCAAAGCGAGATAAGTGCTACCTCATTACCAACAAAAAATACAGTTGTTGTCGATGATCTTTCCTCTAACCAAGAAGAAGCAGACACCAAAATTGCCGTTCATGTGCAGCATATGATGAAAACCGGTCCAGGTCCTGTCATCATACGCTCACGATCTGGTGACACTGATAAATCGGTGATCTTGCTTGCTGTATTTCCAGCATGTGAACACGCTATTTACCTAGATAATGGTCATGGTAACAGTAGAAAGATATTCAACATTACTGCATGTGACATCTCAATACCAGTCAAGAAAGCACTAATATGACTATACGCTTTTACTGGCAACGACTATGTATCTGCATTCTTCCGAAAGGGCAAGAAAACATGTTGGAACCTGCTACAAAAATATCCCAAATATATAGATGCATTCCTTGAGCTTGGGTCTGACTGGCAATTATGTCAGGATGTGGTAGATCTCCTGGAACAGTTTGTTTGCAAATTATATGGGAAAACGCAAACAAGCAGTGTTGACATAGCTAGGCAGCAGATCTTCTGGGATAAGTAAGGCAATAATCGACCTCCCTCTACTCCCACCAGGCAGTGAAAGTTTGACTTTACACATGCAGCGAGCTAACTATGTATGCCGTTTATGGAGACTATCTACAGTTGCCCTTGTAAATCCTCCCAGTAGTTCTCATGGCTGGACAGAGGACTCCAGTATTCTGTGGACAAGAATGCCATTTCCAGACGATGTAGCATCTCTGTTATGCAGCACACATGATGAGGAATCAGATGAGGAAATGTGCACAGCTGCATATGAAGATGAGATGACAAATTTATCTGATGATGATGAAGACATTTCCCTAAACTAAGAAAAGATAACTAATTCATGTCAAAGATGTTCAAAATAAACGAAGACTTAACTTGCTTCATATCAAACTTGGATCAGGAGAAGATTTAACTCGATCTGTGCTATTCTTCTTGAAATCTAATTTAAAACTTACCCCTTGTTTCCACTAGAGAGTTAACCCGGAATAACACAGTTAGTATGGCGTTATTTCGAATTAACTCTCTAGTGAGAGCCACGCCTTAGAATGCATTGCATGGAATACTTAACAGCATGGGCATACATGTTTACTATCTTTATTAACTAATAGAATAATTAGGTCCATATCACATACATTTACTCTTTGATACCATTAACCATATGAGTTGCTGAATTTGTGCAGAATACTCTCATTCTCAATGACTAAACTACATGTAAGAGATGTAATCATATTTGCCGATGAGCCATCGCATAATCATATGCATGATTTGAAACCGAAATATGTAAACTTTCGAAAATAAAGTGATTTCTCAAAGTTTTTATATGTTACAGTTTATTGCTTCATTGGAAGGTAATACCTCTGATTTCTTTGTAGACTTACATTGTCTATGACTTTTCATAATCACTATATTGGCATTGCTGTTGTGCATGTTTCAGAACAAATACCCCATCAAGCGCTGATAGGTATATGAGTGGCCAAATGAGTGGCAATATGGGGATACGTGTTTACATTCATACTCAAGCAACTGTATTTTCTCTGTCTAAGCATGAAAAATCCAATACATTCATATGTGGGTACACAAGGCCTCACATTACTATCAATTTGATTGACAGAGATTCTATAATTTGTCATAGAACAGTATTCGATAGCAGAATTTTGGCGAATATTTATAAAAATGAAGGGGTATAGGGTAAGTTCTCCATGTCTCTCCGGCCAGAATAGTCATGGGATGGCCACATATTTTAATTCATCTCGATCCCCATACGCTGGGCCTTAATTTAATACCGGATTTAAAACAGTAATTTGTATGGTTCAGGTGATATGACTGAAAAACTGATCATAAATACGAGTTGCTCAAAATTGCAAAATGGGAATATGTGATTACGTTTCGCATTCTCTAACTGTGTTATCTCTGTCCAAACCTTCCAAAATCTTTTACTTTTATATGTAAATACACAATACATCACATTACTATCAATTTGATTGACAGAGAATCTATATTTGTCTCGGAACAGTATTTGATTGCATAATTTTGGCGAAAGTTCATAAAAAATAAGGGGTAGGGGGTATGTTTACCATGCCTCACTGCCAAAATATTCATGGGATGACCATGTATTTTGATTCATGTTGATGTCCACACTCGGGGCTATGATTTAATACCAGATTCGGACCTATAGCGTGTACGGTTCAGGTGAAATGACTGAAAAAGCTAGCATAGGTATGAATTGCTCAAAAGAGGCAAACAGGATCGCAGTTCATTAGAAAACAGGCGAAAAGTACCAATTTGCCTCAGCAGTTGCCTGATCAACAACCAGAACCTGATTCTGTAATATGTTTGCCACATCATGGTACCCATGGCAATTATTTCCCTTTCAGGTGACATTAAACCTCCTCTCACACCTGGTCTATAAACTGGGGTCACACATTCAGGAATTTACTGCCGTCGTTGATAGGACCATTCCCGATTAAAATTTGGCAAAAGTCTGATCTAGATCCTGTGATTCGTGGCTGGAAAATCTAAAAAATTTTTAAACATTTATTTAATCACGACAACAATCAGATATTGTTCAGGAAGCGTCCCGATTCAGCCGTTTCCAGCCGAATTCGTCCCGATTCTCCCGTTCTCAATCCGATTCTGATCCGATTTGTATCTTTCGCATGGTAAAAAACGACCGAATCTGTCCCGACAGCATCCCGATTCTCCCGAATGCGAGGCGACAGAGATCAGACAGTGACCCGACAGTGAACCGACGCTGACGGAAGACATCCGTTAGAAAACCGTTAGTCACGTGATAGTCCCGTCCTATAAAATAATCGTGCGAAACGGCTGATCCTCTCTCCATTCTCAGCAGTTCTACAAGGAGCATCGACGTCAGTTATTGGCAGATTGTCTCCATTTAAATTATATAATTTCAGGATTAAGTATACATGTAGGATCGTGTATCATAGGCTTTATACTGACATTGGTTTTCTTTTCTGTATATCCAGTTAGATGTGTGTTGACCTGGTACGACAGTGTACGTACGAGGTATGGCAAACTGGTTGCCCGACCCTCTGGATCAGGAGCGGAACTGACTGACCGTGAGAATTGGATATTGGATAACCTTAAAATTCTCAAGCCATACATCCACCGTGTGAGGAAAAAGACGCCTGTTAGTGTAAGTATTATGCAAATAACTGAATGTATTTATTCAATGTTTATACAAGCTGAAAATGTAAAAATATTTAAAGATTGGATAAATTTTCAGCTTGGATAAATTTTAAATACTATTTGATAAATAAAATTTTACATACACATATATGGGTAATAAAATTTCATATTTTCAGATTTATTGTGTTCAATAATTCAATTATTCATTATGTTTGTTTCTGTATTTTCAGCTTAAGGGCAAAATTACTGCTGCTGCTGAGACTGGAGACGACGCTGCATCATCCATTGCAGTTGAGGAATCAATGCAGGACATGCAGCAGAGGCATGACGAGGACATTGCCGACATCAATATGGTACTTGATGGACGTGAAGATCCTGTAGCACCTGTATCAACTCCCACAACTACTTCCCCAGAGCAGGCGCCTCCTTCCTCCACGGGCGGCAAGAAGAAGACAAATGCGCAGAAAATGAAGGAGCAGGATGCTGCCTTCTTCAGCCACATGAAGGAGAGGGCCGATGCAACAGCCCAGTTCCGAGCTGAGATCATGGCTGCTGCTGCCGCCCCTATTATATCATCCCCCAAGAAGTTACACTCGGCTAGATCTGGCTTTTGCAATTGGTTCGAGTCTGTGGCCGAGAGTCTGCACCCATCCCTGTGGCCTATGTAAATATGATATTCAAAATTTTAGCAATAAATTTATTAATTAAATTTATTGCACAAATTATTGACCAAATAACAATTTTATTTATATTGTTTATTATTTATTGCATTATAACTGATAGGCCCGAATCCAATAAGAGCGGTTTAGCTTAAGCTGGTTTAGGGAGTTTTGCGAATCCCTTGTAATTCCTCTATTCTGACTCGATGAGATGAAAATAAAGCTAATTTGTAAACCACTGCACAAGTGCCTACAATTTCTGTAATATTTGTTGCCCGGTTTATGACTTAGACCAAATTACCAGGACTATTAATTATAATCTCTAAACCTGATTTGTTACCTGGTTTAAGTTTTAAAGTTCTCATAAAATTTCCCAATATGCTTCACAGAATTAATTTATATGTACATACACTTAAGAAGATAATATTTACCTTGGTGTTAAATAATTTCTATTTCTTACCAGTATTTTAAGCTAGACTCGGTCTAACACCTTAAACCGGGTTTAGCTAAACCGCCTCATTGAATTCGGGCCATATTGTTTAACGCTTCTGTCTTTTCAGTTTTAAGAAGAAGATCACCCCGATTCTTGTGTCGTTTGACGAACAAAACGACAAATTGAAGATGTCCTCCACATTGTCAACAGCAACTACCCAGCCGCAGACTCAGCCACAGACCCAGTCACAGACCTCCACATCAGCACATAGACAGCAAGCCACATACCAGCCTGTGTCCAGTGCTCATATGTCCCAGCAAGCCAGCTATAGCGGCATGATGAGTTCCAGTGGTGCTGGGGGTTTGGACCCTACACTCAACCCTGATAACCTCTGGCAGTTCTCGCAGCAGTATTCTCAGGAGCAGCGCCCGAGAAGCATGTGTGAGGAAGAAGACGCCTGTTAGTGTAAGTATTATGCAAATAACTGAATGTATTTATTCAATGTTTATACAAGCTGAAAATGTAAAAATATTTAAAGTTTGGATAAATTTTCAGCTTGGATAAATTTTAAATACTATTTGATAAATAAAATTTTACATACACATATATGGGTAATAAAATTTCATATTTTCAGATTTATTGTGTTCAATAATTCAATTATTCATTATGTTTGTTTCTGTATTTTCCGCTTAAGGGCAAAATTACTGCTGCTGCTGAGACTGGAGACGACGCTGCACCATCCATTGCAGTTGAGGAATCAATGCAGGACATGCAGCAGAGGCATGACGAGGACATTGCCGACATCAATATGGTACTTGATGGACGTGAAGATCCTGTAGCACCTGTATCAACTCCCACAACTACTTCCCCAGAGCAGGCGCCTCCTTCCTCCACGGGCGGCAAGAAGAAGACAAATGCGCAGAAAATGAAGGAGCAGGATGCTGCCTTCTTCAGCCACATGAAGGAGAGGGCCGATGCAACAGCCCAGTTCCGAGCTGAGATCATGGCTGCTGCTGCCGCCCCTATTATATCATCCCCCAAGAAGTTACACTCGGCTAGATCTGGCTTTTGCAATTGGTTCGAGTCTGTGGCCGAGAGTCTGCACCCATCCCTGTGGCCTATGTAAATATGATATTCAAAATTTTAGCAATAAATTTATTAATTAAATTTATTGCACAAATTATTGACCAAATAACAATTTTATTTATATTGTTTATTATTTATTGCATTATAACTTATAGGCCCGAATCCAATAAGAGCGGTTTAGCTAAAGCTGGTTTAGGGAGTTTTGCGAATCCCTTGTAATTCCTCTATTCTGACTCGATGAGATGAAAATAAAGCTAATTTGTAAACCACTGCACAAGTCCCTACAATTTCTGTAATATTTGTTTCCCGGTTTATGACTTAGACCAAATTACCAGGACTATTAATTATAATCTCTAAACCTGATTTGTTACCTGGTTTAAGTTTTAAAGTTCTCATAAAATTTCCCAATATGCTTCACAGAATTAATTTATATGTACATACACTTAAGAAAATAATATTTACCTTGGTGTTAAATAATTTCTATTTCCTACCAGTATTTTAAGCTAGACTCGGTCTAACACCTTAAACCGGGTTTAGCTAAACCGCCTCATTGAATTCGGGCCATATTGTTTAACGCTTCTGTCTTTTCAGTTTTAAGAAGAAGATCACCCCAATTCTTGTGTCGTTTGACGAACAAAACGACAAATTGAAGATGTCCTCCACATTGTCAACACCAACTACCCAGCCGCAGACTCAGCCACAGACCCAGTCACAGACCTCCACATCAGCACATAGACAGCAAGCCACATACCAGCCTGTGTCCAGTGCTCATATGTCCCAGCAAGCCAGCTATAGCGGCATGATGAGTTCCAGTGGTGCTGGGGGTTTGGACCCTACACTCAACCCTGATAACCTCTGGCAGTTCCCGCAGCAGTATACTCAGGAGCAGCGCCCGAGAAGCATGCCAGAAATTAGGTAATATATAATATCTGTATAGTGAAATGTCATTTAAAAAAATGATAAAATGTCATATTATAAAATTATAAAATGTGACATTTATTAAACTTTATTTCTATAGTTATTTATGTCATGTTTACTTAACCCTTTAAAGGCTAAATGTCATCAAAAAATCTCAATTTTCTCAGAGAAATTCTCAATTAGCAGACCAAGAGAGGACTATTTTTGGAAATGTATCACTGGAATGACTGGCTCGGTCGTCGAGCCAGGCATTCCAGTGGTATGTTTTCAAAAAATTGTCTTCTCTTGGTCTGCAAATTGACATTTATCAAGATCACTGCAGAGGCCGGATTGGGCCAGTATAGGCAATAAAGGGTTAATGTTGCGTTATTTTTCTGTCATTTTAGCAGCATGCAGTCGCAGCAGTTTGCTGGTTATGGTGCCGTGTATCACGGAGGCTACTATGGATCTCACGCTGGATCTCACGCTGGATCTCATGCTGGATCTCACACTGGTGAACAGGATGATAGTTTGCTGGATATCACATTGTCCGACCCTGAGAACATTCATGCTATCACATCACAGATTAATAATACAGAAAACTTGTAAGATTTGAAATACTCTGTATAAATATTACAGAAAAAATGTTAGTCCAAACAACATTTTATTTTTCTACAAAATAAGTAATGTCACAAGTGAAATTCCTCTGTTAATTTTAAAGTCCAATGATATATACAAGATTTGACACATAATAGCATAGTGTTCTGTCATTTTATTATATGAACTTCATTCAGGGCGAGGGTTGATCATCCTCCTCTGCCAAGGTACAGATCCAGCAGCAGAGTTAAGATAATGTTTGAGATATTGTCTCTGCTTCTTCCCCTGCATTGTTGCACGGGTAGCACCCTGAACATTGACAACGTCAAGCATGTTTCTACCCAATCTCCATTCTCCGGGTACGATCCTTGCCTTGCATCCTCGACATCTTCACGATCAACTTGGTTGATGTTCATGTTTGGGTAGCGTATTCTCATTAAGTTGTGGAGACAGACACAAGCCTGTATGATGATTCTCACATTGTCAGGAGTGTGTTGCATGGTAGACAACAGTATTTGAAATCTTTGAGCCAAAATGCCAAACGCATTTTCCACAACTCTGCGTGCTCTTGACAGCCTGTAGTTGAAGATCCTTTCTTCTACTGTCGTGTTACGGAAAGGAAAAGGCTTCATCATGTCAGTTCTCAGTTGAAAGGCATTGTCAGCAACAAAGAAGTATGGCATATTTCTGTCATCTCCTGGAAGTGGGTCAGGATCAGGAAAGCCAATGGTGTTGTTCTGCAGGACTTCTTGCAGCTCACACTCGTTGTATATTTGTGCGTCTGAAGCTGCTCCATCTGGCCCAACATCAAGCCAGATAAATTTATAGTCAGAATCTACGAGGGCTATCAGGACTATGGAGAAGAAGCCCTCGTAGTTATGATAGGTAGATCCGGTATTTGGTGGACACTTGCACGCAACATGCTTTCCGTCCAATGCACCGCACATATGTGGGAAGTTCCATCTGCGGAGAAATTCATTTGTGATTTTCTTCCACTCCCCTGGGGTAGTGGGGCAGGCGATTACCTCTGCAGCGTACTCATCAATGATGGCTTGGCAAACTTCAAGGACAAACATTGACATGGTGTTACTGGGAACCCTGAAGTCCCACTTTATGCTGCTGTAACTGTCGCCGGATGCCAGATGCCTCATGGTACAGGCAAACTTCAGTCCTGGATCAAGGGCTTGCCTCCACCAGGTATCTTGTTTGGTGATGCGGGGTGTGATCCGAGCCAGGACTTCATCGTACAGTTCCATTGACAGCCTCATGTAGTTGATGAAAGCTTCTTCATCTTCTTCTCTCAGCTCCCTCATCAATGTGACATAATGGCCGAGCTGTTCCCTTCTGGATATCCAGGGCTTGACCCAGTATCTTCTATTTCTACCGGGTCGCAGTGCCCTTCTGTTCAAATAATAATTGACAAACAGAAGGTCTTCTTCTTCTTCCATTTCCATGAGAGCAACCTGCAACAGAAGTCTCTGCCTACGAGCAGCATTCATGGTGGACCGGTCAAAGAACTGTCACTGAATGACACACACACGTTATGCTCCAGACGTGAGCAGCTCAGCAGAATCTGGAAATCCACGCATCAGGAATCCTACAAATGACGTCATATTCGGGATGATCGGGACACTGTCGGAACGCAACCCTATCACAGTCTGCTGTACCGCATTGCAAACGGCTTTGTCTGGACTCAGTCGTATCGTGTTCTGTAATTGTCGGGACTCTGAAGTGGGTATTATTGCCGAATTTCGTATTAATTACGGGACTGTTCCGGAACGGATTCGCCAAAGACGGTTTGCATTCGGCAAGATCTGGAGGCAATCTGGACTCAATCGGCAAGAAACGGCAATGAAAAATTTCTCCAGATCATGCCCGTTCATCACGACAGCGTTCCGATCCACCGGACACCGTCCAGACACCGTCCAGACAACACAGGACATTGTTACGATTTTGATCTGATACAGCAGAATCTGTCACGACATAGTCACGATTGTAATCTGACTAGACAAAATCGGCTGAGTTTGCCGAATGTTACGGGACGCACCTAACTGTCGGGAGTGCTTGGCCGACCTCTCCGGACCATTCCCGATCTGTAGGACTCTGTTACGAACGTATACGACTGCGTTCAGACAATGATAGGACATTCCAGATCATTGAGGATAGTAATCCGACGTTTTTCATTTTTCGTGTCGTAGCGCTGTCTGATCTCAAACGGGAGCAGTGTTTTTGACAAATGTCGATTTTTGGCGGACAACAGACACACTCTGTAAATTCCACTGGTAAATTTATTAAGAAATTGACTTAATTTTCTTGAAAAGTCTCGGCCAGTAAAGGGTTAATTGATATGGATAGCATTGTCGTGAGGTGTTGTTGACACTCGAGGGATTAAAGATGTATTTTTAACAAAACTGTTTTCGGTATTCGGTTTTCAGCCAACATCCTTACTTACTACGGCAATGAAGTAAGCTAGGTAGAACCAGTGTTCTGGTTAGCGTTAAACATTAGTAATGAATTGTACGATGTTGGCTGAAAACCGAATTACATAATAGACAATGTTGTATTTCCTCGTGTTGGAAATTAGTTTATTTATGAAGATTTTCTATGCAGACTAAATTCCAATATTCGCTACAAATTTTACATACATTTCCATGAAATAATGACTGCTACATAATGGGATAAAAGCTTGGTCACGCGATAGAATTTAAAACGATTCTTTAAGCTTAAGCTTAAAGAATCGTTTTAAATTCTCTCGCGTGACCAAGCTTTTATTCCATTATGTAGCAGTCATTATTTCACACTTACACGTTTACGAAACTCGTTTACGTTTTAATAAAAATAGTTTTGACTATTTTGAAACTAATTTGACTGAGGGATGTTGCTGCCTATTTAGAAATACCTTGAAATTGAGATTCTTCGAATTCAGGATTCAAGGGGTTAACTATTATATATCGTTTTATCTCAAACTACCATGGTATCACTTAATAGATATACGAAGGCCTACCTGTGATATAGGATATGTATTATAGTATGTCCACATGAATAGAGGGCGTGGCATGGACCCCTCCCCCCTCAGAACATTCCAATGACCAGTCAGAAAAAAGCAAAGTGGGTAACAGGTTTGACATTTTATATCAACAATGGACCTTTCCGTTTTAGCTATGCCCCGTCCATCTCTATCTAAGCTCCACCCACACCTCGCTCGTCGTGGGATCGATCGATTTCTGAACTCCCTGACTATCAATTTCCAGAAATCTATACAGGTAAGCTGTTGACTATTTTGAAACTAATTTGACTGGGTGATGTTGCTGCCTATGCCAAATTAGTTTCAAAATATTCAACAGCATGTTTATTAAATAGTAGAGACATATAATTCTTACAGCCTGTCGGACTATTAAGAGTTAAAGCCTGGCCTAATAGAATCATTTATGACGTAGCGATTATTACACACCGCTTAGCTGATTATGACGTCATATGACGTCAAATGATTGATGGATACTCTGGGAAGGTAAATTGCTTGTTTCTATGCAGTCATCTACCTCATGAAATATATGAGATGGGCTATGAAAGCATTTGCATTAAAATATATTCTCAGAGAGCATGTCCGCAGATCCCCTAAGTTACTGGCCACCTTACGTAGAAACTCATTCCTGCGAACCAGTATTTACTCCACACCGTCATTTGTAGCCGGTCAGTATTGATTCACTACATATCGCCCTTCAACATAATACTAAATACAGAAAGGTATGATGCTTCAGAATCCAGTTGAGGAACGGAAGTCGTCGTGGGATGTAACACACATTCTTACTGGTCCAAACTAGCTACATTTTGGACAAATCAGAATGCACTCTGGAAAGGTGAATTGTGTTACCTGCAATTGCATCCTAACAGATGGGATCTGATCCTATAGACGTAAATATGTGTGGTGTATATATACCACAAGGTTCCATTTCATATCACTATTATCAACCGAGTCAAAAATTACCACATTGCATGATCTTTAGTGAGTCCAATGTGATAATCCTCGACGAGGTTGATAATAGTGACATGAAATGGGAACGAGTTTAAGACACTATTTATCATATAACCTGATATTTTGAAAAACATCCCATTAAAATCAATCCCTGAACCAGTTTGAACGCACAATTTTGTGTTGTTCATTTTAGTCACTGTGACGCATCACTCATTAAGAGTTCTGATCAATGCGCCACAAAAAATAATGACAAACAAAACATCATTATTTCAGACTTGAAATTACTTTTAACCCAACCTGAACAATTTCTGCGTCTATCATGCACATTTACAAACGTGATTCGGCGCTAGGAGACATTTGCGGCGTCTTTCTCTTTTACATGCACGCGCCCCCCCCCACCCCCCCCCCCCCCCACACTTGCTGAGGCACCTCCTTCTGGAGTGATTGTCCCTGGATACAGCACATGAGAAGATAACCCATATTTTGTCAAAAGCACGCTATGCGTAGCTGCAGAATTTCATACTAAGTTAACAGTTAATGAAAGTTCCCCAATTTGTGACTCAGCGAGAGCGAATAGATCCATGTGTACAGTGAATATATTGTCAACACACGCAGTAGGTAACAGTTCATGAAAGCTCATCAATATGTAAAACAGCGAGAGTGAACATAATAGATGTATACAGTGAGTATGAACAAGATGTAATGTAGCATCATGACAATGTAAGCGAAATACGTATCCTCTCTTTGTGACAGGCAAATATCCAATCTCTGCTAACCTGTTCTATGCATGAGATAGTACGTGTGTTCACATGTAATGAAGAAGGCAAAACTGGATGGAGAGGATTCAGGAGAAGAATTGTAGTCGGGTTATCTGGCTTGATACCGGTTATGTCAAATAGTGCAAGCGTGTGGGGCTGACGAGTTGCCGATAAGAGCTGTGCATGATGTAGGGAAATGAGCCATATCTGCTTGAATTGAGTTGCAAAGCTGACATGTTGCTGTGATTCGGCCTCGTCTATCACGTCTCGCGAGCACAGTCTGAAGCTGATATGTACCAGTCAGAGGTTTTGCCGTAATGATTGCCTTCTCAGTTTCATGCAGGGTCTCTGCAGATTCACACCATAAAGGAGCAGGACTATCTTGCAGTTCAAACATCTCAGCTGATATGAATCGCAGTGAAGACATGGATGACGCGGCATGCCACACCTTGCTCTTTCAGAACTTGCAGACTGCCTCACGTTTCCATTCTACTTTTGTAGGTACTTACACCAATAAGCTGTGGGCTAAAGGCAGCTGATATTGCATATTGCTTATTATGCATTCTCTAACCAAAGAAAATATTTCTTCCGCGTTATCTAACCAATGAAAATGCTCTGTTGAATATTACATGTGTGTTCATATCTAGAAATTGGAACGGCCTTGTTTATATAACCACGTTTTGGAACAGGTGTCATGATTTTCAGTCATGACTCGGCTCTCAGCTGGCTCTACATCTAGATCTACAATTTTCTTTTTAACAAAGTTTTACAACATATACGAATGTTTGTCTAACATATTAGCAAGACCGCCTTCAATTCACCTTACCAGAGTATCCATCTATCAAGTTGATGTCACATGACGTCATAATCAGCTAAGCGGCGTGTCTGATGACGTCATAATCATTACATAAGTGATTCTATATGACCCGTCTTTAGCTCTTAATAGTCCGACACGTTGTACGAATTGTATGCCTCTACTATTTACTAAACATGCTGTTGAATATTTTGAAACTAATTTGACTGGACGCTGTTGCTGCCGTAGGCAGCAACAGAGCCCAGTCAAATTAGTTACATAATATTTGATAGCCTGAGAGTTCAGAGATCGATCGATCCCAACACGAGCGAGTTGTGGCTTAGCTAGGGATGGGCGGGGCATAGCTAAAATGGAAAGTTCCATTGGCTATCAGAGGATAGTACATGGAAGCCAGCAAATGAGCTGTAAGATATATGTGTGGTGATGCTGGATTAACATTATCTACACGGCTGTATGATTCAGGAGATTTTGCTGCAGAAACAGTTAATATTATTTTCCAGGAACAAATTTTCCCCGGTCTATGGCTGGTCTAACTTTGATTGCCAGATTGTATTATCACACTGGTGCATTTGTATGATACCAGAAAATGGCTCTAACATTGTTAGGTAGTCTTGAAGTCGGTGTATCTGTAAAGAACACAACCAGTAGTGAATGCCGCGAACAACAACCACACACCCCTCACCCCAATGTAAAGAGAAATCACCAGAAGTCCACTGCAATTGCTAAACTCCTTTCATCAATTGACCTAAGCACAAAACGATGAATATATCTTCATGAGTTGCAAATTGAATGTTTATCTGTAATAAAATTAAGCAGCTAGAACTTATTCTTGATTAGTCTAGCAAGTGTCTAGATGTAGGCCAAGAGTGTCCTATTTGTTAAATCTTACCACTTGATTGACTGGCTCGTTAACCGAGCCGGTCATTTCAGTGGTAAATTTTCAAAAATATGAAACACTTGGCCTATAAATCGACGTTTCTCAACACACATTTGACAATTAAAAGGCTAACTTGACACAAGAGGCGTTAGAGGTTATGAGAACAAATAAACTGAAACAAGCAGACCTCAATATGATGTGAGCGGCGCAAATAATTTGTCTATAGGCACTGATATATATATATATATACACCTGTGCAAAAGTTAAGCACCAGCAAAAACAATAGAACGTAGAAACATGATGGTACAACTAGGCTGCCATACTTTTTGTCCCCGCGTTAGCTGACATAATTCCAAGTACGAAATGCACATGCATGCATGACTTCACGCCGCTTGATGTCCGTGCGTGGCGGGAAACAGCACACGTGTTCAGTTATGTAAAAGTCCAGTTTGAGGTGTAGAACATTACATACAGATTTAGGCGACAAGATTAGGAATTTTGTTTTCATGACCGTGGTTTATTTGTACAGAGAGAATTAGCTCTTGATTGTGAACCGCTATGGCAAGACGAAGGTTAAGTGATCGTGTGAAATGGCAAATCATAGGCATGCATACCACTGGTATGTCATGCAGAGAGATTGGCAGACAGCTGAACATTAACCATACTGTAATCAGTCGTTTGATTGCAAAACATGGGCAAACTAACGAGGTGAAGGACAGGTCTAGATCTGGAAGACCGAAGAAGACTACTGCCCGTGTTGATCGAGACCTAGTACGCCTTGTTAGGAGATCTCCATTCACCAACAGCAGAGTGCTCAGCCAGCAATGGGAAACGCGCAATAGAGTGTCAATGTCTACCGTCAAAAGGAGACTGTATGCTGCTGGCATGAAAGCTAGGAGACCTGTCAGACGTCCTCTCCTCACTGCACACCACAAAGAGGAGCGTCTGAGGTGGTGCAACGAAAGAAGACACTGGAACATGAGATCCTGGAGACGGGTACACTGGTCCGATGAAAGTCGGTTCCTGCTTCATGCCACAGGTGTATATATATATCTTGAAATCAATTTGACGTAAAGTAGTTTTTATCGCTGAAAACAATAACTTTCAGTCAGATTGCTTTAAAAATAAACAGTATTTAGCCGTGACTTATCAGCTAAATACAAATATAACTGTGATTATGTGATGGGCTATGGGAGACATTTATTCATCTGCATACAGTGGAAAGGCCTAGCGGTGTCACAGATTGGTTCTCAATCCACCTTTCCAGAGAATCCATCTATCATATGGCGTCGAATAACGTCATAATCAGCTAAGCGGCGTGTAGGATGACGTCATAATCATTACGTCATAAATAATTCTATGTGGCCGTCTTTAACTCTTAATAGTCCGACACGGTGCACGAGTTGTATGTCTGTACTATCTAATAAACATGCTGTTGAATATTTTGAAACTAATTTGACTGGACGCTGTAGCCAAATTAGTTCCAAAATATTAAATAGCTTACTTGTATAGTTTTCTGAAAATGGATAGTCAGGGAGGTCAGAGATCGATCGGTCCAAACACGAGCGAGGTGTGGGTGGAGCTTAGCTAGAGATGGGCGGGGCATAGGGAACACTGGAAAGCTCTATTACGTAAAATGGCTGCCCCTATGAGAATCATATAAATAGTAATTAGTAACTTTTTTCAAACTACTTCTGTTTTTACTGGTGGTTATTCTTTTTATTATTATGCACGAAGCAGGGCAAAAAAATGAGGCAAACATGATTTATCATATTTTTTAATGATTACTCTTTCATGTTAATAAATACAGGTGAAATAAGTGACAATTTTACATAATATTGTATGCATTGTCTGTGTGCAGGGTCCCTTTTAGTATGGGATAGATAGCCTTTCCCTTATTTTTTTGTCTCAAAACTCACCCATTTGGGCAAGCTGTCTGAAAGTTTTTTGCATTTTGCTGCGTCAGTGCTGTTCCATTCATGTCTGACTGCTTTCCACTGCTGAGTGAGCTAATTTGCATATCAAAAGCCATCTACTGAATGGATTCTTGTTCTATATTAGACCTACATGCATACACAAAAGACAAATAGCGCGTCTCTGTGTTCAGGATTTAAAGTGAATTAACTAACCAAACTAGCAAGCTAGTTGAGTTACGCTGACCGAGGTGACAAAACATTAGCCATTTCTGTAATCTCTGTGTATTACCACACTGTGCCTGAAGAGTGAAGTTGTTATTTTCTATTCAAAATGTCTTCAAAAAAGGCTAAATTCCATGTACCTGTTGAAGTCAAAAGCCGGATCGCAGGTCTTCGTCAAGCTGGAAAGTCATATCCTGAGATTAAGCAAATTCTAAAGTCTGAGGATATTCAGATTCCACTGTCTACAATACAGAGAATTGACCACACATTTCAAGTGACAGGTTCTGTTGCTCGGAAAGCAGGTTCTGGACGAGCTAAAGTGACAACATGTCAAAATGAAAGAAGGCTGAAAATGACTGTTCTGAAGAATCGTAAGAAGACTCTCACCAAATTAGCAGAATTCAGAAATTCACAAAATAAGGTTGTTTCAAGAAGAACAATTGCAAGGAGGCTTAAGGAAGCTGATTTTTCATCAGAATGGTGTGCTGAGAAACCATTGCTGTCCACAAAGAAAGTTGCAGACAGACTCAGATTTTTGGCACTTTATCGTGACCATGATTCTCGGTGGTTTGTGCGTGTTCTCTGAGCGATGAGTCACGTTTTGAGCTGTGTGCAGATACTCCAGAGCGCTGTCTTCGTAGGTCAGGTGAAAAATATAACCCAGAATGCCTCTCCACCATTGTGAAACATGGAGGAGGTGGAATTATGGTATGGGGGTGTGTTTTCTGCATTTGGTGTTGGCGAGCTTGTGCAATGTGAAAAGTCTATTAATGCAAAGGAGTATCAAACCACATTAGAAAAGGGTGCTTCCAAGCCTGAACAAGTTGTGTAGTGGAAATAAAAGAAAAAAAGCTATTTTTCAACAAGATAATGTCCGGGCACACACAGTAAAAACAACAAAGTCATGGTTTGAGCGGCATTCTCTGTCGGTGATGTTTTGGCCTGGACAGTCACCAGATCTTAACCCCATAGAGAATATATGGGCGCATATCAAGGCCAAACTGGTTGACAGAAAATTTGGGAGCACTGACAAGTTGTGGGAAGCAGTCAGACATGAATGGAACAGCATTGATGCAGCACACTGTAAAAGGCTTTCAGACAGCTTGCTAAAACGGCTGAGATTTCTGAAGAAAAACAAGGGAAAAGCTATCCCATACTAAAAGGTACCCTGCACAGGGACAATACATACGATATTATGTAAAATTGTCACATATTTCACCTGTATTTATTAACATGAAAGGGCAATCATAAAAAATATGATAAATCATGTTTGCCTCATTTTTTTGCCCAGCAGTGTATGAAGCTATCAGTAAAAGAGAGGCGACACGGTCGCCTTTTTCACACCTCTTTCCTTTGTTATTTCCTTTGTCCTTTTCACAGCTTTTTTCCTTTGTTATTGTAATTAGTGTTATTACTTAATAGGCAACCCGAAAAAAGCGACCCTATCGCCTCTGCCTTTTTATCTATAGAGTACGGGGGTGGGGGTGGGGGTGGGGTGGGGGTTGGGGGGCACAAGTCCCGCCCCCTCATTAAATCACGTGTCTCCTGTCATCTACTTAGGTGAGCTTAAGGGTAATTAGTGTCCTATCGTGTAATGATGATTGACAGGGCCTAATGAGGCTAATTAAGCGACTTCAAAAGCTCTGATCTCTTCGAGACAGGACCATGCACAATGGTTAATGTATTGTGTGAGGATGATTGACAGGCTTAATCAGGGATCAATCGTAAGCATGCACGAAGGGTTATATAATAGGTGTCAACTGGCTGCCTCCTGTCTCTAAATGAGAGTTTGGACATATTTGAAGTCCAGCTGTAACTTAAAACAGGTCCAAGCTCTCATTCAGTTGAAGTTTCTCCTGGTACATGTGTCCTAGACTAGCATTATCCGTGTATGTGCACGGCCTCTTCAGGCTTGACACTGTCTATAATTGGTATGAATACCTACACTATATCGTCTACATGACTTTGGTTCCCTACCTCCTTTCCGAAAGTAAATCATTGTGCATCCCACAGTACTCGCCAATGCAGTTCCTAGAGCATCTAGCCGTCTTTCCTAACAATCACCATTTGCATATGTAGTATGGCATGGGTATAAGGGACTATTTCAGTAAAACGGGGGGGGGGGGGGGGTGGGTGGTGGTGGTGGGGCGGGGGCGGGGGGGGGGTCTCAATCCATTATGCTAATTAATGCACACCAACTGTTACCTGCCGTTGTCGTTTGTTACGTATGTGTCAAAATATTGTTGAATATTTTTGAAACTAATTTGACTGAAATGTGGTGCTGCCTAAGGTTAAATTAGTCTCAAAACATTCAATAACTTACGTATATCACGACTGTAAAAGTGAGATACTAGTATTACAGGTCCAAATGGATAAATCGTTTTTTGATTTGGGGATTCTTATTTGTCGGGGCCTATATACCCGCTAGCCATTGTCTTATTTGTCGGGGCCTATATACCCGCTAGCCATTGTCTTATTTGTCGGGGCCTATATACCCGCTAGCCATTGTCTTATTTGTCGGGGCCTATATACCCGCTAGCCATTGTCTTATTTGTCTGGGCCTATATACCCGCTAGCCATTGTCTTATTTGTCGGGGCCTATATACCCGCTAGCCATTGTCTTAATCCATTCAAGTGGTATATCTTCAAAAATAGTCTTCTCTTGGTCTGCAAATGGACATTTTCTATGGGAAAGTTGAAATTTTCTTGAACACATTCAAGAGTTAAACGGTTGAACAAAGATTTAAAACTTTTCATTTCCCTGAAATATAATAAACACTGAAGTGAGTAATGGTGTTTAGGAATATGTTTCATTCAAATAAACCTATGGCAAAAATATCATGGCAGGCAGGTACATATAATGATCAATTAGTCATTTTAAAATGACATTAAATAAACAAGTCGAGACTAGTCATATTGTAGACGGATGAGATCTCGCTATTATGATGTCCTATTATACGAGTTTTTTAATAGATGGACGGAGGTTGTAGGAAACTAGCAGGGCCGAACTGAGGACTCAGGGGCCTTGCGCAAAATTTCTGAAATACATAGCTGGGGCCTTCGGAAGCTAGGGGCAACATACAACAGCAATGCTACCGGGGCCCGTGAGGTCAAAGGGTCGTGGGATTTGCTCACAACAGTCTTATACCTTACAGCGCAGAAATAACTTAACTTGTTTCAAACACAAAATAAAAAGATACTGTTGAATATTTTGAACATGATTGGATTAGAAGGCATTCCAATCCAATTATGTTCAATTGTTCAAAATATTCAACAGAACATTTCTTGTATCATGTTCAAAATTGTTTTCTTTCGCAAACATGTTGGCATATTTATGAGTTGTAGTATAGGCGTGGTGTCTATGCGTGTAGCTTGAGGCTATGCAGGGACCCCAAAAATTAAGCCAAGCAATATTTGTGTGCCACTTTTTGGGGCCCTGAAAATTTGGGGGCCCTGTGCAAATGCACTTGTTGCACTGCCTTAGGTTCGGCCCAGGTACGAGAAAGAACTATAAAGAAATTAATAATTACATAAGATCTCACAACGCATTGTAATTTTGCACAATACGGGTGGTCAGACAATACAGAGAACTTCCTAATACAGTTTCCGCTGGATTTAGTTGAGTGATAATGACAATAGTAATAAATAATGTATATTTGGCAAAAGAATAAATAAATAAAAATTTCTGGTTAAGTCCAGTGATGATGTCACAAGGAAACGATCTGAAAGTTAGAGTAAGAAAAATAAACAGTCACAGTGTATCAGAATGGGAAAGTGATACAATTCACGAGTTTGACAGTTTCGTGACGTCATTAATACGTGGAGGTGATGAGCATTCATTAACCCTATCATGCCGAATACGGCCCAAATTGACTTGTGTAGTGGCCTTGAGGAATCTTCGTTTGCAAGCCATGAGAAGACTATTTTTGAAAATAATAATTTTGGTAACCGAGCCGGCCATTCCAGTGGTAAAATTTAAAAAATAGTCTTCTCTTGGTCTACAAATGGACAGTCCATAAGAAAATATTTTGATTTTCTTGACAAAATTTTGTCATAAAGTTTGATGGTGGCAGTCAAAAGGCACAGTCTATTACATTGACAATGGAGGAATCCAGTTTTAGCCATGCCCCGCCCATCTGTAGCTAAGCTCAACTCACGCGTTGCCCGTGTAGGTATCAAGCGATTCCTCCTCTATAGTCTTTGAATCTCAATTTCAGAAAACTACACAGGTAAGCTGTTGAATATTTTGAAACTAATTTGACTGGATGCTGTTTCTGTCTATGTTAATGATCCTATGGCAGCAAGAACACCCAGTCAGATTAGCTTCAAAATATTCAACAGCGTGTTTATTAAATAGTAGACATAAAATTCGTACAACAACGCTTAGTCCGTCATCAATTAAGCGTTCGTGACGAACTTAACTACGTCATTTTGACGTCATCAGCCTACACGTCACGTAGTTGATTATGACGTCCTATGATATATATATATATATATATATATATATATATATATATATATATATATATATATATATATATATATATATATATATATATATATATATATATATATATATATATATATATATATATATATATATATATATATATATATATATATATATATATATATATATATATATATATATATATATATATATATATATATGTAATAGTAACAGCAAGTTATTTCCCAGCTTGTCATCATGCATTTTCAGACAGTGGATTGGTATACCTTTAAAAGGAAATGTGGCAAAATGTAGTAGTTACTGTGATCACTGCTGGAATCTATCTTCAAGATGGGTTACTAAGGCCACCACACCCACCCACACCCTAATAAGCCGCTTTTCTGGGTGCTCCTGCAGGACTACATACGCTGGGAATCTAATGGAGGAATTCAGTTTTAGCAATGCCCCGCCAATCACTAGCTAAACTCCACCCACACTTCACTTGCGTTGGGATCGAACAATCCCTGATCTCTCTAACTGTCAATTTCCAGAAATGTATACAGGTAAACTGTTGAATATTTTGGAACTAACCTTACTGGGCGCTGTTGCTGAGCATGTTTATTAAATAGTAAAGACAATTCGTAGGCCTACAACAACGCTTAGTCCGTCATCAATTAAGCATTTGTGACGAACTTATCTATGTCATTCATGACTGAATTGATTATGATGTCACAAACGTCACGTATGATGTTATAAACGTCACGTAGTTGATTATGGTGTCATATGATTGTTGGATAAACTGGAAATGTCCATTTGAATATTATTCCACAATGATCGCTAGGCACAAGATGGTTTTAGAATTTGGATAATTTATCAAAATCGGTTATTTACAGTTGATCATAAGCGTTAATGCAAATTGGATTGCATATTTAAATTGGATTGCTTGGGTTATATGTGAGTTCGATTGTGCTGCTTAATAGTCCGGCAGTGACAGGGAAACTTTCTACCTAACCGAAAATTCTCGGATATAGTTTTTTCATTGTTGATTATTGATGTATGGGATATATATTACGCATTCCAGGTGGGTGTGGAGTTCACACCCTTTGGCAATTTGAAATATTCAAGAATTTTTTGCATCTGTTTTTGGTTTGCTGAGTTAGCAAATATCTGCTATATTTTTGGGAAGGTATAATCAGATGTGTCAATGACATTCAATTTGGAAAATATCATGCATCGGAGGTAAACAATTATAATTTTGTAGAATACATTTCCTGTTGTACTTATAGCAATAATGATGATGATGATGATGATGATGATGATGATGATGATGATGATGATGATTATGGTGATGATGATTATGGTGATGATGATTATGGTGATGATGATGGTGATGATGATGATGATGATGATGATGGTGATTATGGTGATGATGATGACGGTGATGATGATGATGGTGGTGATGATGATGATGATGATGATGATGATGATGGTGGTGGTGATGATGATGATGATGATGATGATGGTGATGATGATGATGATGATGATGATGGTGCTGCTGATGATGATGATGATGGTGCTGCTGCTGCTGCTGCTGATGATGATGATGGTGATGGTGATGGTGATGATGATGGTGCTGCTGCTGCTGATGATGGTGCTGCTGCTGCTGATGATGATGATGGTGATGGTGATGGTGATGGTGATGATGATGGTGCTGCTGCTGCTGCTGCTGATGATGATGATGATGATGATGATGATGATGATGATGATGATGATGGTGATGGTGATGATGATGATGGTGGTGATGATGGTGATGATGATGATGATGATGATGATGGTGATGATGATGGTGCTGCTGCTGCTGCTGCTGATGGAAACTGTTGAATATTTTGTAACTAATTTGACTGGGTGCTGTGGCTGCCTATGGCAGCAACAGCGCCCAGTCAAATTAGTTTCAAAATGTTCAACAGAATATTTATTAAATAGTAAAAGCAAACAATTTGTACAACAACACGTAGACCGTCATAAAATATGCGTTCGTGACGTACTTATCGACGTCATTCATGAGGTCATTCATTATGATGTCATTGTACACGTCCCTCAGTTCATTATGATGTCATATGATGGGTGGGTACTCTGGAAACGTGAATTGGGTTAATATCAGTCCTGAGACAAAGAGATTTTTACCTTTTAATACTTGTTTCAGTGTTCAAGGGAGAATTTATGAGAGAAACCAATAATTCCCTACGTATCTGGCGGCCATCTTGAATATCAAAAATTGCCCAAAAGTGAAAACTTTACACACACCAGGAAATATCTAAATAGACCATATACATGGATAATCAGAAAAGAAAAAAAAATCTACATCGGAGAATTTTGAGTCAAGCTATATTTCTGCCGGTCTATGACAGTTTATTTGGTCTGGAATTGTATGGGTTATCGGATCTACGACTACATGAAGAAGAACTGTGCCGATGGGTAAGTGATAAGGTAACCTGGACTAGACAATGAGGTTCTCTACTGTTGCAGTAGGAACGTAGTGATGCAGGAGATTTAGCCTCTAGTGGCCTTTTAAAGGTTCATATTCACAATGATTGAAAATAAAATTGCTAAGATTTTATGCTTTTACAGGCTTAAATTGTGTGTATAGATGTAACGAAACGAAATAAATCTTAACATTATGATAATTTCATTACTTGTCCATAAGATATAATTGGACACGAGTCCCTATAACTTCACAACTAAATTTTTTTATTAATTTATACGGAATGAAATCACCATTCGCAAAGAATTATTTCGTTTTATTACATTGAGTTACACAATTTAAGCCTCTAAAAGTACAAAATTTTAACAATTTTGTTTTCAAGTATTTTGCTGTGAATGTGCACTTTTAATATCATCATAATTTCAGTAGTAGGATAGATAAGTTATAAAGAACGTTTTTGTTAACAGTTATGTGGTATGAGTTTTAATAGTAACATGTATTTTAAGTCTAACAGCTTGATGTTTAACAATGACAGCGTATTAGGAGCTTGGCGGTTTGGCGTTTAGCAAAGCCAGTGTCAGGACAGTTTACATTGTAATAGTTCAACAGTAATAATTGCATGGAAGTTCACTTTCATGGTAGATATAATAGATTGGCAGTTATCGCAATGTTAAGAGTGGCAGTGAAGCATTTAAAGCATAGTTTCATTATTGTGGCTAGAATTATAGTAATTATACTGGAGAATAGGGACTTATACTATCTACCAACATCTGAGAGTTGATTGGTCAACCTGAAAAGGGGTCTCCACCAGGTAATGACGTCATACTCTTCTTCTAGCGATAAGCATCCTACCAAAGAGCACTACCGTAGGCGTAGTTAAAATTCATCAATGAACCATATTGAATATGCTAATAATTATATATAATTCTGTGGGATATATTAACCAAGTAAATACAGTGTATACAGTGGCCGATCCAAAGCAAGGGATGGGGTTGGGAGTGGTGTGCGTGCGTGCGTGCGTGCGTGCGTGCGTGCGTGCGTGCGTGCGTGCGTGCGTGCGTGCGTGCGTGCGTACGTGCGTGCGTGCGTGCGTGCGTGCGTGTGGTAGCTGACAGAGTGGCAGAGCACGTTGTTCAGATTTTCAGCAATTTCATATCGTGGTGCTCCTCATTAGTGGATGGAAATACAAACAACGAATTTATATTGTTAGCTAAGATTTTAAAATCACGTTTATCCAGTCATTTGTGACAGCAAACGTGGATTACTGCACGTCTGCGAGTCAATACATGAATGCACAATCCATCTGACTAAGATTGATATAGTATTTGACATTAAATTTATATTTACAGAGTTCTTTAAAGCAGGTGATCAGTTATTCAATGTGAGCCATTGTTTGGTGCGGGAAGAGGATATGCATTCGATGCACCGTCTTTAGGCAATGGACCTTTCCGGTTTTAGCTATGCTCCGCCCATCTCCAGGTAAGCTCCACCCACACCTCACTCGTGTTGGGATCGATCGATCTCTGGACACCCTGACTATCAATTTCCCAAAAAATACACAGGTAGCCTGTTGAATATTTTGAAACTAATTTGACAGCGCCCAGTCAAATTAGTTTCAAAATATTCAACAGCCTCTTTATTAAATAGCAAAGAATTACACAAACGTACAATTCATACAATGTGTCAGACCATTTTGTGGTTTGATGACGGTCTATATGGAACACTTTGTGACGTAATGATTATGACGTCATCATACACGCGTTGAGCTGATTATGACGTCATACGAGGTCTGGCGATGGATGGATACTCTGGATAGGTGAATTAATAGCACTACGTCAGGAATTCCATGTAATGAATTCGGCAACGACAAGTCCCGCTGGACTAGAAGCCCGAGGACGTGCTTTTATAGTAGCCATTTCTACCTTGGAGTGTTGTAGCGCTTCTTGTATAGAGGTGTCTTCTCGAAATCACTACATTAGTTGTGCCACAGTAGTAAGCATGGTCAGTATTGTGATAGGGGTCGTGTGTTAATATAGGAATCCAGTCTGTCGATCAAGTTTATGAAGTCAGAAATCATTTACGTCACATGTAGGCTGACGCCACAATCAAATACATCAT
Source organism: Chaetoderma sp. LZ-2023a (assembly GCA_034401795.1). Lineage (NCBI taxonomy): Eukaryota > Metazoa > Mollusca > Caudofoveata > Chaetodermatida > Chaetodermatidae > Chaetoderma > Chaetoderma sp. LZ-2023a. The sequence goes on from CM067364.1 coordinate 20,268,589, forward strand.
GCATGGCATATCTAAGTCTGTCATAAACATGTCTTTACTATTTAATAAATATTCTGTCGAATATTTGAAACCAATTTGGCAGCAACAGCACCCAGTCAAATTAATTTCAAAATAGAAGTAATACTTGTAGTCACAATAGAGTAGCCAGTGCTGTTGATTGACGATTCGGTATCATTTAAAATCGGGACCGTACTAATTACTTTGTAATTCATCGTCTGTCTGGAGTTACGACGTCACGGAGGATTAACCCTCTGCCGGTGGGAGAATGACATAGCGATGGGATATCAGAGGAGGGATTTATCTAATCCGGCATCATCACCGAGTGGAGATGGTGTGGAATTTGGAAGCGGAGATGCAATGTTCCTCTATGGAAATCGATTGAATCAGGGGCCCTCAAATATATCAAAGGATAGGATACCGTCATTGCATCCGAGGGATCCCCAACCATGCCGTCGGCCATAAGATTAGATGGGATTGCTGAGGCAGAAATTGAGCAATCCAACCAATGTGTCCTCTTGAGTGAGCACCGCGCATTGGTGATGGTCGGTGGCACCTCCTCAAACCCTGGTGACGGAGCAGTGGTACACCCTGATTAGGGAGCCATGACTGCCCAAAATCAGACGAATGCGATGGGAGCTAACCAGTGCCAGCGAGTGAAGAGTACTGAGGGGCAGAAAAAGAGCGATTCCACGTTTTCTGGATATTGATAGTCAAAGAGTTCAGGGATCGATCGATCCTAACATGGGCAAAGTGTGGGTGGAGATTCTCTCTCTCTCTCTCTCTCTCACTCTCTCTCTCTCTCTCTCTCTCTCTCTCTCTCTCGCTCGCTCGCTCGCTCGCTCCTTCCCTCCCTTCCTTCTGCCTGCCCGTGCTCCCTCCCCCTCTCTCTCTCTCTTTCTCTCTCTCTCTCTCCCTCCCTCCCTCCCCCCCCTCTCTCTCTCTCTCTCTCTCGCGCGCGCACGATGGCCAATGATTAAGTTAAAATGTTTGACCTTTTGGCTTGAGACTGCCAACAACAATGTGAAGTGATGTGTCAATATGGTGATTCTCCTTCGATCAATACTCACCATTCTGTTACTTCTGATATACAGCTGGCCCTGACAGCTGGCTCTAGGACTATAGACTTAGAAAGCTTTACCGACTCCTTGGAACCGGGTACTCGGCTCCCAACTACCGAGTACCCGTCTACCATAGAGCTCATTCTTGTTTGCATAGCAACAAGTGCAATACATGCTTTTCGCAGTGGACAAAGATTTAATAGAAAAACTAGGTCTTGTTATAATCTGTGATTGTGATAGCTAGTGCGTTCTTGAAAGGATAACTTGGATAATAATGGATACCGCTGAGGATAACCAGGTTGTATAATTCCTTATTATCCATAGTTAAAAGACTTAGGTCTATAAATTTCGTTGTGTCGCATGTCCCAATTTCTGACCCCAGAGAATCTGGGACGTGTGTTAACAACGAGATATGCCGGATGATCGCCTTCTTTAAACCCCAACAGGCGATCGGCAGATATGAAAATAGGTGTTTGCTACGGTATTTCTAACACGAATATTGGCTGACGTCGTTCTCCGTAGGATCCGAGCAGGTGACGTCACACCCGTGGTGCTCGGATCTTTATGTGAAGAAAATTTATCATTAATTCGCGCAGCTTGTTCTGGGGGCTGCGTACTAAAAATGGTACCGGAAACTTTGGAAGGTTCAAGTTTACGTGTTGTCACAATCTGTTTGCAATGATCGGTGGTTTCAAAATTCTTGATTAAGAGTTGTGGTCTGCAGTTTTACGGTGTGCTACAGCAGTTTGTTTACATTTTGTTGTTTCTTCACATATCGTTTTGGCTTTCTTTAGGAGTATAATTTATAATAATTGGTAAATATGCCCCGAATGCTATGCGATATGATTCCTGGTTCCGTTATACATCCTGGAGGATCAATTATGGGTGTATTTATGCCCGCTTCGTTCTTGTCATTATAGTCAATGCGATCTTTGCTGTAACGTTGCGGGGTGGGGTGCGGGAGGGTTGCAGTTAATTTATGGTCAAATTATTTGAAAATTAATTGTCTGCCTTCCATCCGTGTGTCGTTCCGCTTGCTTATTGTAAGTTTGTGCTTGTTTATAGGCCAAGCCAGCCCCGCCATCATGTTGTAGATATGGGACTGTTTGGTGGGAAGTCATGACCCCACTGGACGTCTTATATGTGCGAGTAAGTCCCGAGTGAAATTCATGTTTTGAATACCAGGTGAGCTAATAGACTATGTCACGATGTATATGTAGATGCACTGGGTGGCATCAAGCAGTTTCGCAGAAACGATGCGATCAGATTTATATTTAGTTGTGTTGGCAGCATTAGGTAACAGTCTATATTTAGACGCATTACCAGTAGATGTGTCTTATTATTTGAATAGATATTTAGCAGCACTGGATGACTGGCAGTGGGTACGTCAGCTACTGCGCAGGTACAGTTTCGACGAAGCCGAATCGAAACTGAGGCATAATATCTAGGATCCAAATTGAATTGATTAGAATAGGACAGGCGGTTCTGAGTTGGTGGGTATCTGGTAATGATTAAGATGAAAGTTGTTGCTGTCGGATTGGCACGAAACATTATGGTAGTCAGTATAATATTCAGCAGCTGTTTTGGCCAGTAGTTTGGAAAATAGTAGGGGTAGGATAATAGCAGTTGGAATCGAAACTGAGTCATAATCATAGCACCCAAAGTGATATCAATCAAGGTATTAGTTATGACAGACGGACTTAGTGAAGTTATGTAAGCATCCGTGTTCTCACGGAGGCGTGTGACAACATAAGCCGAATATAATCCTGCTATGATGGATAGTAGCAGGTGTGCAAATTAACTCTAGTATTCGACAGGTTGTCGGCTATTAGGCAATAAGCAAGACATGGACATTGTAGCGTCCGGTAGGCACTAGGTGCACAATCGAGAATAACATATCCATCATGTAGACAAGTTAATCCACCAGTAATCCTCGAGCATTCGTCATTCTTGACAGGTCATTCGTCAGACCTGACAAGTTAAGCCAGCTGGAATCCGAAAATAAAGTTAGGAGGATGACAGATCCCATCACTCACGAACCAGCCAAACCGCAAGTGCTAGGTAAGAGGCATCCTCCATAAGAGGGAGGGTCGCAGTGGTGATTGGTCATATCAAAGTCATAGTCCAATGAGAATAGGTTAAACCTCCGGCGGTGCAAAACCAAGATGGAGGTAGGAGAGAAACCGAGAGTAGTATATAAAGGGCACTTTGGTCTTTTATCAGGAGTCAGGTTTTGAACTCGGTTAAAGTCGGTACTTGAAACTCTTGGTGTTAAGTAAGAGCTAGAAAAATAGAATAGCATAGCAGACCAGAGCCGCTGGAAGTAATGCTAGTTCGTTGAGATAAGAGTAGGAAACATTGCTTGAAATTATTATTGTTGTAAATACGTAAACCGGTGACAGTATAAGTTGCCAAACTTTGTAGGTCTTATTGTACAGTTAACGGTAAAAATAAAACGATCACCTTGAGTGTAATCCAAGGCAAAAGTTTGGTAGCATCTGTTGTTAATAATTCTGGAGAACACGGAAGACCACCGTGTCGAACCGATCTTCCTGAAACGAGAAGTCAGATCAGGCCCAGGCACTAAAATAAATATCGTTAGGTCTCTTTACCTACGAGGCGAGCTAGTGTCGCACTCCATCCTCATCGATAGGACCGGCTGTCGCAGCAGCCAAACATACAAGGCCGTATCGACGAGGGAGGAGCCCAAGAAATAGTAAGAAGAGGATCGGGAAATCTTCAGTGGCGAGCCTGCCAGGATCCAGAGTATCAATCATGAGTAGCTAGAGTATATGGCCCAGCCAGAAACACCACTCTTCAATTCGGCCATCGTGTTAAAAGATGTCGCTGACCGCGTACAGGTATTCCTAGATGCAGCCAAGTTATCCGACGGCACTAAAATCATCCAGCATCGCGAGTACCAGGAGGGGTCCACAGTAAAAATCACCACCGACGTAGTCTGCCCCGAGCAACCCCATCTCCACAGAGTAGTAATCGGCTTGCACTATCGTTAGACAGAATGGCAACGGGACTGAAGAGACCCTCTGAGCCTGGCCTGCCACCGGTAGAGATGCCGCTAGCGCCCCAGCTCCGACCCGAGTATGGAGGTGAACATGGTCATCCCAGAGGAAGAGAAAGAAATCTGGAGCATGGTGCGGACTTTAAAGAGGCAAATTGCTCAGCAGAGCAAAATGATCGAGCAGCTGTGAGGCTTGGTCAATGACCTTCAAGTAAGGGAACAAAAGCCGGTGACCAGGGCCGCCAAGCCCGAGAAGAAGACCGCTCTGCCAGCAACGCAACGCGTACCACCCTCGCCCCGACCAGCCAAAGTGGGGAGGGACTTACAGAATGTTACGTGCTACAACTGCGGCAGGAACGGCCATTACAAAAGTGACTGCTGTCAACCAAGGCAGCCGCTTGAAGAGGTCAACAGGAGGCCTGCCCCACAGCCCAAGCAGCCGAGACGAGCACCGCCAGTGACGTGTTTTAATTGCGGAATGGAGGGCCACATGGCCCAAGACTGTAACAAACATCACATGTTCGATGACTACATGAGCTGGAAGACCACTCCAACCGCAATCGTAAGATGTTTCGGGTGTAACCAGGATGGGCGCTACATAAGGGACTGCCCACAGTGGGGACATTCGGTCAGGGGTCCACCACAGAACGGTCCTGCCTGGACCAAGCAACCTGGTCCACCTGCACGAAGGGCGATCAAGCGTCCACGAACCGACGATCTTAACATCGACGTTGTCGACCGACGGCAGCATGAGAAATACGTAACACCCCGTGACTGTTCGCGTAACCTCTGCAAGGACATGAACAATCAGTTTCGTGATCGTGAAGAGTACGAAGACCGCGATGGGTTTGTGTTAACCGACGAGGGGACTGATGCACATGGCCGTTATTCATACGGTATCGGACAGGATGCATCTTCCCGCCGAAATAGTTACGCGGAAGTGGTTAGTGAATGGAGGAGTCCGTCAAACGACGATGGAAGAAACCATTGATGAATTCACCGACCGAGCTGTTTCTAATCCGTCTGAAAATGGATAAAAACGGTCCAGCGGATCCGGGTGAGTACTTGCATGCCTTAGTGGATACTGGTGCTAGTACATCCTTGATTCGCAAGGATATATGGCGTAGCATGTTGAATGCTAGGCCATTGAAGAGAGCGAAGACGCTCTTGGCAGTAAATGGTTCCCCGATAGAACTTTTGGGGGAAACTCAGGTAAAATTCAGAGACATCCGTCCTATTCCGAGTATGGTAGTAGCGAGAATGTGGCATGAATGTTTGCTTGGTGCGGATGCTTTGCACTTGGGAAATGCAAAGATTGACTATCAGGCCAAAGTGGTAGTATGGTTTGGCCAGATATATCCTTTTGAGTATCCCTATAGGGAGCAGACAAATTATGTCTATGAGAGTTGTAGAGAAACGACCGGATATAAAGCTATCGACAAAGTGCTGGAGGACTTTGTGGATAACTTTGATACGGCTCGTCCAAACACGTTAGGATTGGTCCCCAAAGTGAAGTGTACGGTACCAACAGGAGATGCGTTTCCTATAAGGCAGAAAGCCTACCGTCTACCGCTTGCCAAGCAGTATGTAGTCAAGAATCAAGTGGCTGAAATGCTGGCAGCGGGCGTCATAAGACCGTCGTCATCGCCCTGGGCGTCGCCCATTACGTTAGTTCCTAAGAAGGATGGGGACACGAGGTTTTGTGTCGACTACAGGAAGTTGAATTCTGTATGTCGGAAAGACAGTTATCCATTACCGAATATAACGGACATTTTTGACTCGATGCGTGGCGCAATGATATTTTCGACTATGGACTTGAAGTCTGGCTATTGGCAGATACCAATGGACAGCCAAGACATAGAGAAAACAGCGTTCGTTTGCAGTGAAGGGTTGTTCGAATGGATTCGGATGCCTTTTGGTTTTTGCAACTCAGGTGCTGTATTTCAGAGGGCAATGAACGATATTTTCCGAGAATTCGTGGGAAAATATTTGCATGTTTTTGTCGATGATGTAGTTGTATATTCAAGAAATCCGGCTGAACATGCACAGCATTTGCGTAAGGTTATGCGTAGGATTCAGGAATACAATTTACAGGTTAAGAAGAAGAAGTGTGGGTTTGCCCGCGAGTCTGTGGACTTGTTGGGGTATCGTATTTCTGCACAAGGAGTGGCTCCTCAGATCCAGAAGGTCAAGGTCATAAGGGAAATGTCACCACCACGTGATGTGGGTGAAGTGAGAAGTTTCCTTGGAGCTACAGGTTATTACCGCTCTTGTGTGCAAGGCTATGCCGAAATTGCTAAGCCTTTGATAGAATTAACTAAGAAGTATAAATGTTTTGAATGGGGTAAGGAGGAACAGCAAGCATTTAAGAAATTACAAAACTTGCTGTGCAGTGAGACGGTTCTCACCTATCCAAATTTAAATGCTCCATATAAGCTTTATACTGATGCATCTAGCTATGCGATAGGTGCGATATTGGTACAGGTAGATGATAAGGGTATAGAACGAGTGATACGGTATGTAAGCTCTACCCTAAAGGACAGTCAGCTAAACTTGCCTGTAATAGAAAAGGAAGCTTATGCGGTGATATATGCATTGAAGAAGCTTAGACCTTATCTATTTGGCGCGCAGTTCACTGTGTATACTGACCACAAACCCCTAAAGAGTTTGTTCGTGGGAGAAGTTAAGAACACGAAAGTGCAGCACTGGGCAGTGCTGATTGCCGAGTACGGATGTAAGATAGAATACATCCAAGGCTCGAAGATCGCCACCTTAGACACAGGCGATTTTGTCATACCGGATGTAGACGAGGGTGCGTTACCGCATATCCCTCTCGAGGTATTCGACATTCCCTATGACGGGTTGTGTGCCGAACAGACCAAGGAATACCCGGAGTTGTTTAAGATCACCCCGGAGGAGTATATGGTCAAGAACGGTATATTATATTCGTTAATTACGCCTTCAGCATTGGACGCTGAGTACCCCAGAATCATGTTACCTACCCTGTTCTGTGAGAAAGTGCTCCGGATGGCTCACGAACGAGCTGGTCACCAAGGTCTGCAGAAGACCATCGGTATGGTAAGAGATTCGTTTGTGTGGACGTCTCTAAGAAGAGATGTGGTACGTATGCTGGAGACGTGTACGACATGCCAGGTCAACCGACCTGTCAATACTCGACCACGGTACAGTGAGATGCCCATGGCCAATTATCCGAGTCAGATAATCGGCATGGATTTGATAGGTCCACTGCTAGAGTCCAGTAAAGGTAATGTGTATATCATGACGATCGTCGATCACTGTTCTGCATGGGCGGAAGCATATCCGATTCCGGCTAAGACGGCGCAAAACGTTGAGGACAAGTTTTTCAACGAGTACGTCGCTCGTCATGGTGTCCCTGAGATATTGATAACCGATCAGGAAAGAGAATTTTGTTCTAAATCTCTGGAGGAGAGATTCAGAGAACATGTGATCGATCATAGGCGATCGAGTCCCTACCACCCCCAAACTAACGGGCGTACTGAGAGGTTTAATCGCACCCTTAAGGACTTAATCCAGAAAGGGGTGAACAATGCCTCTTGCACGTGGGAGGACGAATTGGGTGCGGCTTTAACAGCTTACCGCAGTACTCGTCACTCCACGACTGGCTATACGCCATTTTATCTGACATACGGTCGGCGGGCAAGACTGCCGTTTGCCATTCCTATAGATGCATCGCAGGATTTGTGTGAGAGACTGACCTGTCTCAACAATGCCTTACTGCGTGCTCGTATGGAAACGGCTAGGTCTCGTGAGGTCCACCGGGGGCAGATTGACAAGTGTGCAAACGCTGGTGTGTTTAAGGTGGGTGATTCGGTGGTCGTAAAGGCAGAGGAACGAATGAAGTTGACCTCTCGCAGTGACCCCGAGTATGAGATCTTTAAGATCAATGGGCCTGTGTCTCATGTCCGGCATCAATGGTCTGGGAAGGTGCGCCTACTGAATATAGCTAATTTACATGTGGTCGACTCGGAAATGTGCTGGGACAAGGTATGGCCACGCCCTGTTCGTAACCCTGTAAAGGGTACGAAAGATAGCCATCATCCCAGGGTGATGATGCTCCCCAGGTCCGTGGAAGGGCCAGAATCCGACCCCAAGGTAACCCCTGGTAGAGCTCGTAGGAAGCGACCAGCGTCTGATAACGAGCCAAGGGTGAGCAAGAGGGGTAGGATGGTTGATAACAACATCAGTCAACCTGGTACGAGTGAGACTCGAAACCATGAGTCACAGATGGAAACTCACGTGACTCCTCCGACAGTGGTGATGGACAGCTCGGAGGAGGTACCTGAGAGTGTGCCAGAACCAACGGAAACGCTGCCAGAGCCGCGCTACTTTTTGCGCAAGCGCAGGCACGCTCCTGAGGTCGAAACCGACCACAAGCGACTCAGGATTGGCGCGTTTGGCTGCGCCCTGTACGATGACTTCATCGATTGTATAGAGGCAGTTATAAGGCGACATAGCCGCCGATGGTTATCTTTCGGTCTGTAAACTGTACCAGTACACATCGCAATAGTGTAGCATCATGTATTTCGCGCACTTGTGTCTGTTGATAACGGTAGCTGTGGTAGTTGGTAGAGTAAACAGTGTAGTCACCGTATGTAGGGACGCTAGTGTACATCGGTTGCCCAATGGGGTTATGATTACCAAACCGGAGACTGTATCCGTTATAAGAGCAGAATGGATGGTGATAGTGTCAATTGACCATCCGTATTTGCCGAAGGGATTTCTAGGATGATTGGCCCAAATGGCAAGTCTTGTTGCGGCTGTGGGTCGTAACGCTTCCGTCTTAAGCAAGGCGGATATATTCGGGCTACAACATAGAATACGGGGTGTGAGGAAAATCGCTCTGAAAACGGAACAAACAATGGTATGTAGAACCCATACACGCCGGAAACGCGGATTGTTTAATTTCGTGGGGGACATTGCCTCGTTGTTGTTCAGAACGGCTACGTCCGGGGATATAGATGCCATCCGTGATGTGGTCAAGAAAGCGATGACTAATGTGAATAGGGTAGCACATTTCGCTAACCGATTAGCATCACACGTGAAGTTGGCTTTCCATGGTATTAACATGAATACAAACCGCATCAATGAGCTCGGAGATAGCCTGGTCGAAGTGACCGGCAACATGAGCAGGCTGTTACGTAGACTGGAAACGCGACAGAATGAGCTATATGCCCTGGTGCGCCTTGGGCATATAATAGACTCAGCCGAATATGTGGTCTATGACTACCAAAAGATGGCAGAGCAGTTTCATAGACAAACCGCGTCGCTGGAGTTAGGACGGCTGAACGAGGAGCTATTCAGCCCCGCTGATCTGACCTCAGTGTCTGTACACGTCAGAGTGGGAAATCAGCTGATACGTCCGTACCAGTGGTACTATCGGAATGTAGTAGTGTATCCGTTGTGGAAGGAAGACGGCATGCTACATTACGTAGTGACGTTGCCGTTGATTGACGATGGTAGTTACATAGAGTATGGGTTACATTCGTGGCCCGAACCATTGGCTACCGAGGGTTATTACATGCAGGTAGAGGTAGGCTGTACCAGTATCGGTCTCGATACAAAGACCGGGTGGTACTTTACGGCATCGGGGTGTCATGGTACAGGGCCTAGGGTGTGTCAGGGTCAACTACGGGTCGACAAGACCCATGTACCCTGCATAGTGAGCCTATTGACGAACACGACAGATAGTAATTGTAATATTCAACTATCGGAATCTAACATAACCGCAAGCAAATTATTTGCCAATAGGAAAATGGGTGTTGTGTTGCAAACCTTTGGTGAAACCATGGAAATACACTGCGACGGATGACTGACTGACCGGTGCATGGTGAGTAATGGAGTGTATGCATTAATGTCTGGTGAATGTGGCTGTAGTGGGAAAGGCTGGCAATTCGAGCCTGTTGCGTCTTATAGTCAGACGTACACTCAGGTTAGCTTGGCCATTGAGATGCCTCACTTGGATGTGACTGGGGTTCTGAACCAGTCTATGATAGTGAATCATTTGAAAATGCAACCCTGGAACCATTTACAAAAGTCCAAGTACGTGCCGCTAGCACCGCTATCCGCGATCGACCCAGTGATGGTCGATGGCATTGGAGTACGCTCTTTCGTGTCATATTCAGCGGGCTCCTCCGTTGTGGTGATTGTGATTGTGCTTATATTATATAAATGTGGTATTTTGAACCGCATGTGGATTTGGATCAAATGCAAGCCACCTGCGGCCCATAATAGTGCGCCACATCATATTCGCTCTCCGCGACTGCGGGGAACTGCAGCCCTGCCGGTAATGGTGGAGATGTCGGCCGGGTCATCGCCTAACGCTATTGCCAGGACCGAGATCGATAGACGTGAAGCTATACAATGACATTGGTACGCCTAATGTGGATCTGAGTGACCGAGTGGACTCATCCCAATGACATTTTGGAGTTAGCTTCGTATGCTGTGTATGGAACACTCAGTGGTGAAAATTGACTTTTATACTATCGTAATAATTGAACATGATTTGTAATGGTATTTGCACTGTGGATTCTATATTGTTTCAATATTGTCATATTACGAATATTGTACTATATTATATTATATTATATATATTAATGATGCTATTAATGTGTTGCCGGGGCGGTCAGTTGCGCTTGATATTCCGTATCCAGACACGTTTGTACTTTGTATAGAATTACGCTGTTGTCCTCTGGTTCCGGGGACAGGCGATTGTGCCTGATGTAGTTAACATTGTGGATTGAGATATAATATGGGTATGGTTTATGACATAGTCTGGAGGACTCTGGTATGGGTGGTTTAGTTTATTGATAGTGCACAACGAGTTAATTAACGCTCTCTTAAAGGCCTTAAGCGAGGCGGTTATTTAACTTCGGTTGAGGGGCATGTGTAGATATGGGACTGTTTGGTGGGAAGTCATGACCCCACTGGACGTCTTATATATGCGAGTAAGTCCCGAGTGAAATTCATGTTTTGAATACCAGGTGAGCTAATAGACTATGTCACGATGTATATGTAGATGCACTGGGTGGCATCAAGCAGTTTCGCAGAAACGATGCGATCAGATTTATATTTAGTTGTGTTGGCAGCATTAGGTAACAGTCTATATTTAGACGCATTACCAGTAGATGTGTCTTATTATTTGAATAGATATTTAGTAGCACTGGATGACTGGCAGTGGGTACGTCAGCTACTGCGCAGTTACAGTTTCGACGAAGCCGAATCGAAACTGAGGCATAATATCTAGGATCCAAATTGAATTGATTAGAATAGGACAGGCGGTTCTGAGTTGGTGGGTATCTGGTAATGATTAAGATGAAAGTTGTTGCTGTCGGATTGGCACGAAACATTATGGTAGTCAGTATAATATTCAGCAGCTGTTTTGGCCAGTAGTTTGGAAAATAGTAGGGGTAGGATAATAGCAGTTGGAATCGAAACTGAGTCATAATCATAGCACCCAAAGTGATATCAATCAAGGTATTAGTTATGACAGACGGACTTAGTGAAGTTATGTAAGCATCCGTGTTCTCACGGAGGTGTGTGACAACATAAGCCGAATATAATCCTGCTATGATGGATAGTAGCAGGTGTGCAAATTAACTCTAGTATTCGACAGGTTGTCGGCTATTAGGCAATAAGCAAGACATGGACATTGTAGCGTCCGGTAGGCACTAGGTGCACAATCGAGAATAACATATCCATCATGTAGACAAGTTAATCCACCAGTAATCCTCGAGCATTCGTCATTCTTGACAGGTCATTCGTCAGACCTGACAAGTTAAGCCAGCTGGAATCCGAAAATAAAGTTAGGAGGATGACAGATCCCATCACTCACGAACCAGCCAAACCGCAAGTGCTAGGTAAGAGGCACCCTCCATAAGAGGGAGGGTCGCAGTGGTGATTGGTCAAATCAAAGTCATAGTCCAATGAGAATAGGTTAAACCTCCGGCGGTGCAAAACCAAGATGGAGGTAGGAGAGAAACCGAGAGTAGTATATAAAGGGCACTTTGGTCTTTTATCAGGAGTCAGGTTTTGAACTCGGTTAAAGTCGGTACTTGAAACTCTTGGTGTTAAGTAAGAGCTAGAAAAATAGAATAGCATAGCAGACCAGAGCCGCTGGAAGTAATGCTAGTTCGTTGCGATAAGAGTAGGAAACATTGCTTGAAATTATTATTGTTGTAAATACGTAAACCGGTGACAGTATAAGTTGCCAAACTTTGTAGGTCTTATTGTACAGTTAACGGTAAAAATAAAACGATCACCTTGAGTGTAATCCAAGGCAAAAGTTTGGTAGCATCTGTTGTTGATAATTCTGGAGAACACGGAAGACCACCGTGTCGAACCGATCTTCCTGAAACGAGAAGTCAGATCAGGCCCAGGCACTAAAATAAATATCGTTAGGTCTCTTTACCTACGAGGCGAGCTAGTGTCGCGCTCCATCCTCATCGATAGGACCGGCTGTCGCAGCAGCCAAACATACAAGGCCGTATCGACGAGGGAGGAGCCCAAGAAATAGTAAGAAGAGGATCAGCAAATCTTCAATGTGACGAGTGCCACAAATTCGTACGGGTCTTGTTCAAGGACCATGTGTGTTTTAGGTGTACGCCCTGTAACCTAGATGTTAGGTGTAGTGGGTGTGCAGTGTGGTCTGCGGAGTTGATGTTGAAGTTCCTTGCCCAGAAGGATGTGGCTGGGTCTGACGCAGGGTCAGGCGGTGCGATCGTAAATCGTGGAGCGTCCGGTTCGGCCGGTGGGGCGCTCCATGTCCCCAGCTGGAGGTGGCGGAGATGGCACTGCCGGCGTGGTTCGGTCCGGCTATGCAGGGTTTTCTGCATAGCGTTCTGCCCACGCTGGTGTCGTCACTGCTGCCGAAGGTTGGGGGGCAGTTTCACCCCATGCCTGGTTCGGACCCTCTCCTAGGACAGGGTTCTGGACTGGCCACTGAGGGAGCCATCTCGTACGGCCCCCTGGGAGTCCCGTTGGGCTCCGTCCTGATGGGTTCTGTTTCTCTGTTTCTCTGCGGCCACCTCCGGGTGGTCCAGTAGTGGTGGCCGGTCCGTCAGGTGTGGGAGCCGTCCGCCGGAGTCTGAAGACGAGGAGGCCGAGGAGGAGAAATTACTGCGCCCTGTGATGCCATGGGTGGAGAATATGGAGGTCGATTCCGTCCTGGATGGAACCGTCCTCCATCTGTCTGGCTTGGCGCAAGCCAGGGCAGCGGCTCCGCCTGTGGTTGAGGCCAATCTGGTACCGGGCACCGGTCCCGTGTTGGTTGGTTTGGCACCAGCTGACACGGTGACCGGTCTGCCGGGCCGGGCGTGGTACTCACCTATCTCGCCCCATCCGGCGGTCAGACATGGGGTGCCATTGGCGCCCGTGTCTGGCAACGGTTCCGCGTCCGCTACGGGTCCGTACGGTTTTCCGTGCGGACCTACCCCATGGACTGATGTGTTTCATGGGGTGGCGGCGGAACCGTTTGGTACCGGAGTGCCTGGCGTGTCTGCTGCGGCTCCTTGCCAGGAGGCTGTGGCTGGCAGGCACGTGAGCGCGTCAACGGGTGACGTGTTCGCGGATGTTTCCTCCTCGGAAGTAGACTGGTCCGAGGCTCTGGCTTGGCTAGCCAGGGTGAACCCGTCTGTGGTTTCGGCCATGGCCGAGGAGGATGCACCCCGTCCGTCGGTTGTGTTGATTAGGACGGGGATCTTGCCTGCGTCCCGGATCCAGTCAGTGGGACTGGATCCACGGTTCATAGAGTTGTTGGATGCTATTTATGGCAAGCAACCAGCGACAAAGGGCCAGCTCCCTGCGGCCTCCAGGGAGGTGTGGGCAAGGTGTCGTATTCCGCGGGGTGGAATACGACAGATATGGTGTAGTACCGTCAGTGACGGAGGATGACCGATGGGTCCTGGGGGCTCAGAGTGCTGGAGCGGGTGGCCCCAGTCCGGCACTTGTGGACAAGTCCCAGGTACACCAAGAGGAAGTCCTGTCCCTATGCGACGAGGGTGTGAGGGCAGCTATGAGTGCTGTCAATCATTCTTATCGCCTTCTTCAGTCGGTGTGGGCTGAAGCGGGGCAGGCCACCCTTTGCCACCTGTGGCCCTTTCGTGCGTGAATGACGGCTTGGTGCTGTCTATGGACGCACTGGCAAGGGTTCAAGCGTGTGTGACCAAGTCCAGGAGGCAGATGGTTCTTGACCATATGCGTCCGGCTACGGCACTCAGGGAGTGTCTTCTTGGGACACCCCTGACAGGTCCTAGCATCTTCGGTGGCCAAGCGCGGGCCATCCTAGAGGACACGGCCAGCATCACGCAGAATCGGTTGGCGGTTAACCTGCAGCTAGAGCTAGTGCGGCAAGCGCACGCACTAGGGGCTGTAGGGAAACTGTTAGCTGGCCAACCTTCGAAGAAGCAGAAGAAGCAGAAAGGCAAGGCGAAAGCTAAGCCTGCTGCGACTTCTGCTTCAGTTGGACTTTCTCAGCCGCTGCCGGCTCACAAAGCCAGGAAGGTTGTGGAGGCCCCTACCCTCCCCAGTGTTGCTCCTGATCGCCCTAGAGGCGGGAAGGGCAAGGGGAAGGGTAAGGGTAAGTCCTCCAAGGGCGGAAAGAAGGGAGCGGATCGTACCTGAGGGCACGAAAGCTCCCTTTATATCCGCTTGGACCGCACCTGTGCGACAGGAACAGCGGTGCCAGTTATGCCCGCCGAGCCAAGACGGAAATGGTTCTCTCTCTCTCATTAGGAAAGGGGGGGGGGAGCGGACTGCGAGCCGGACAACCCCGTTAGACGTCGAGGCATTTATGGTGGGTGGAAGGCTCATGCGTTTCGTCGAGGCCTGGCGAGGGGTGACGTCAGACAATCTGGTCCTGCGATGGTTATCCCAGGGGTACATGCCGGAGTGGTGGGACTTTCCGCCGCAGAATCTGTCTTTGGCACCTGTCTGGACACCCGTAACACGGGACCCAGACAAGTTAGAAGCCATTCAAAACGAAGTGTCGGGTTTGCTTCTGAAGGGAGCAATAAAACCAGCGAACCAGAACACTCCGGGCTTCTATTCAAATATGTTCCTTGTCTCCAAGAGCACGGGGGGATGGAGACCCATACTCAATCTCAGGCCATCAAATTGGTTTATCCATATGCCTCGGTTCCAGATGGAAACACAGAGATCGGTAATGGCGGGATTGAGGAAGGGAATGTGGTGTGCGTCGATCGATCTGAAAGATGCATACTTCCACATTCCTATGAATCGGAGTTGGCACAGGTTTCTGAGATTTGCGTTTCAGAATCAAGTATGGGAGTTTACTGTGCTCCCGTTTGGCCTATCGACAGCTCCGAGGGTTTTCACAAGAGTCGTCCTTGTGGTGACAGCGTTTCTCAGAAAAGAGAACGTGGCGCTACACACCTACATAGACGACTGGCTGCTCAAGGCAGACTCTGCAGCCAGGTTGAACGTGAATACTGCTCTGACTCTGAAGTTACTTTCAGATCTAGGCTGGATAGTCAACAAGGAGAAATCCGAGTTGACACCCACTCAACATTTCGTTTATTTGGCGATGCGATTCGATCTCGAGGAGGGCAGGGTTTACCCGTCAGAGCCCAGAGTGGTGTCTCTGTTATCCATCCTCAAGAGTTTTCGAGTCGCAAACCACATTCAGGTGAGGCGGTTTCTTCAGATGTTGGGAATGATGGTCTCCATGGAGCAAGTGATCCCGTTCGCTGCTCTAATGCGACGACCTATCCAGTTGTATCTGATGTCTCTGTGGAAACAGAGAACAGAACCCCTGTCAAAACTGATGCCAGATTTGAAGCCGATAATATTGCATCTTCTATGGTGGAAACAGCGTCAGAATCTCCTAGTAGGGGTTTCACTGCACCTACCTCGCCCCCAGCTGTCCGTGTACACGGATGTGTCGCTGGAAGGGTGGGGTGCCTGCCTGGGAGAACACCAGGTCTCGGGCACATGGACTCTCCTGGAGAGTCAGCTGCATATCAATCTGTTGGAAATGATGGCAGTGGAACTGGCGTTGGAAGAGTTTCTTCCGATGATCAGGGGCAAGGTGATATTGATACGGTCCGACAATTCGACGGTAGTATCATACATAAATCGCCTAGGCGGGACCAAGTCACACACACTATGTATCAAAGTGTGGCACTTGATTCAATGGTGCAGGAATTACTCGGTTGTTTTGAAAGCAGCTCACATTCCTGGGCGATTGAACATTCTGGCGGATGCTTTGTCTCGCAGACAGAGAATTCTGCCAACAGAATGGTCCCTCAACCCTCCGGTTCTACGAAGGATCTTCGAGCATTGGGGCAAACCCAACGTGGACTTGTTCGCCACAAGGGAAAATGCTCAAATCATGACTTATGTCTCGCCGATTCCAGATCCAAATGCCGTCGATACAGACGCTCTGACGATAAGCTGGAGAGGGATGCACGCTTACGCGTATCCACCCACCATCCATCTACCGAAGGTATTGGTGAAGATCAGGGAGGAACCGTGTCTGGTCCTGCCAATAGCGCCGGATTGGCCAAGCAGGGCGTGGTTTACGGATCTTCTAGATCTGCTGTTGGAAAATCCAGTGCAGCTGCCCGAGATTCCGAACATAATCTCCCAGGCCAAGGGACGCTTCCTACATGAGCATCCCGAAATGTTCAAATTGACTGCATGGATGTTATCAAACAACGTTCCACGTCGGAAGGCTTTTCTCGACAAGCTGCTGATTTCATCGCGGCTGCGAGAAGGAGGTCAACCTTCAAGTCATATAACAACAAGGTTAACAGATTTGCAGACTGGTGTGAAGAAAAGGGTATTGATACCTTTCAATCCACTATTCAGCAAATAGCAGACTTTCTCTGTGAGCTGTTCTTTTCAGGACTAGCTCCCGTCACAATTGCTGGATACAAGTCAGCTTTGGCATCAGTTATCCCTTGTCTAGCGAACAGGGATAGTCCAGAGGTGGCCCACTTAAATGTGATGGTGAAGGGAATGAGCAATCTCCGACCGAGACAACCGGTAGTCATTCCAGCCTGGAGTCTATCTTTAGTGCTTAATGTACTGGCCAAGCACCCTTTCGAACCGTTGCGTTCGGCGAGTCTAAAGCATTTGACTCTAAAGGCGGTTCTTCTATTGGCAGCATCCTCAGCTAGAAGGCGCAGTGAGATCCACGCGCTTTCGGCAGAGAGGGACCGATTTATTGTCTCCAGAGATGGTCTGCGTCTTATGCCAAGAGCAGAATTTATGTCAAAGAATCAATCTTTGAGATATCCCGGCAAACCGATCATAATACCGAAGTTAACTAGGTTTGATCGCGATGCCAGTGTCTGATGCCCGGTCCATGCTTTGACTAAATACAGAAAACGGACTGACTCGTTACGGTCGAACGATAGACATCTGTGGATCTGCCATAAAAAGCCTTATGGCGCCGCATCCATGGATACTATCTCTCGTTGGGTAGTCGAATGCATTCAGACTACTCATGAGATGGCGACTGGGCACCAGGTGCAGGGCGCAAGGGCACACGATGTTAGAGGAATAGCCGCCTCGACCGCCCTTTACAGTGGTGTTCCGTTAGAGGACATCATGGTCGTTGCACAATGGCACTGTGAGTCCTCATTTACGGATTACTATATGAGGGATGTGTCAGACTCAGCCAATCCACTCGCTTTAGCTGTTTTGAGACGATAGTTAAGTGACCACACTGCTTTTCACCCTTTTTTCACTTTGGTACGAAAAGAACCTAAAGCATGCATGGTCGAGCGTGAGGATGACAACCAGATTGTGTCACTGATGGCCGGACCAGTGAATGGTTGGAGGCGGTACGTCTGAAGTCCGATTATCATAAGGTAATTCATTAGTGAGAGTTTTTTGTATTATGTCTATATATCATGTTCATTCATCTTATATATTCATGCTCATTCCCAGGCTAATACATGTGGATATGCAAGGAGCCGTTAACCCTCTTGGCATATTTGTGTTTCAGGCGAGATACACGTTCATGAGTTCTCTCCCTTTTCTTAGGAGAAAAGGGGGGGGGGGCAGTGACGCGAATGTGATTCAGTTCCGATAACTTGATGTCCTTTTAGGTCTCCGATAGTCAAGTTGTTAAGTCTAAATCTTTCTCCAAGGGGAAAAAGTAGCATTTATGGCTTGCCCCTTCCCACCAGGTTACTGATCAAATCTGGTGTATATCAGAAGTAACAGAATGGTGAGTATTGATCGAAGGAGAATGCAGGAAATTTCAATTTCCCTTTCTCCGAGATCTAACAATACTCACCATTCTGTTACGGACCCAGCCTCCCAGCCCCACGGAGGCAAGCCATGGATTTCTCTTGTTTGGTGGCTATGCAAACAATATGAGCTCTATGGTAGACGGGTACTCGGCAGTTGGGAGCCGAGTACCCGGTTCCAAGGAGTCGGTAAATCTTTCTAAGTTTATAGTCCTAGAGCCAGCTGTCAGGGCCAGCTGTATATCAGAAGTAACAGAATGGTGAGTATTGTTAGATCTCGGAGAAAGGGAAATTGAAATTTCCTGCATTCTATCTTTTTGCATTCCAAAGTTATGGACACAAATGTGTGTTTTGGTATGAACCTGTTGACAAATGATCTAGATATTTGACCGTCAGACCTGAAATTCAATGAATATCTAGCCAGACAATATAAATGGATGTCTGCCATTGGGGGATTCTGCCTTCTTGGACGACCAAGTTATGTTCAAAATTTATATTTCGGCATGAACCTTATTACCTCGTGGCCTACATGTTTGACGTTTTGACCCGAAACTCAGACAATTCCAAGCCAGTCACAATAGATTTGGTGATTCTCCCTTTGCATTCCCAAGCTATGGTAAAATGTCTACGTTGGCACGATCCTTATGAACTCATTGCCAGATATTTGACCTTTTAACCTGAAACTTCAACTCCTTTTCTAGTGTGTGTGACAGATTAGCGATTTTACCTTACGTTCTAGAAATATGCTTGGGACACAGACAGACCACGGGCAGAGAAACAGCAAAACGGACGGCACAAACCCGCAATTCCCACACAGGCCATCGGAACCTTGGGCAATTATTTAATATTATTAAATCATCATATAAACATATCAATATATCACCATTGCGCCATCAGTGTATTATTATTATTATTATTATTATTATTATTATTATTATTATTATTATTATTATTATTATATTATTAATATTTAATCAATAAAAGAGTATCTTTTTACCGTTATTACATTTAATAAGTTTTTCATTACATCATTTTATCCCTCTGTTGTCAACATTTTATCTTTTTATTGTGGTGTACATTTTGAAACAATTTTCATAGCGAGCCAGTCATTTCAGTGGTAAAATTTCAAAAATAGTTTTCTCTTGGCCTGCAAATGAACATTCCTTAAGGCCACTGCATAGGCCGGTTTTGGACGGATTCGTCAAGAAAGGGTTAATAGACAAATTTAGTCAACATAATTATAATTTTTTCATGGAATTTGCTGACAACGGGAAATGTTGTTGTTTACGACAACAACATCTCCCAGCAAATTTGTGTGAAAATGAACACCAGTTCATCTTTTAATTTAATTTGAAAATTTAAAATTTTGACATCAGTGTGTTAAGAGTTAACAAGTTCGTCTTGACATCCAGTACCTGAGAATTAAGAGATCAGATCTTTAGAGAATGAATAAATAATAAATGGGTCAAAATTAATAAATATTGTGATAGTAATTAAGGAAGACATGAACAACAATTTGAAATCGTAATTAGTATTTTAGTCTTTTTGGTGACAATCTGTCTGGATTGGGTGTCATTAACATATCAAATACTCTGGCTCTCATAGGACTACGATATAGATAATAGTTTACAATTCTCACAAAAGTACACTAAAATAGTTATTAAAGGATAACTAATCTCCTCTCATGATATCTATACAGATGATCTAATAGGCCACTCATAAACTACGCATGGAATTTTAAGCTTTTTATCATCCCGTCAAAGAAAGACATTCAGGCTTTAGTAGCTAAATGTTGGTACATTTCTATACCTGATGATGGCTGTCATGATTTACTTTTCAGCCAATCAGAAAAAATCTAGCGTGTCTGCCTCAGTATATGCGGTCAGTCATAGAGGTGCCATCTATAGCTTGGCAATGTGGTATAAAAGCAACCATACATGTAAGCTGTTGGATATTTTGAAACTAATTTGACTGGAAGTTGTTGCTGCCGTAGATGACTATTACATAATAAAGAATGTAGCGCATTGGCACTTGCATGACGTCACACACTATCGCTAGAGGAGACAAAATGGCGGCGCTCACTGTTCAACATTTATGCGATATTACAAAGCAGAGAGACGTGATACAGACATGGGGATCTGACAGGATATGGATGGTAAGGAATCTATAAACCATAATCTATCTGTACAATACACCCTTTGAATTGAGATTAGCTTCCCTATTTGCACATATATTTGCGAAAACGCAAAAAAAATAATTATCTGACATCAAATCATGTTAAATTAAACATCTTATTTTGGTATGTTGCATAATGCAGACATTAATAGCCTATATCTCAATACTTGATTGTGAAAGTGTATCACTTTCTTTGCACGGGCCTAGGCCTACATGGTGCTTAAGGCAGACACACTTTCTTTCAAAATGGCTGTCTGGAGTTCATCATTGATGGTATTTGTGGAAATTGTGGTATCATTACAATCTATTCAAGCCAAGCTATAAATAAATTCTAGAAATTCTCACTATTTATGTTGCAATATAACAGTCTTGGTGCCTTGTTATTACATACTAATTCGTATACAAAAATTAAATCCCTGTCGCTCACTATAAAGCATGTTTGAGTTCCTTAACATAAACCATTAATGAAACAATCCATTTGCATGGTCAATGTTAGGGTTTAGAATCGCACTGATTCAAACTCAACCCATCCTGAATTATAGATGTATGTTAGCAATTGCTTCTTTAAACACCGCCCAAAATGCTCCAAGCTCTTAACCCCTGACCCCCAAAGACCAAATGTGATATACCCTATGCAATATAAATAATCGTTGGATATTTTGGAATGGATTTGACTGGAACCTGTTGCTTCATATGGCAGCATCGGGCCCCTGTCAAATTCGTTTCAGAATGTTCAACACCTTACCTGTATGATTTCCTTGAAATTATATTATTCTAGGCCTAGGTTAGGTCACCGCCCAAAATCCACATTAGTTCACAGTATACCACCTCAGAATCCTGGATGTTAGCTACAAACTGTTCTTATTTAATACCCAAAACACCAAGTTATCTCACACGAACATTTTAATGTCTTATTTATCTTTATTTTTTCTGTCTCCTGTTCTTCTCCTTTTCTCTTCTGGCTCTAATTCTTACGAGCTCTATCTGTTTGTTGTTCACGTATGTCTCTACGATACCACCGCACGTGCACATGGCCTTCTGTGATTTATCTAATTGACAATGGATAATGATATAACTAGTTACCGTGCGGTTATTGGGTTGTTTCATTGCTACTCTACTAAATTCACAGGTTACAGAGGCACACCCCCTTCCTTCCATGAACTATTTAGGAACTTTCGAGGACTCTACGCAGCCCAGCTACCGCACTTTCATATTAACCATCAAAATAATGTATCGGCCGTGCTAATAATCTACAAGCTCCTTTCTCAGGCCTGTGATGTAGAAACTAATCCAGGCCCCACCAACAGGAGTGATATTTCTATCGCTCACCTCAATGTATGTGGCCTTAAAGATAAAATCCATCTTATTGAAGCTAATCTGTTCCAGTTTGATATTATTGCTGTTACTGAAAGTCACCTCACGTCAAATATCAACACTAATACCATTAAACTGCCAGGCTTCCAGGTGCTGCATCAGAGGGACCGTCAGCAGGCGTGGGGAGGAGTATGTGTCTATATATCTGAAAACCTTGCTACCTCACGTAGTTTTGAATACGAATGTCCTAGCGTTGAGATGATATGGATAGAGATTCACGACCGGCCTGAATTGCTAATGTGTGTCATTTATCGTCCACCCAATACGAATGTCGATAAATGGCAAACTCTTTCTGATAATATAGAGAATGTTCGTGACTTAAATCCAAATAAAACTCTTGTCTTATTTGGGGATCTTAATGATGATCTGCTCAATACAGCCATGCATCATTTACAAGATATTATTTTGACACTAGGCTTCTATCAGTTAATAACGGAACAAACTCAGCCTGTTGCAAACAAATTACTCGACCCAATTATTATCAACAGTGCCAGAGTAGTAGAACACAGTGGAATACTTACACCCTTTTGTAGTGATCACACTCCTGTATATCTGGTTGTAACATCTTCCATAGCTAAGCGTAAATCCTACAAACGCCGTATATGGGGCTATGCAAATGCTTATTGGGACTTACTCTGAGATCAGCTATCCAACGCACCCTGGAAAACCATTTATGATGATAATGGTGTTGCCATCTGGTGCCAGACAATCACCACAAATATTATTGATGCTGCTAATGCTAGTATTCCCAATAAAACGGTTACTATAAATCACAATGATAAAGCCAGGAAGCCCAATAAAATAAAACATGAGATGCGAATTAGAGAAAAGCTATTTAGGAAATCAAGGAAAACTAAACAAGAGCAAGATGTGACTAATGTAACTCCTATTTTTAAGAAAGGTGAAAAGAACCTATGTTCAAATTACCGACCAATATCTCTCTTGAGCTGCCTAAGCAAAGTTATAGAGAGAGCTGTTTTAAATATATATTGCATAGAATGTAAAATATCAAAAATTTGTGGACGCTAGCCAGTTTCAAACAAATATTAGTGTCACAAAACCCTATACTCAAAGCATTGGAAACAACCAAGCAGGCCGGTCACCACGCCAGCCCCCCCCCCCCCCCCACCCCACCCCTACACACACCCCCAACCTACCCCAGCACACACAAAAACTATACCGGTTACATCAAACAATTACTAATAATATTTGTTTATACGAATACAAAGAGGAAGCGTAAGCTCCCACTAAATAATAATTAGGCCTGTTATGGCTTCTCTGCGAAATGGTGACATATTCCCCTGCCAGTTTGAGAGAGCAATTTTAATATTTGTGGAATTTACAATTTGCATCATTTTAGATTTTGAATGACTGCATAGATAAGAATTCACCTTTCCAGAGTATCCACCCGTCATATGACGTCATAATCAACTACGTGATGTGTGGAATGGCATCATAACGAATGACGTCATGAATGATGTCAATAAGTATGTCACGAACGCGTATTTGAAGATGGTCTACGCGTTGTTGTACAAATTGTAGGCCTTTACTGTTTAATAAATATTCTGTTGAGGAGCCTACAGTTTTCGATACAATACTGCTGTCAATCGTGTGAAGAAGGTGAGATTAAATAGTCTTCTAATTCTACTATATAGTCGTAATTAATCCATCTTACCCTGAAAATATTGCATAGTAGGCAGTGGTCGGATGTTCTAAACGAACTTTGAGCATATGTAACTCGAATTATGCAATACTGATGTCGGACTAACTTGGTGTTGCCAGTTTCTAAATTTTCAAAATATTTTCATGAACCTGTATAACGATCAAAGTAATGATTAAACTGAACTCTTTGTTGTGGTTCTATCCATGCTGTTTGCTACTACGTACAAATTCACTTTGTACATTGTTTGTCAAACAGAGACTAGCAAAATGGCTAATAATCCTGCTTCTCAGTCTGTACCGTATCGTCATATTAAAGCGCCTGGCCAACTATGTTTGTCATCTGACATTGGAAACATTTCAAAACGTTGGCCATTATGGAAACAAATGTAGGACAATTATGTAATTGTTTCAGCATTAGATTCTCGACTAGAACAATATAAAATTGCTCTCTTTATTGTTACAATCGATCAAGATGCTCTCGAAATATACAATTCCTTTGAGTACAGTAACAATGAAAATAGAATCACGCTTACAATTCCCATCCAGAAAGTCCACATTCATTTTAAGGGTGAGATCAATGAAGCTTATGAACAGTACAATCTTAACCAACCTAATAAAAGATCTGGTGAAACCTTTGATTCGTATTACACTACTCGGAAATATCTTTCAGAAATATGCAATTTTGGATGTCAGTATGGCATTTTGTTTTGCAAACTGCATCGTCTTAGGCATTTGCGATAGCGCAACCAGATGTAGGTTTCTCCAAGAAAGAAAACTTAATCTCACATGTTGTGAAACTCTACAAATGGATGCAATGTCTACCCTCACATCTTCTCATGAGATTTACAAAGTAGAATCTAAATGAACTGTCAGACCGTACAAAGCAAAATCTAAAGAAATATGCTGATCTTCATACCAAGCGAAACTCTAATGAATCAGACCATGAGCCAATTCAAGGTATCAGCGATGCACAAAAAATCAGTCTTTGCAAAAAATTGACGTTTCTAGGAAAATGGTAAAATACTTAATAGAATGCAGTTCTGATGCTATTAATGTGGTTAGGAAACTCAAAATCTGATTTCTAACGTTTTAACAATAACTTAAGTGGAAGAAACTAAACTAAAGCGGACAACTAAGATGTTTAAAATGTGGAACCAATCAAGTGTCAAACCAGCTGGCATCTGTCTCAAAATCTTGAAAAGCCTAGCTAAAGATGAGAATTTATCAGTCAAAGTCGTCGTCATGAAATCTAATCTACAGCTCATGCCTGTGCATCTTAAAGCAAAAGTTAAGAAAGAACTTGATAAAATGGTATAGCTTGGTATTATCGAACCTGTCAATGAGCCAAGTGCATGGGCTAACCAAATGGTTATGATTTCCAAATGTCTGGGGAAATCAAAAGTGATTAAAGATTTCACTTAAGAGAAAACATTAACTTAATGCCTAATTTGGAAGACGTTCTTCCAACTTTATCTCATCCACGCCTCTTTTCAATGTTATAGATGTGCAGTGGATATTGGCGTCCGAAACTGGAGGAAGAATCTATGAAGCTAACTTGTTTATAAACTCCGTTTGGCAGATATAAATTGCTCTGCAGGCTATTTGGTTTCTCAACCAGTGGTGAGATATTCCAGAAAGGACTTGACAATGTGATCTGCGTTGTCGAAGATGTTGTCCTATATGGTGGTGTGGATGACTACGACCAAGCCAGAAAAGAACATGATGAAAAGTTAGTAACACTTCTAGATCATAGTTAAAATCTTTGTATGAAATAAAATAAAATCAAGTGTCAGTTTCGGACCAAGGAGAAGACCTTCTTGGTCATGTTGTGACAACCGACGGTTTAAAGCCTGACCCAGAGAAAGTCAAGGCAATAATTGAAATGCCCAGACCAAATGATACTGATGGAATACAGCAACTTAATCTATCTGACATGATGGCACCTTTCGATGCCTGATGTGCAAAAGATCCAGACACCGGAGAATGAATGGATTTTGAATGGACTACTGAACATGAGAAAGCCTTTCATAATGTAACGGAACTTGTGTCACATGCGAGCAATCTTTATTTCTTTAGAATGTTTTCATCAGCATACTTATGTTAGACCTGTGACTGTTATCCTAAAAATATTCTACGTAAACCACTTAATCATGCTTCACAACGATTACAGAGTATGGTATTACGGATTATGATATCATGCTAACCTATCGTCCTAGTAACCAAATTCAACTCGCAAATATGGTAAGTAGAGCATACTTGCACATTACACGTGAAACAAATAATGACGAAACAATGTATACAATAAGTCTGAATGGTTGGTCAGATCAAAAAGGCATTGTCCTGGAACAGTTACTATATGTGACTTTCAAAGGCAAGACATTAGTAATTCCAGTTGACTCACACACCGATATTAAGAAATCCATTCACGACAACTCTCATCTCGGTATTAATTGTTATCTTAATAGTGCCTGTGAGCGCAAAAATCAAACACTATGTGTCAACATCTGGAATGATTCAGTCATTCGGCACTAGGCCATAAAAGCAAACACTAAGGTCACCAAACCAACCATGGGATAAATCGGTGTTGCTCTGTTCACATTAAAGAGACATGATTACTTAGTAACTGTAGACTACTACAGCAATGGACCTTTCCCGGTTTTGCTAAGCCCCGCCCACCTCTAGTTAAGCTCCACCACACCTCGGTCGTGTTGGGATTAATTGACCCATGAATGCCCTGCTTATCAATTTCCTGAAAGCTATACAGCTAAGCTGTTGAATATTGTGTAACTAATTTAACTGGGTGCAACTGTGAATAAGCTACTTCACGAAAGATCATATGAAGTCCAAACGCAAACGGGAACCTATCATAGAAATTGTGTTCATTCACAGAAATCCACTGAGCTACCGCAACCTGCACATCCATAGGACAATCCACTAGCAAGTAGTGCACAAATGATTATTTCTCGCGTATCGGCAAAACATACAGGTGTGTCTGATAACATAAAAGAAACCAGTGACATTAAATAAAGACAACCTACAGCATTTGTTGTTTGTAGGCCCAGTCCGCAGAAAGCGTGCTATGGTCACGTGATTAAGCTTATACAGAGAGATGACTACGTGGGATTCAAATGACTAACTTTATATTACTGGCCATGACGTTTTTATATTATCAGAATGATTTCTATAGTACTCTAACCCTTAGTGTAATTTGACTAGCACTTTATCTTGATCATTATTATTGGTTTACTTAGTTCATATTGATAATAATTAATACTGTTGTTTTAATTTTATCTATTAACTATTTTAACGTCCTTACTTTATAAGAATTGTGGATGTAATAATATGAAGACCTTGTTGTTTCCGCTACGATAGTGTTAGTCGTGAATGCATGAATATGTTAAATAGTCTTCTAATTATACTATATAGTCGTAATTAATCCTTCTTACCAAAAACATATTACAATCCAGTCGAACTGAACCGAGGTTGATGGCTAGTAGTTTAATAAGTGATGGCACATATGTGCGTAGGCATGGAAACGTGTCAAACAGTGGGAAGGCAAAGCCCGCTAAAACCAGTGTGGGGAGGAGTCTGAGATGGCATCAGCTGCATTCAGAGAGGGGTGCTTAAATCTGGAATTTCAGTTTTGGACACTCAGAAAGTGTGGGGAGGTGGTGATAAGGGCAACCCCATATCTTTACCACCACACCCCCAGGGGTGGGGCACAGTAACTGCAATTTCGGTTAAAGGTTTGAATTCAGAAAGTATATGTCACCATACTGTGTTTTTGAAATCAACAAGAATTTTAGTCGAACTCAATATATGCATGAACAAGAGATTTCTGATGAGTTGTAAGCTTTCAGGTGAGATAACTTTGATGACTATGAATGGATTTTGCTGAAACGACATCATGACACATCATCTTCATGTAATATATCCACTAAAAATATAATCATACGTTCAAAATCTGAAATATGCCCTGAACATGTAATGGTCAGTGAATTTTAAGCTTTTATGGGAGATAACTCTGGTGAATTTGATGAAACGAAATCATGTGTGCAGTGCTTTTGGATGCCTCATGTACACAAATTACATGTCTTCTAAAGGAAGAAGAATCGGAGAAATTTTATCTGATTTTAGCAATCTTGGTCTGTAAATACAGAAAATACCTAGCCATTCATTGCTTCTCGTTTTTGCAGGGATCGGATACGAGAGTGTATAGTGTCATACAGTGGGCTTACCGATCCTAAATAAGTTAAGATGTTTCCAAAGCGGAAAATGGAACTGTGTTATTTAGTAAGAAATGTTCTGTTCAAGAATATTTGGAACATAATTAGATTGGAGAACAATGCTATCTTAGGCAGCAATGCCATCCAATCCAATGGACCGTTCCAGTTTTAGCCATGCCCCGCCCACATATAGCTGAGCTACACCGACACTTCGCCATGTTGGGATTCATTAATCCGCGAATGTCATAACTATCCATTTCCTAAAAACTATACAGGTAAGTTGCTGAATATTTTGTAACTAATTTGACTGGGTGTTGCTGCTGTCTATGGTAGCAACAGCACCCAGTCAAATTAGTTTCAAAATATTCAACAGCTTGTTTTTTAAATAGCAAAAACATACAATTCCTACAGTGTGTCATACTATTAAGCGTTAAAAACGGACTATATAATCATTCATGATGTCATGATTATGACGTCCGCATACACATCACGTAGTTGATTATAGCGTCATATGATTGAGTGAGGAAATGGATTCAAAATTTTGTTTTAGAAACACGATAAGTTATTACTGAGCGGTATCATCCCTGTATCAGCTACTAACGATTGGAACAATTCAATGGAGGCATCCAGTTTTAGCTGTGTCCCGCCAATCATGAGCTAAGCTCCACCCACTCTTCTCTCGTGTTGAGTTCCATCGATCCCTGAACTCTCTGACTGTCAACTTCCAGTAAAACTATACAGGTAAGCGGTTGAAAATTTTGAAACTAATTTGAATGGGTGCTGTTTCTGCTGCCTATGGCAGCTACAGCGCTCAGTCAAATTAATTTCAAAATATTCATCAGAATGTTTTTTAAATAGTAAAGCCATATTCGTACGGGAACGCATAGTCCGTCATCAATTAAGCGTTCATTACGAACTTAGCTACGTCATGAATGACGTAATGTATTATGACATCATCCTACATGCCATGTAGTTGATTATGGCATCATATGATTGATGGATAAACTGGAATCCCGCATTGCCGATATCTTACAAGTGATGGTAGAATAGGGGCTATGGATGAGTGTGATCGGGTAACGGGAAGGACTAGCCAACGAGGAACTGGTAATCCACCTCCCTGGGATGCGCTACGGCCACCCTATGGATGGATATACATTAAGCACGCACAATGACAACACTGTCTCGGGTGGTTTCTGGGAATATTTGGTACCGTTGGAAAGCGTGAAGACGATGCTGGTTCGAGACAAGAAGAGAGCACTGCATGATACCCGAGCTTCCTCGATGACTAACGAAAAAAACAACCCAAAATGCAACCTCGCCATTAGACTCTCTGGCTCCTGCTAGATGTTGTGAATACTGGCGTAGTAGCAAGAGCGACGATCGATTCTCTGTTGACTGCTTACAAAAGGCCAGCCTTTCATCAGAAGATAATGAGATGCAGAGCAGAAAGTATAAAAGCACCTCGCTCTGCTAGAGAAAAGAGTCGAATCAGGTTGTCCACCAGCTCTCTCGCCAATGACACTGCTCTATGGTATTCATTCCACTCCTCGTACCAGTAACTGGCGGAGAATTTGCACTGTGGAACCATCGGGGCTTTAACTGCTCGGAGCGGGTCGACATCTAAATAGGCAGCAGGGCAGACTAATTTTTGGAAAGGCTGGTCTGCAAAAGCGGCCAAATTAACAACATAAATTCTTATCCTTCAGAAACTGCTGCTGCTAATGCTCCGTTCTGAGAGCTTTGCTGATCTAGAACCTCCACACTTCCATCTGACATCGAAGAAGAAGTAGATTCGACTGTACACCAACAGAATTATCCACTACTCCTGTGCTAAGACAGTGCCACTGTCGACCTTCGTTTACTACTGTAAGATTCAGAGAAACCGCCATTCAGTACACGTTTCTGACCGAGTTCGGCTTCTGCCACTTCCATTCTTATTCGAAGGACCTTTCTATCACCAGCAAAAGACTTGTTTTGAGAACGCTGGAACTATTCTATCACTCACCAATATACCGCGAACTTGTGAACTAACTTAGCTCAACTTGTGCTACTCTTTTCCTCTCGGGACTGCTCGGGAGACAGCACAACTTTCTTTCATTCCAAGAAGCACTGCATGCCCGGCTTGTGATCTTTGGCCATCTAGAATTAAGTGCCTCACGAATATACCTACAGAGGCTGGTTGAAAGTCCACAATGCCCGCAATAGCTGGACCTAGATCCTGCTTTGGCAGAGCATTTATCTGACTGACCGTGAAATTTCTACTTTGCTGTAGAGACTTGAACTGTGCATGACTAAACGTTAAATGTACTGACTTATCTAGTTCTCTTTTTCTCTACAGATTTCTAGATCTGACGCCTTAAGCACCTTTTAACTTTTTTCTAGCGATCGTTCCATTCTAGTCACAAGGAACATTCCAAAGCAGATTGACTGCCTTAGCCATAAAGTGCATGTGGTGCCATCGTGCACTGCGATGTCAAACACTAGCATTGTAGCGATGTCGCATTACCAAATTTGGACAAGGATGTTCACTCTCTTTTGGAGCAGGTGTCGTCCTCCGCGCATAGTGTGAAACTTCCACCAAGGAGGCTGCCCCACCTGACATATTATTGAGTAGGTCCTGCACACCACTTAGATCACCAGTTAACTAGCATAATAGTCACCCATGGCTCATCTGCCGCCCTCCATGGTTAGCTCCCACCAAATCTTCTGCAATCGATGCACGTCTTCAATCTGCGCCGTTTGGCTTCTTAAAGAGTAGAATATATTGCTAGGATAAGAAAAGCTAAGCCGCCCAGTTTGCCGTGCCGCTCAGCTCACCTGGAAACATCCACATATCTCATCGCTGATTTCCGGCGCCATTGTGAATGATCTCGATTCGATGCCACGTTCTTGTCTAGGCTTAAATAAGCACCGTCGCTTACTTTTTTCCTTTCTGACTACTTTTCTGGATCTTGTGACCCCCGTTGCAGCTCTACCTGTGAGAAGGAAGGTTTTGCTGCCTAAAAAGAAATCCCACATCAGTCACTAAGATGCTTATGCGTAACCCCCTAGGTTGAAATTAGGACAGACATTGTGGCAAAAAAACTTTCCCGTTGCTTAGCAAAACTTTAGTTTTTGGACCGCTTGGCTGGCAGTGAGGATAAAGGTCAGGTAATTAATTGATCCTGTGGTTAACACCGGTTTCCCCTAGTGACGGAAACCAGACAACCACCTCATCAGCCAGAATTCGTTCCAAGCTTGTCATGTCTTCTCAGTCTGTTGTCATTCTCGACCGCAGCGGTGCTTAAACTTGGTGGAGGTTCCACTAAACTCTTTCCTCTTTAAGTTGCACAAGTCCGTTTACGCATCTGCAACCCTGGAGCACCGACCGCTCGGACTGCGTCATGTTCTTTTTGATGTCTCCCATGATGGCATAGCCTTCCAAGCCAAAGATTTGCCTGACCGTGTGAGGGAAGAGGTTCTCACAGAACTTAACCGGTCATGTCCTTCTGCGGACGCCTGAGGCCATAACCCGCAAAACATCCTAGGTAGCTTTAAAACACCACCTAGTGCAGGATCCCCCGAAAACAAGAGTTAGGCATAGGCAGACACGGAAGGACTGCCTCTGGACGTCTGCGGAGAACGTCGGACCAACTAGGCGGCATCGACTAGACCATATCAACTGCCGCTGTCCCTTCGGACAATAAAATAGGATCTCTCTCCCACTCCACCTTAGGTGGACATTTTAAGAATAGCCAGTTCTTCACCACTAAACGACTTGTGGGATCTATTAACCATATAAGTATTGACTGATGAGATGAATAGCGATCGATAGCGACAGCCAGACTACCTGGGATAGATAGGAAATAAACATCCGCTGTTTCCTCCATCCCTTCTCCTGCTTTGTGCCTGTTTTCTCTAGAGACAGCCAGGCAACCTCTTTGACGACATTTATGGAGACTGACGACATAAGGAACTGAAGTCTCAAACCTACCGAAATAACGATCGCCCATGCTGTCAGTTTTGTAGAAGGTCAATGGTCAAACCTATCATGACAGCATAGAATACACAAAATTTGACTTTCTTAGAAAGAACTATGAGCTGGAAATCACCCGTAAGACGCCACATATTTCGTGCGACCCTCCCCAGGAGAAAGGGAATGATATTTTCCAGAAGATCTGCCGTCACACGCCAGATAACAAAAACCGCACACATTGGCGCACACACCGTCGTACACCGATACTCTTAAGTTTATGAACCAGTGAATCTTATATAGACAATTTAACAAATTCCAAGTTTTATACTTATTCTACGCGTGTCTGATTTATCAAACATAAGTCGGATTAAAATATTAACAATTTGAATCATAAAATCCCAGTATCTCAATTTCAAGTCAACCACAACATGTACGCTGTTGAATTTTTTTCTACAGGAATCTGTTACTGGCATAGACAGCATCAGCTATGACAGCAGCCGAAGCAGCAGCAGCGGCGGCAGCAGCAGCAGTATCCACGGGAATCAGTTTATACATATTCAACATAATATTTCTTACATTGTTAAGGATTGCTCTGGGATTTTTTGTCTTGTGCTTTCAAAGCCTTAATATTCTACTACCAAAATAGTAGGCCTATTCTGTAGTATTTTAACCAGTCTGATTTTCAAGCGTACGTCACGAGCCTTTAGACGATGGCCCCCGTTAGTGGAATAAAAAATAATGTTCAGCGTTGTTTTAAAATATGATAAGCCCTACCTGTTCTATTTAAATGATAAGTAATCTCATTTCTTGGCAGCTATTCAGGTGAATTGAATATGCCACTCATAAACTATGAGGGTAGTTTTAAGCGTTTTCTCATGCCACTATATCCAGGCATTAGCAGCTAGATGTTGCTCCATTTCTACAGCCTACGATGGCTGCTATGATTTACTTTTCAACTAATCAGAAAAGGACTAGCGTGTCTGCCGCAGTATATACGCTCAGTCATAGAGGTGCTAACTATAGTTTGGTAATGTAGTATAAAAGCAATCATACAGGTAAGCTGTTGAATATTTTGAAACTAATTTGACTGGACGTTGTTGTTGCCACAGGCAGCAGCAACTTCCAGTCAAATTAGCTTCAAAATATTCACCAAGATGAGAGTTACATAATAAAGAATGTAATGCAGTGTTACTTACATGACATCACACACAATCGCTGGAGGCGACAAAATGGTGCCGCTCACTGTTCAACATTTACGCGATATTACGAAGCAGATAATTGTGATACAGAAACGGGAATGTGGCAGGATATGAATGAAATGGAATCTACAAACCATAATCTATCGGTGCAGTATAACATTTGAGATGAGATTAGCATGCCTTTAAATTAACCTCAGCTCGTGATAGCGGTACAGATGATCTAATAGGCCACTGAAAATTATGCATGTGATTTTAAGCCTTTTATCATCCCGTGAAAGAAAGATATTTAGGCTTTAGTAGCTAAGTGTTGGTACATATCTACAGCTTATGATGGCTGTCATGATTTATTTTTCAACCAATCAGAAAAAAATCTCAGCATATGCGCTCGGTCATAGAGGTGTCATCTATAGCTTGACAATGTGGTATAAAAGCAACCATACAGGTAAGCAGTTGAATATATTGAAACTAAGACTGGAAATTGTTGCTGCCTTACAAACTTCCAGTCAAATTAGTGTCAAAATAATCAACAAGATAATTATTACATAATAGAGAATGTAATGCTTTAACACTTACATGACAACACACACTATCACTAGAGAAGACAAAATGGTGGAGATCACTGTTCAACATTTACGCTATATTACAAAGCAGATTAATTGATACAGATTACGAAATGTGACAGAATATGAATGATATGGAATCTATAAACAATAATCTATCAGTGTAATACAACATTTGAGATGAGATTAGCGTCCCTTTAATAGTTTCAGATTAAGATGTAACAGCACCAAATTGATAAGACAAAACGATAACATAACATTTGCCAGGTGTAATGAGTCATTGTGATTAAAGTCAAAATGACAAGAAATAAATGCTTTGTGTTTATAAACCAAGAACCGATGCTTAATATGGTACGGAAATGTTTATTTCCGAATGCATGACTCATTCTTGTTTTAAGCATCGAATCCTCGTCCTGGTAGTTTTAATCTAGTTTAGGACCAATAGAATGATACGTAACAGTCTTACGCATCGGTGCCGTCTTTGTACCCTCAATATTGCCTGTAGATGCATTGGTACAGTTTAAACATATCACACAAAGCCGGCCAAAACAGGCCTATGCAATGGTCTTGAGTACTGTCCATTTGTAGGCCAATAGAAAACCATTTTTGAAAGTTTCCCACTGGAAAGACTGGCTCGACAACCGAGCCAATCATTCCAGTTGTAAATCTTCAAAAATAGTCTTCTCTTGGCCTGCAAATGGACATTCAATTAGCAAATATTGTGATGTTCTTGACCGAATTTGGTCATTAAAGAGTTAACCCTACCACGACGAAGCCGGCCAACACCGGCCTCTGTAGTGATCTCTGAGGAATGTTCATTTGCAGGCCAAGAGAAAACAATTTTTTGAAAATTTAGCACTGGAATGACTGGCTCGATAACGGAGCCAGTCATTCCAGTAGTAAATTTTCAAAAGAAGTCTTCTCTTGGCCTGTAAATTGACATTCAAAATTTCGTCATTACAGGGCTAAAACCAGTATTAAGACTTATGTCAGTATATGTACCAATCTTACAAGCTCAACTACCAATGCAGACCCAATGTAGGCCTATCAGGGTAAAATCAACATTACGACTTATCTAAACATAAATTACGGCCTTACGTCATCAAGCACCACTTCCGACACACGGGTACAGATTGAAATCAAAAGAGAATAGGCCTAAGTACAAACACAGTTTAAAATATACTGGTTTTTGCCGGAATATATACTGAAATTTTTAAGGCAATTTATTACAACCTTATGCACGTGTTGTTACGAAACAGGTGTATTAGTTCGGCAACGAGATTAATTGAAACAGAAAATACATATTTATCAAATCAGCCCAAAATGCAGTTACTGAGTTTTGATATCACAGGGTGGTCTTGTAATGGACCATTCCAGTTTTATCAATGCCCCGCCCACATCTAGCTAAGCTCCACCCATACCTCCCTCGTGTTGGGATCGATCGATCGCTGAACACCCTGA
Organism: Chaetoderma sp. LZ-2023a; assembly: GCA_034401795.1. Classification (NCBI taxonomy): domain Eukaryota; kingdom Metazoa; phylum Mollusca; class Caudofoveata; order Chaetodermatida; family Chaetodermatidae; genus Chaetoderma; species Chaetoderma sp. LZ-2023a. The sequence continues at coordinate 20,303,536 of CM067364.1, forward strand.
CTATTAATTTCCAGAAAACTATACAGGTAAACTGTAAACTGTTAAATGTTTTGAAACTAACTAGTTAGTTTCAAAATATTCAACAGAATGTTTATTAGATAGCAAAGACATACAATTCCTACAGCGCGTCGGACTACTAAGCGTTAAAGATGGAGTATTTCGAATCATTCATGACGTCATGATTATGAGGTCAGCATACACGTCACTTAGTTGTTTATAATGAAACTGAATCCCTCAATTGGTAGCCATTGTAGCGAAGGGCTATAGTCTGATATGAGCAGACTGGAAGTCGTAGGCTTTAAATAGTTAGATTACTGTAAAAGTTGATTTCGTTGTTTGTCCGTATATAACGCAGGGCAAAGCAACTTAACAATATCGTCTCTTACTGTCTTAGAAACAAAACAATAAACTATTGGATTTAACGTGGAATTGCTAAAAATGAAATACATTAAGATCAAATACAAGTTATCTCTCATTTTCCTGTAATTGTCGATTCTGTTGAATTGTATGGTCATGTATGTGAACGCTGGAAGCCAGGCAATGAAGAATAAGACAATGATAACTGTCACCGCACGGGCATCCGCATTCTGTCGATTTTGCTGCTCTGATACAAATTTTGACCTTGACTTCGCCACTGCTATGTATTTAGCCATATGTAGCAGGACAATAGTCACGCACGGGATAACCGTATTCACAATTAAAAATGAAACGTCATACGCGTACCTATTGCCACTGTATGTGCAAATGGTCACCAATTTGCCATCCAGAGTGAGCGATCGCGTTCCGTATTGAATAACTAAAGGCAACAGATAAATGACTATTGAAAATGTAATAATTAAACAACCTTTGACAACGAATGTACTGGTTATCCTGACTTTCGCTGACAGAGGAAATGCCAATTGGTAAAACCGAAGAGCGGCGAAGAAAACCAGATGGTATTCACTTGCGCATATACTAATGACGCCAATAAAAAGAAAAAGCTGGCATCCAGCGCCCAATTCGGGCACTGACATTGTAGGGAACAGAAACGCTGACCACAGTACCCCTGCCACGCAGCACAACGCATCCATGAAGGCCAAGCTGGTCAGTAGCATGAACGTGGGTGACCGGTACTTGCGTGATTTTATGAAATACGTTATCAGTATAGTATTGAATATTAATCCGGTTAGATTGTAAGCGATCGTTAGCTCTCTATATAAGAATCTCGGAATGTTCTGGAACATTGAAAAGCCGTCACGGTCAGTTTCGTTGTTGGTTGTGATTTTCCATTTACGTTCGAGGGTCATCGTAGTTACATTAACATACCCCATAATTAACTTAAACTAAGTATATAATACCTACGGTATTTGAGTCACTGTCAGAATACAAGGCTAATTATATAATTATGAAGATTATTTAATTATATTTTACTAAGCACATTTCTAATTAAATACAGAACAGTAATAACTTAACATGTTTCCAAAACTAAATAAAACGTACTGTTGGATATTTCGAACATAATAAGGCAGCAATGTCTTCCAATCGAATTATGTTTTAAAATATTCAACAAAAATTGTCTTACATCGTGTTCAGTATTCTGCTAACTAACATGTTTGATAACGTTTCTGTTTTTTGCTTTGGAAATATTTGGAACTTATTTACGAGCTGTATTGCAAGACACAATATCAATACGCAATCTCAAAATTCACGCGATAATTCATGACAATCTTTATATAGCTGATTGCAGGATTATTAATGAATTACCTTTCAAAGGATATATATATATATATATATTATATATATATATATATATATATATATATATATATATATATATATATATATATATATATATATATATATATATATATATATATATATATAATGAGCACTATATATATATTGATGTCTTTGATGAGTACATTAGCAATCGAACCAGGCGCGCGGTTTACAGCGATCTAACCAAATATGAGCAATTATGCGTTAATTGAATAAACACACTTTACAAGCTTCGCTAATTAGAAAAGATGTAGAGAACTGATTACTGAGGGGCATTGAATTTCTTCCGTCGGTATAAATCAATTGCCACATTTTCGTTTGAAATGAGCCATATTTAGGCCTACGTGTTCGTATACGATAAGACGCCAAAACACAAATCTACTGATAAATCTATCAGACAATAGAAACACGTCAGCCTAATGTAACACACGTGTCATGC
>CM067364.1:20306232-20531132 GCA_034401795.1 Chaetoderma sp. LZ-2023a
CGAAAATAAATTTTAGCATATGATGGTTTCATTACGTATAAATTAATTTAATTTCTTTAATTGTGAAGTTAAATTAAAATTTAAAGGCTTACGGAATGGAACAATTATATGCTAAGATTTATTCCGCTCCGTTACATTGAGGTACACAGTTTAAGCGTCTAAAAGTATACAATTTAAAAACATTTATTTTTTAGCATTTTGTGTGAACCTTTAATGCCTTTGGTATAAATATGTTACACAAATTACATCGACCTTGCTTGCTTTCTACGCTCGCCGCGTAAAGGGGCACATTGCTTTCGGGTCTGATTGTGTAAGTTTACGTATTTGCGTATTTCTCTGCCGGGAGCTGTATCTAAGGTCATGTTTTCACCAGACCTGGGGTCAAATGCAAATGCATTTGCATTTAAATGCATTTAAATACTTTTTTCAACTATTTGACGATATCAAATCACAATTTCATTTGCATTTAAATACTTTTGTTAAAGTATTTGAAATTTTAAATAGTTTTCAAATGCTTTTTTAATATACTTTTCATATAATATAATATATAGACAGCAGGATCATCCAAGCAAAGTAAATTAGAAATATTCCCAAACCTTATTTAATCATAACGAATTTGTATCAGCCTTGTGGTCCTGGAACCCCTTTGAACACTGAAACATCAGCTTCCCAAAGTCAATTTCATATTTTAACTGATGTACATTCTGGAAACAAAGTTTCTGTAAACTTTTGGTATCTAATTTGACAGCAACAGATTTTTAAAATATTGTCAAATGTACACCAGACTTTCTTCTACTGACCCTGTATCAATTATATTTGGCTTTAATGTGATAAAGGTTAATATAATAGCCAGTATGCATGTATGTGTCAGTGTGTGCAATCATAATCAAAACAAACAATATTAAATGCAATCTTTAAAATAAGTAGTTACATTTTCTATATTGCTTTATCATAAGCTGGATTTGGGATGTAATGGGTTAAATTTGCATATACGATGTTAATTCCCACTAAGGAATAGAGCTATCTAGAATCAAACCAAACAGAAAACTTATCTTAAAGACAATTTGACTGGAAGCCACTGCTGCATGCAAATTAGTTTCAAACTATTCATCAGAATTTGTCTTACATCATAAAGGCTTGTGTCGGGTTTATGTACAGAACTGTTTGTCTATGCGGTCAAATGATTATACATGAAGAAGTTGATCATATACAAGGGTGTGATTTTAAGTGACCATGTGTTTGTGGGAGAATGAATAGAAAACAGCAGGATGCTCTCGAAGCAATAAAAGTACACTTGCGGGGCGGGTGCATAGATTTAAACAGCTCGTAGCTTTTCAATGATGCGACTAATTGTTCATGACATAGCAAACATTCTGTTGAATATTTTGAAATTAATTTATGTATAAGCTGCTGCTGTCTAAGGCAGCAAAATATCCCAGTCAAATTATTTTCAAAGTAGGCAACTGCTTTTCTATGTGGTTGTTTTGAAAATGTGATTTAATGGATTTCCATCCATGAAAGGGCTAATGGAATAAATTTCTCGACAAGAGGATTTTCTCATGAAGAATGTGCATAAATGACAACAATTGGACTGTATTGGTTCCTGCGGGAGAAATTACTTTCTGTCAAATAATTTTCAAAGTAACAAAATTTTAACTACAAAGAAACTACTACTGGTACATGTTATAATACGGTGTACAACTGTTTAACCCATTTCCTCTCAGGAATCATGAGAGTGTTATCTGATATGGCTATTCACCTTTCCAGATTATGCACCCATCATATGACGTCTTAATCATCTACGTAGGCATAGGCAGCAACAGCACCCAGTCAAATTAGTTACAAAATATCCAACAGCTTCCCTGTATAGTTTTCAGGAAATTGTTAGTGTTGGCTTTTGGGGATCGATCGATCCCAACACGGCGAGGTGTAGGTGGAGCTTAGCTAGTTATGGGCGGGGCATAGTTAAAAATGGAAAGTTCTAGTACAATAATGAAAAGCAATTATAAGTATTTGAAGCATTTGAAATACTTTTAGAAAAAGATGTGCATTTGCACTTGTATTTGAACAAAGTTGAAAGTATTTGCACTTGCATTTGCATTTGAACCAATGTGAAGTATTTGCATTTGCATTTAAATACTTTTGAAAGTATATGACCCCCGGTCTGGTTTTCACTAGACAGTTAATCCGTAGTGACGCCATACGTCAGTGCTTTATTGTCTGTACTAACACCTTTGCGAGCAAGCAAGCAAACCCAGCAGCATCTTAACATCACCAACAGCAGCTTTCCAGAGCGGGTTGATTGCGGCGCAACGATCGATCCTCTCTTCAACGAACATGTGAAAAACAACAAACAATTGCTATAAGCCTTTAAAGATGTACATGTGATAAGTTTCATACAGTTTAATGATGTTGTAATGTCAAATATACGGTATCGTCATTTTCCCCTGTATATTTGCTTGACGGGGGAAGAATGTCGATAATGCCATTACCGAGTCTTGTTCCAGTCATTTTTGCTCTGCAAATGTTTAGGCATCTTCCGCGATAAAGAGCGCTCACAGGGAGACAATGTTTAGGTGGAGGTAACAAACCTTATTGAGTTCAAGTTCAAGCTCAATATTATTTATTTCACGGTTTGTGTACATTTAAACAGATACTACAGGCAATCCACCAAGGCAATGCCTATAAAATGATGGACGCCTTACAAATATATATCACACTACATTACAAACAAGAGACACACAAAGAGGACAACAATAAAAAAAACATCCACATAACTTACAATACATAAAAATACATATGAAGAAATTAACATGTACTGTTTGTTGTAAAACATGTTTGGGGTGTGGGTGGGGGTGGATGTGCTCGCCATGGTTGATTATAATACATATCATACCATATTTATGTATCATCATTAATGCTTAGGCCTGACCAATTTTATGCTTCGCCCTATGAATATTCTTAGTCAAAAGACGCGATCAGAGATGGGAAATTTATTTTTTCTAAAATAATGCACAATTTCAGGCTCGGATGTTTTAAGGCTATTAATCTTTTCCTCATGCTAGTTGTTCCTCATGTTAACTTCGCCAATTTGTACTGGAGGGACCTCACAACCTTGTACTAACTCCTCGATAACAGCTACCTCCTGTTAGACCCCTAGATTGCTCCTTTTGTTCAAAATTACAGCTGTTGTTCTCGCGTGCTGATAGACTCTCGAAAGGTGCTTGAAACGTAGTGCTTGGCGGCCTGAGAAACACTCTGCATCGACATGGAGGTCAGTTACAACTGTATTCACACTCTTTCTTTGCCAGTTGACCATATGTGAAATTGTTTGAAATCAAACTGACAGCTTCGAGTATTTCAGATTTGACCCTGTCTTTGCTTTGCTACTTCTATTCTGCACAATTTCCGATACTTGCACTTACACGTCTGTTTCCTCAAAAGATCAGGATTTTCTGTTTCTTTCGATTTACCATTAGCAATCCACGTTTGGTTACAGCACGTAGTTGCTTTAGTGCCAGTGCAGTGTCAGGATTCCAAGCTTTTAGTTTCGCTTGGCAGTTGAACCATTTCTATTTCTGCCTTGAATCATTAGCCTTTGTTACCGTTAGGTTACAGAAATCTGATGCTATGGGGTTCACGTTTATACCCACTTCCGTTCCACATCCATTCTTGATACTATTGACTCTGGCAGTAACAAGGAATGATTTGTTAGTTTTCTCCCCCAATTAATCACACCGGCAGGGAGGTGAAGTACTGTACCCTCCTTATATTCTGTAAATTCGAACTTTACGACCATCCGCACTGGTAGATGGGCATATGTGTTACAGATGGTATCTGCAAATACTATTTTATCTGAGTGTACATAGGTGTCAGGTAAATTATGAAGAAAGTAATCTAATTCTGAACACTCCATGCCTTTTTGCTTTAGAAATGATTATGCCGAAGTTGAGTACTTTAACTGACATTCGTCAATAAAGTTCAAAAGATGTCACCTACAGACACCTATGGTAGAGCTGGGGTCAAATGCAAATGCATTTGCATTTAAATGCATTTAAATACGTCTTTCAAGTATTTGTTTTTGCATTTGAATATTTTAAACCACAATAATTTGCATTTGCTAAAGTATTTGAATTTCAAATGCTTTTTTCAAGTGCTTTAAATCAACCTGAAACCTCTTCGGCCACTGAAATATCAGCTTCTCAAAGTCAATTCTGTTTCATATGTTAGCTGATGTGCATTCCTGAAACAATATTGCTGTAAGCTGTTTGTGTCTAATGTGACAGCAAAAGATTTCAAAAACATGGCAATGGAAAATGTTCACCAGACTTTCTTCTACTGATCCTGTAGCAATCATATTTGGCATTAATTTGATAAATGTCAATTTAATAGCTATAATATGTGTCAGTTTGTGATATCATAACCAAAACAAACAATATTAAATGTTTCTATATGGCATTTCATACTGAATTCAGGATGTAATGGGTTAAATTGTGCATACATGAGATGCTAGTTTACCCTAAGCAATGGATCTAAAATCATAACAAACGGATAACTTGCAAAATATTTTGAAGACAATTTGACTGGAAGCCAGTGTTGCCTTAGGCAGCAACAATTACCAAGCAAATTTGTTTCAAATTCTAACATAATTTGTCCTACATCATAAAGGCGTGTGTCAGGTTTATGGACAGACCGGTTTGTCTATAAGATGAAATGATTGTTTGAAGTAGCTAGGCTTATATGCCAGGGTATGATTATAAGTGACCAGGTCTTTGCGCGAGAATGAATAGAAAACAACAGTTTGGTGTTGAAGCAATAAAGGTACACTCCATGCGAGGGTGCATTGATAACAACAACGTTGAACTTTTCAATGATATATGTACAGAACTAAATTTTTATGACGTTAGAAATATTGTGTGGGAAGATTTTGAAATTAATTTATCTAGAAGATGTTGATGTCTAAAGCAGCAACATATTCCAGTCAAGAAAAGATTATTCTTTAAAATGTACCACTTGGGTACGGAGCTGGTCATTCCAATGGTAAGTTTTCATAATTTTTTAGTTACAGGGTTAAGCAAGAACTGCTATTCTCATTTGGATAATCTCTTAAGGCGGTTTGGCTGTATATGGCTATATATAACTTTTGATCAGCTGGAAATGTATATCTGATATGACATATATAGGGATTATAGAAATGAAAGGCATTTGTAGTATTTTAAATACATTAAATGCATTTGAACAAAGTTGAAACCATTTGCATTTGTATTTGAACCAATGTGAAGTATTTGCATTTGCATTTAAATACTTTTTAAAGTATTTGACACCAGGTCATGAGTCTTGGACAGATCGTCATTTAAATCACCATGATCATAATATGATGTGAGCGGTTAAATTTCTTAACGATTTCAAACATATGATCAAGATCTTCACAAAACTCTTCAACATGGTCAGTACCTCCTCATATTGGTAAGTAGATAGAGGATACAAGTGGCTGTTCGCCTTGCCTATCATTTATGTCAACACACTGGATTCTTTCATTTCCATCGTCAAGAGTGGTATCAGTTTATCAATACCGGGATTCCCTACGACAGCTACGCCACCATAGCCTCACATAAGTTGTACTAGTGGGAGTGGATCATTCAAGTCAACACCTTTTCCTGCAGAACATAAACCTTCTGTTGCTTCATGTAACAAATGTAATAGTGTAATTGACCTTTCCAGAGTATCTATCCATCATCTGCCCTTGTATGACGTCATAATAAGCTCAGCGCCTGTATGATGACGTCACAATCATTACGTCACAAAGGGTTCCATATAGAACATCATATAATCTCAAAAGGTGTGACACATTGTATGAATTGTATGTCTTTGTAATTCTTTGCTATTTACTAAGCATGCTGTTGAATATTTTGGAGCTTAGCTAGAGATGGCCGGGGCATATCTAAAACCGGAAAGATCCATTGTGCTTGAAAAGCCAATGTTCTTGGAGTAGTACAATTTGATTCTACTGTATGAGGGAATCAATGATATGAGCAGATGTAATGTTTTTCCTGTTGAATGTGACAATGTTCAGAGAAAATGACTTGTTTTGATGCATTTCTGCTAGGTTTGATTGGTTAGAGGCCCTGTCACTTCTAAAAAATGACACATCGCTCGGGTGTGGTGACATGTCTTGCCCCGGGGCTGTTAGATTATCTGTTGAATCGCTGGCTATGTGATTATCCTTCGCCCCGAGTGCTGACTCTGTGGTTGATGATACTGTTTATGTTATTTGACATCTTTGGTGCATGATTGTAGCCACTTGTGGATTCATTAAAGGTGTAGTTCGGATCGACCGGGCGGGTACCGGCCGTACCAGCTAACTGGGTATGCGCCGCCCATCCTGGATTCGTTCCCTGAACACACACCCTGGGCAGGGCCATAAGCGTATATGGGCGTATGAGAGAGATCGCGTTGTAAAAACGACTAAGTTCGTTAAAGCGCATAGTGCGCATGCGCACGCGTATGTGCTATTTTTGATAGAGCACGTAGTTTACGACCAAGATGGAATGACGCTTATAGTGTACAGAGATGGTACCTTGTAACCCTTTTTAACTACCTGTTCTCGCCGATTCTGGCATTAATCAAGACCAGGATTTGACGGGCTTTTCAAATCTGTAAACCATTTCAAAATCGGTTAAGAAATGGCTGAGTTATCCACGGAAAACACTTCTTGATTATCTTCAAAATTTTGCCGTGACGTCATAACCACGTGGACGCAGAACTTCTAGAATGTTCTAGAACATTCGACTGCGTTATTATCAGCTGTGCGCTGATTGGCTGTTGCTCGAACGATGATTGGTTGGAGCCTGCACCTGTGACGTCACGAGTAGCATAAAAGGAGACGCGATCCAGAGATCTAGAGCATCCTCGGCCAGGGGCACAACAGGTTGGACCTGTACCAGCTACTACCAGCACGACAGGCATTACGCATATTACGTCGCTTTCTGTCGGTTTTTCTTCCATAGCTAGCAGTTACCCAACCCACCGCACTAAAACAATTGTGTAACTCCCGTCTTGCGGGAGCAATTCGGAACTTTCTAGTTATTGTTCACGAATATCAAGAGCTACTTCGGAACACGAACTTGCGGTGAGGCCTTTACGGCCTGAAAATGTGATTCTACAGATGTAGAGGCCGCGATGTTCTTTGGTGGATGACTCACCGGATCTGTTGGCCACGCCAAAGGGTGGTTATTTAACCGTCCCCGCACTGATGTCATGCAGGTTCATCTAGACTTTTCGACGCAGCAAGTAAACTTTGCCCGGTACATCGTAAGAGCTGGCTGACGTACCCTGCAACGTTAAGCTTTTGTATCTTCATCTGCATCTAACAACCCCCGCTTGTGATCGGGTTGTTGTCAACTTCCATCCGTACCATCGGTGTACAGGAACTTTCTTCACAGCAGTAGTGCTATTGTATCTCTAACTGACTATTCGTTAGACATTCTATATTGTGCTTCGATCCGACCCCATCATGAGCTGCTTGCGGGAATCCTGTTTGCGGGAACCAACCTGCGGGAACTTTCCAGCTTCCTGAGAATGCATCAACTCATGTCAACCAAAGAATGACGTATTAATTTCGGTAACACGATAGCCCAGATTTAAGAATGGCTACCGAGTATTCAAATAACTTTACTTAACATTTTAATTATTCCGTTACTTATATTTCTGATAATTATATTGTATCCGTATAAGCGGTCCCGATGACTAAAAGGTACCGCAACGGTATTAGGACGGCTAGTTATAATTTCTGTATATGTGTATAGTTATTCTCATTTTCTGCAGGGTGTTTTCACTAACCGCACCATAGTAGGTTCGTTAGCCTGTACTAAAGATATATAATTCTGATCATTTCACACTGATTGATTGTTCTGGTTAGTTTATATATATGGCCAGTGGCCATCAGTTCATATGTTTTATTTATTTATAGAAAACATAGGACTGCAGTGCACGTAGGAAACACTACACAGCAACATTATTATATGCAGCACTTTCTCCCGCCACCAACAATTTTTCACTGAGGTCGCTGCCCGTGCTATAACTCTGTTTAGCCCGGCATGCTACCTACTAAAACCTTTTCTATTCAGCTCGATAGGATAGGTTTAATATGATTAGAGACAATTTCTTCGTTAGGAAATCTGTAGTATACGCCTCTTTCCCGGTAGTTGCGATAATTTAGCCCTGCACTCCGGCAAGATTCATATCTCTGAGATATTGTCTCTCTTCATGTTCCACTAAGCCTTGTGGCTTCTTAATTGTTTGGATGTCCCTATCTGCACCATGGGCTGATCTGACCCGGAGAAACTTTTGGGGTTTCCGAGCGGTGATGGCCAGGGTGTGGTATCACATACATTCCCTCTGTATCCTCGGATACTTAGTAGTTAGCACTTCTGCCAATGTAGGAAAGTACTGCACAAACATATCTTAATTATTATTTTATTTGTTGAACAATCCTCCCGCACTGCAGAGCAAAACTGGGCAACTTGTATTTAAACCTAATGACAGGTTAAACGGTTATTTCCATAAGACCCGGTGACGGGCGAGATGCGTATCCCCACCGAATTCCATAAGAATGTCTGGGCATGATATTCAGATCTGCCATGCCCTCACGGGAAGGACATTTGCGGTGGGTATTCGTCTCTCTTACCTCCACCATAACGATAGATCAGTTGCTAAAAATGCTTTTGTGAAAAGTAACCAGTGTCTTGTGACGTTTTATGTGGTTTCAGTATTGGTGTCTTATGGCATCCGTTCTCAATGACAGCTGTGTCTAACAGCTAGGTATACACCCACCATTTGCGGCCTAAACTAATCCTTGTCTCTAAAAATTAAATGTGAGGCTAAGCATAGAGGAAGGCTCACATAAATAATGCGGCAACTACTAATTCAGCATACTAAATATTACATAAGATGGTGACGTGGGAATCCCTCGGGAATTGTTCGTCCCGTCTTCACGTAAAACAACACGCAACCCTATAGTCATAATCTCACTAGGTATGTTCTTTTCTTTTCAGCATTTTGGTTAGATATTAGAGTGGGCCTATTTTTACCTACTACTCTTCTCCCGCTTTAAGCAGTGGCGACATTTTCCCGTGATGGAGGCCCGCGTGGAGCACTTGCCTCTCGCAAGGATTCAGTGACGGCGGTCCACGCGAGGATAATACTCATCACCCAAACTAGCACTAGGAGTAGTGCCCACGTGAGGCACATAATTTTCCGTCACTACAGAGATAATTTTCTTTTCTTTCGGCTTATAATAGGTATAATAGCTTTTATTAAGTTAATTAGCTAAGTCTCGTGTATGGGAGCCTCCACTGCGGGGATATCTCTGCGCACTTACGAGTCTGTGTGTTACCTCCGGGAGCCCCACATTTAGAAGTTCATCAGGCTGTCTTGTGGCCTTATGGTCTTGTATTTTCGTATGCTCATTAGTTTTATCTAGCATACTCGACAGTCTGTTTAGGTAAAATCGTTGTATAGACTTTTTTTAATTAGGTCACCAAAAATCAAATCTTTAAGTCCATAGATCACGAAATTGATATGGACAGGCATACTGGTGACACAAACTCTTAAGATGAGACCGTTGTGTTTAATGTTCGCGACGATGATCGCATGGCCCCACTGGAACGATTGAGTTCCACCGGCCACATGAGCCGGTCTTTGTGACCCATAGGGCAGTCTCGTACAGGATCCATCACCTCGATACTAGAAGCTAACTAGCGTCATCATTCATCGTGCACTTGCGGCGTGGTGAGTCGACATCAGACACCGGAACGGCCCCACACTACCCCGCAAGCTACAAGTGGCGCCCGATGTGGGTCTCGAAGAACATCATTATTAACACGTAGCGAACTCACGCCCACACCATATAGTGAGCTCAGTTCTATACCGTCTCCATTTAGCGACGACTCCCTCGATCAGGAGGTAGCGTCATACGATGGATTCACAGCTCACATGCTCACCGACTATGCCATAAATTCTCCTGCAGAATCAACAACTCCGCAATATAACCTGCTTTCGCCTGTCAGTGGCAGCACCTTTAGGGATGCAGAGTTTAGAACCATATCGGACGTCCGTAACAGGCCAGCTCCATCAGGGCCGAATCGTGGACGACCCTGACAAAGACCCGATTACGGGCATGTATATAATCCTTCAGATTATTATCGTTCGCCCATGTCATCCACGGAGACCATATGGCCGGGTGACAATCCACATTACAGTCACCCTCCCGCACCGTCCCCTTCTAGTGCAACGTTATACCCAAGGAGACCACCGTGGCATTATTGGGAGGAATCGGCACCACCTTTTCGCCGGTACATCAGTCACGCTACACATCATGACCGTCAGCCAACTGCACCACCGCCATATGAGGAATATCAGTCCTCACCTCGGGGAGAACGTCCGCGTAATCTACATAACATTCCTCCGCCCGTCCATAGACCCATGCCGGTCTATGGCTCTACAACAGGGCAGGGCTCGTTAAATTGGAGTACGCGTGTTCTCGCTCCTCGGCATCGGCATCGACGGGAAACACCAACACCACCACCACCACCACCAGCACCTGCACAATGACCAGCCTCACAGTACTCGTCAGTCTCAAAGATACCCATACCACCCGGATTTCAACCACTTCATTCTTCCTGCGGTCTTGGCCGAGTTATTCTCCCTCCCGAATTTAGCGGGGAAAGTGACTGGACCAACTACAAAATACAGTTCGAGATAATAAGTCGGACTAACCACTGGAATGATCAGCAAATGGGTGAATATCTCGCCACAAAGTTTTCCGGAAAAGCCCTTCAAGTTCTTGTGGGTCCTTGGACTGACTACACACCCACCTACACTCAATTGGAACGAGCATTGACGGAGCGATTTGGCGACACAACTCTCGGAGAAACTAGTCGTCTTCAACTCAAAAATCTCCGACGACGGGTGGGAGAAACTCTTCCAGAATTGGCTAGTCGAATCCGAAGACTAGTCACCCATGCATATCAGAGCACCAACACGGAAGGCATAATCCATCTGCATCTTGACACTTTTATCGATGCATTGAGCGGTGAACCCGCCCTGAAAGAGAAGTTATTTCTAGGCGACCACGGTAGTTTGGCCGAATTAATGGCAACCACGGTCCATATAGAAAACTTTCTGGAGCGGGAAAAGAGTAGCCAACGCCAACTTCACCCCATCAACGAGATAGAGGGTGCCGCTGCTGCTACGCCCACTAGTGCTCCCCCCAAATCGTCAACACCAACTGCACAAACATCACCACAACCAGCTGTACAGAATTCCAATCAGACTCAAGCGCCTGGAGGAAGGGGGCGTGCCCATAGAGGAAGCTATAACAGGGCCCCAGGGTGCGGGAACCAGTGCAACAATAACAACGGCAACATGAAAGAACATATAGATGAGATCAATAAGCAGATCTCCACTCTAACTAATTTAGTCACCATACTCAGCACAAATCTCGCCACCACTCACTCTAGGACAACAAACACCACCAGCACCGCACTGCCACCAAACACCTGTTATGGATGCGGTCAGCCAGGCCATTGCAGGGACCGGTGTCCTAACCGGCCTCCCTCTACAATGCCTGCCCCTGACCGCACCACACTGCAACCAGAGAAGCCATCAAACTCCTAAGGCACTGAAACATCAAGAGGCACCTCGGTGCCCATATCCGCTTCCCGGCTCAACCACGGCCTTCGTACAACAAGGTTCGGTGGCCAACAATCACCCACCAAAATCAGCTTTTACACTTACACCCAAACGCACGGCTTCACATATGACAATGCCTACGATGCCTCCCCCATCCGCAGCATTGCCATCCCCCTCTTTCTCCACACATAACAAGCCTCCTTTCCTGTGTAAAAAGGCACTGGTAGGTTGTAGCACCCCCACTGAAACAATGTTTATGCAAGCACCACGTCCCGCCACCAAGACACTAAATTCTTGGTGTCCTTTGGTGGTATGCAAAACACCGCCCCACCCAACATCATCTTCCGCATCCACAGACAGCAGAAACGGTTCACTTCGCTTCTTGGATTCGCAAGCGCCGACATGGATGGGGAAAAACAAGTCCCTGGCAGCATCACTGTTTCTTCTGTGCCTCACCAAAACATCCAATGAAGCATTGTAAGAAATGGCTGGCGCAGGTGGAGCTTATCCATCATCCCGTGCGCACCGCTGTCTACACTAATACAGCATACCCTGAAATGGCAACATCTCCATCATCATCGCTACCCCCAGCTCCGCCTTCACCGCAGCCCTCACAGCAGTGGCGACAACGAACTGGCCCTTTCCTCACTCAGCCATCCACCACATTAAAAGAACCAATTCGGAAACAGTCAGAGTGCATTCTGAATGATTCCGCTCCGAAACCTTTGTCGCACACGGCGTCATTGGAAACTCTTCCACAGGTACACCACAAAGTAATATACAAATGTGCCTGTCTGTTTAGTGGCGTTTCCACCAGTGCCACCGTCGACACTGGTGCTTCAATCACTGTATTTAACAAGCGCTTATATGAGAGGATCCCACCTCATAAGAAGCCTCCCCTTAAACCTACAAACATTTACCTACAGACGGCTATGGGAGCTGATGTGCCCTTAGCTGGTGTAGTCAATTTAGTCATCCAAATAGAGGAGATGCAATTCACACAGCGAGTTTTCATCACCTCTATTCACAACGATGCCCTCCTTGGCTCTGATTTTCTCAGTGCCAGCGAAGCCATCATACATTGCAAACAACAGGAACTCGACATACACGGCCGACATATACCTCTTGGAACGGTATCGTCATTATATGACACGTGTGCTGTAATATTATCCAGTGCAGCCATGGTTGAGCGGGGACAGGAACAAATCTTATGGGCCACCGCACCACAGTCAGGAAGCAACACACACATCGCCATGCTGGAACCCGATCCTCATTACATGATTGCCTCACAATGCGCAAGTCCCCGCATGATAGTAGACACCACTAATAAGGAAATATACGTTTTAGAGTGTTCAATGGTACCGCAGACCCCATCACTCTGGAATCCGGGGTACGCTGCAGCCATTTAGTGGACATAATCTCATTGGAATCACCTACACCTGCCAACACACCACAGCATATGACTGATGATTTACCGGAACACTTACATGATTTATATCTACGTGCCACAGTTGGATTACAGCAATCACAGAAATACGAAATTCGGAAACTACTGTACAAATATCGCGATAGTTTTTCCTCCGGAGACATGGATCTCGGAGAGACTCATCTCGTACGACACTCCATCGACACAGGTAATGATCACCCGATACGTCAACCGGTACGATGTCCTCCCATTCATAAGGAAGCAGAAGCACAGCAACAAGTGAACGACATGTTGTGGACTGGTATTATTGAACCCTCAGCATCTCCATGGGCTAGCCCAATAGTACCAGCAGGCAACCTTGTGGTTTTGTATAGACTACTGCCGCCTTAATGATCTTAGCGTCAAGGACGCTTATCCGTTACCTCGGATAGATCAGGCCTTGGATTTCTTGTCTGGAGCCAAGTGGTTTTGTACCCTTGACTTAGCTAGCGGATACTGGAAAGTAGCCATGGATGAAGCTGACATGGAAAAGACCGCATTCGTTTGTATGTATGGCCTTTTCCAATTCTGCAAGATACCCTACGGGTTGTGCAATGCTCCCGGAACTTTTGAATGCCTCATTGAGCAGATATTAACCACCTTGCAATGGGAAATCTGTCTCTGTTACATCGATGATGTAATAGTCTTCGGACCAACGTTTGAGCCAACCTTAATAAATTTGGACACCATGCTTTTACGATACCAGAGAGGGATAGGCTCCTCGAAGGGGTGTCATGAACAGGCGGCATTGGGCTCACAAGAGTCCAGAGGCATGTAAAATCGAAGCTATAGGGCTGAGGAGATATTGAACGCCTCCGTGTCTAACGAAGGATGAATTAACATCCTACTGTGGTACCATCTAGTCGGCATATTGTTCGGGCTGCTAAGATTTTTGGTTCATCCTGTCTCAGCAAGTGGACATACGTAGTACGTGGATGACAATCCACACCCCGGGCAGTCTCGGCAATTATACCGGGTTGTCGGGGATGCTCTGCAGGCAAGGCCGGGGAAAACGGTCAAAGTTCGTATTCTGTTGGCAGATAGGTACGGATCAGACCGTCGGTTGCCCCTGAGCATGAGCACAGACGGTGATCGCTATCGACTGGGTCGCTGGCCGGTCATCTTGATCAAGTCAATGCATCAGGTCAAGATGGCTCAATGTACAGTCAGGCCATGGTAAGCGTTCGTATTGTATGCCATGCCTCCCGTGATCAGAGCTCATGAAAAGTGATTCTTTGGGAAGCGGGAGGGTATATGCACGAGAGGGACATCACATGAAAGATCGTAGACTATGTTCCTCAATCATGTTTATTGGGCATGGTTCTCGATCTCGATCTCGATCTCGACTAGTGTCGCGTGGACTTTGTTCTCGATCATGTTTTGATGAGCCGGAGTCTCGGTAGGACTAGTGTAGTTCGGATCGACCAGTCGGGTACCGGCCATACCAGCTAAGCTGGGTACACGCCGCCTGTCCGGGATTCGTTCCCTGAACACGCCCACCCCCCCCCCCCCCCCCCCCCCGGGTAGAGCCATAAGCGTTTATGTGTCTATGAGAGAGATCACGTTGCAAAAACGACTAAGTTCGTTAAAGCGCATAATATGCATGCGCGCGCTTGGATGCTGTTTTTGATGGAGCACGTGATTTATGACCAAGATAGGATGGCACTTTTAGTGTACTAAGATGGTACCCTGTAATCCTTTTTGATTACCGGTGCCCGTTGAGTCTGCCATGAAACAAGACCAGAATTCGACGGGTTTTCTAAATATGTAAACCATTTCAAAATCGGTTAAGAAATGGCTGAGTTAACCACGGAAAACCTGTCTTGATTATCTTCAAAACATTGCCGTGACGTCATAACTAGAACATTCGACTGCGCTATTATTAGCTACGCGCTGATTGGCTGTTGCTCGAACAATGATTGGTTGGAGCCTGCGCCTGTGATGTCACGAGGAGTATAAAAGGAGACGCAATCCAGAGATCGAGAGCATCCTCATCCAGGGGCCGAACAGGTTGGACCTGTACTAGCTGCGATCGACAGATATTACGCATATTACCTCACTTTCTGTCGGTTTCTCTCCCGTAGCTAGCAGTAAGCCAACCCACCGCACTAAAAACAATTTTGTAACTCCATACTTGCAGGAGCAATTTGGAACTTTCTGATTATCGTTCACGAGTATCAAGATCTACTTTGGAACACAAACTTGCGGTGAGGCCTTTACGGCCTGAATATGTGAGTCTACAGATGTAGAGGCAGGATGTTCTTTGATGGATGACTCGCCGGATCTGCCGGCCACACCTAAAAGTGGTATTTCAACTGTCACTGCACTAATATCGTGTAGGTTCTTCTAACTTTCGACCGCAGCAAGTAAACTCTGCCCGGTGTGTCTTCAGAGCTGGCTGATGTACCCAGCACCGTGAAGCTTTGTTTTGTATCTTCATTTGCACCTGACAACCCCCGCTTATGAACGGATTGTTACAACTTCCATCCATGCCATCGGTGTATGCGAACTCTCTTCACCACAGTAATGCTATTGTATCTCTTGCTGACTACTTGTTAGACATTCCATTAGGTTTAAAGTGCTGAGCGATATACTCCTGCCATGAGTGTTCTTGCGGTGATCCTGTTTGCGGAAACCAACCTGCGGGAACTTTCCAGCTTCCTGAGAATGCATCAACTCACCTCAACTATGGAATGATGTATCAATTTCAGTAACACGGTAGCCTAACTTAAGAATGGCTACTGAGTATTCAAGTAACTATACTTCACATTTTAATTATTTCGCTATATGTACTTTTCTAATTATGTTATATCCGTAAGAACGGTCCCGATGACTAAAAGGTATCGTAACGGTCTTAGGACCGCTAGTTATAATTTTTGTATTTATTTATAGTTATTCTTATTTTCTGTAAGGTGTTTTCACTAACCGCACTGTAGTAGGTTCGTTAACCTGTACTAAGATATATAATTCTGATCATTTGATACTGTATTGATTGTTCTGGTTAGTTTATATATCTATGGCCAGTAGCCATCAGTTCATATGTTTTGTTTATTTGTAGAAAATATGGGACTGCAGTGCACATAGGAAACACTATACAGCAACATTTATATATGCATCACTTTCTCCAGCCACCAACAATTTTTCACTGAGGTCGCTGTCCATGCTATAACTCTGTTTAGCACGGCATACTACCGATAGGATAGGTTCAAAATGATTAGAAACACTTTCTTCGTTAAGAAATCTGTAATATACTCTTCTCTTCCGGTAGTGTGATAATCTAGCCCCACACTCCGGCAAGACTCATAACTCTAAGATTTTGTCTCTCATCATGTTCCACTCAGCCTTGTGGCTTCTTAATTGTGTGGATGTCCCTATCCGCATGATGGGCTGATCCAACTCTGGGAAACTATTGGGGTTTCCGAGCGGTGATGGCCAGGGTGTGGTATCACATACATTCCCTCCATATCTTCGGATACCTAGTAGTTAGCACTTTTCCGAATGTAGGAAAGCACTGCAGAAACATGTCTTAGTTATTATTTTATATACTGAATCATGCAAAACTGGGCAACTTGTATATAAACCTAATGACAGGTTAAACGGTTAGTTCCATAGGACCCGGTGACGGGCGAGATGCGCATCCCCACCGAATTCCATAAGAATGTCTGGGCATAATATTTAGATCTGCCACGCCCTGACGGGAAGGACATTTATGGTGGGTATTCGTCTCTCTTACCCCCACCATAACGATAGGACAATTGTCCAATAATGCTTTCGTGAAAAGTAACCTGTGTCCTGTAACGTTTTATGTAGTTATGGAGCGGGATGTCCGGATTCTTATCCAGTTCGGAGATCTTACTAAGTAACATGTTTGAGCGCTGTCTTCAGTATTGATGTCTTGAGGCATTGGTTCTTAATAACAGCTGTGTCTAATAGCTATGTACCAGCCATTTGCGGCCTAAATTAGTTCTTGTTCTTAAAACCGAAAACCTAATTAAGCAAAGCAGAAGGCCCGCATAAATAAAGCGGTGACTACTAATTCAGCATACTAATAATCATAGGAATCATTCATCCCGTCTTCACGTAAAATCGCACTCAAGCCTATAGTCATAATCTCACTAAGTAAGGTCTTTTCTTTTTCAAAAATTTTTGGTTGAAATATTAGAATGGGCCCATTTTTGCCTACTACTATTCTCCTGCTTTAAGCAGTGGCGACACCTTCCCGAGATGGAGGCCCGCACTAGGCACTTGCCTCTCGCAAGGATTCAGCGATGATGGTCCACACAAGGAGAATACGCCTCACCCAAATTAGCACTAGCAGTAGTGCCCGCGTGAGGCACATAACTTTTCGTCCAAGATAATCTTCTTCCTTTCAGCTTAGAGGTATACTAACTTATATTAAGTTAATTAGTTAAGTCTCGTGTATGGAAGCCTCCCTTGCGGGGATACCTCTGCGGACCCACGAGTCTGTGTGGTACTTCCGGGAGCCCCATGTTTAAAAGTTCATCTACCTGTCTCTATGTCTCGTATTTTCGTATGCTCTTATTTTAGTTTTATCTGGCATATTTATAGTTGTTTAGGTAAAATCATTGTATAGACTTATATTTTTAGGTCACCAAATTAAATCTTGTAAGTCCATAGATCACGAAATTGCTATGGACAGGCATACTGGTGACACAAATTCTTGGGATGAGACAGTTGTATTTAATGTTCGCGACGATGGTCGCACAGCCCCACCGGAATGATTGAGTTCCACCGGCCTTAGGAGCCAGTTTTTGTTACCCACAGGGCAGTCTCGTACAGGATCCATCAACCCGAGACCGGATGCTAACCAGCATCATCATTTGTCGTGCACTTGCGGTGCGGTGAGTCGACATGATACACCAGAACGGCCCGACTATACCCTGTGAGCTACTCTAGCTGTCCTACCATTTGATTATACCTTCTTATAGGCATAGTCCTTAATCTCATACGCATATATGGGAATGGCACCTAAGCCTAGGCTGCGTCCTGGTAGACTACTAAGTGGTCTCTATGGCCGCAATTGGAAATACCGGGAAGGCCAAAGGGTGTAAATGGCCCCTAATACAATTTAGCATCCGCACGGCCAATTTAGAACTCAAGCCTAAGAAATGTCATCTCTTTAGGCAGAGCGTTGAGTTCTTGGGACACATCATATCTGGTGATGGAGTGGCTACATTTCAGCGAGATTGCTTCACCCCTCTACGAGATCACCAAAAAGAATCAACCATTCGAGTGGATGAGTGAGTGTGAAAGCTTTTTCATGTCATTGAAGGAACCCTTGACGACTGCCCCGATTCTTGCTCATCCTAATCCGAACCTCGATTTCATCTTAGACACTGACGCGTCAGCTTACGCTATTGGCGCAGTTCTATCTCAGATCACTGAAGATGGAACGGAGCAGGTATTGGGTTATGGTTCGTGTACTCTGAATAAAACGGAGAGAAGATACACAACCACCAAGCGAGAACTATTAGCAGCGGTACACTTCATCAAGTATTATAAACACTTTCTGTACGGGCACCATTTTACACTCGGTACAGACCATGGCTCACTACGATGGCTCAGGAATTTGAAAAATCTAGAAGGCCAGGTAGCGAGATGGCAGGAAACCCTGCAGGCCTATAACTTCAACGTTGTTCACCGTCCCTGCAAATTGCATGGGAATGCCGATGCCCTCTGTAGAATCGGCGCGGAAGCTGAACACGAAGAGGCCACCACCATGACACAGTCAACACAGCCATCTCTGGAGTTCCCCGATATGAGGTGCGCAGAGTGGAATCCAGAGAAAATCGCACACCACCAAACAACAGACGTACAGACACGAAATATATACACATGGATCCAGGAGGGGGTACGTCCTCCTAAGGAATCGGTAACACCACTTTCCACCACGGCAAAATATTATTACCAATGGTTCGAAGAATGTCAATTAATAAATAACGTTCTGTATATTAATGACCATCTTGTAGTCTCAGAAAGTTATTGTGAACTTATATTAAAACAACTGCATGATAACGCCGGGCATCTGGCCGTGGAAAGGACTGTTTTCCGTATCAAATTGCGATTCCACTGGATCAGGATTCGCGATAGTGTGAAGGCATAGGTTGCCAAATGTATCCCATGCCAAAGACGCGCTGTTGGCCAACACCACATCGCACCATCTCAAATTAAGATTGTTGGTGCACCATGGGAGCGAGTGGTTATCGACGTGCTCGGACCCTTGAATATGCTGGATGATGGAAATAAATACATCCGCGTATTACAAGATTACTTTACGAAGTGGGTAGAAGCATTTGCTTTGCCAACCAAGAGGCATCCACCATAGCGGAGGTCCTGGCAAGCAATGTGTTCTGCCTATTTGGTATGCTTTACTAGTTGCACTCCAATCAAGAAAGTAATTTTGAGAGCCCGCTCATATCAGAGCTCTGCAAATTGTTCCATATCGTCAAAACAAGGACGACCCCATACCACCCCCGGAGTGACGGGATAGTAGAGAGATTCAACAGAACTCTTGCGGAGATGCTTACAAAGGAAACACACCCTGATTGTAGAGATTGGAACCTACGGCTCCTGTACGTACTCATGGCTTACCGCACTTCAGTACATTCCAGCATGGGTTATACCCTTGCTCGGTTAATGTTAGGCCTTGAATTAGCCTTACCCCTTGATCTGGCCATGCCTCGGATACCAGGAGAGAAAAATTCATCATCCCTCTATGTTGAACTCGTGCGGTAAAGGATAGAACAAGCCCATGAGATAGTGAAAGAAACATTATCCACTGCACACCGGCGGCAGAAGACGTTGAATGACCGGAGGGTGCATGGAGACTCATATGAAGCAGGAAAGACGGTTTTGGTACACGATTCACGACGATCTGCAAACGTGCCAAGTAAACTGAGTTACCAGCGGAAAGGCCCCTATGTGGTAGTAGGTAAGACATTGGACGTGACCAACCACATCCGTGCTTCGGATTAGGGCTGCGTGGTTTGGCTTACAGCCATATCAGTTTCGATATGACTTTTCATATCGGTTTTAACCGAGTATCGGTTTTATGGACATGAAACAAAAAATTTAAATGATAAAAAATAGCACGAAAGCAGAATGTATTTTAACGCCCTGATACAGTCGTAACGTTTAACGCCTTTAAAGCTTAATATACCTTATAATATCCATCATCACGGGAGTGAAATTATTAATTAGACCGCCTTAATATTAAGCACAGTTAAATAAACATCGTTTATTTTGTCAAAATTAATCATAAATCAGTAAAACACGTTGCAAAAAGACGTAAATCACGTGATTGTAATTAATTATGATGTAATTATCTCCCTTTCTTCTTTCATTTCCAATTCGGCCCGAGGACGAAATCATGTCTTGAAGAAAATATTAACTGTAACATTGCGAACGCGAATTTCATAAGTTAATATGATATTGTGTATAGAAGATAACGTTTTAAAAACGGTTTGAGTAATAATTTTATTTAAAATTATATACTAATCAGCAAAATGTATTCATCATTATATTTATTGGCGAGATTTTTATGCAATCAGGCGATTTAGTTTTGGGACGACTTTGCATTATGCTAATTAGCCGGTGAAGTAAATAAAATGGATGCCGTTGTTTAGAAATGTTTTCCCCGATACAAATTTCAATGACAAATTCCCGCGTTAGTATTGTGTTTTATATTGCAAATTTATCTGAGACTATCAGAGAAAACACGAGTGGATATTTATTTAATTAATTCGCTGCTTGATTTCTCTCTGCGTACAGCGAGTTACATGGAGTTACACAATATGCGCAATTGGGGCCACGTTCAATTATTAGTTGTACGGAACGCAGCTTAATGGAAGGTCCGGCCATTGTTATTCATTACGCTTTTCATACTCGTTAGTATCTGTTATTTTAAAAATCCTGATACGAAAAACCGAAAATATGTTCATATTCGGTTTTTCGATACTTATTTTTTATAATCAGTTATGAAACCGTCATAGCAGGATATCGGTTTTAAATATGGTATCGGTATATCGCGCAGCCCTACTTCGGATGGCCTGACCTCAGTCAACCACTTCGATCGGCTTAAACCGTGTGTCAGTGATGACCCAGCACCAGAGCTCGGACTGGGCATTTCTCGTGACACCGGTACCCAGCCAGATATTTCTACAGAAATTAGTTTTCCCATGGTTAGCGCAGACACCACGGTGCCAGTTCAGCCCCACTTCTACCAAGCCAGAATGTGGGTGAACAAGCAGCTAACGCTGACGACGATGACGAGATACGTACTCGCCCTCTCCCTCCTCAGCACGGGTCTACTCGATCTGGGAAGTCGTATCTGAAGAATTTTGTGTTTATTTTGTCCAAGGGACTGGATGGGAAAGTTGTTCCTCCGATCTCTTCCCATTCCCACCCACTTCATGCTATGCCCCCACCCCCATCATAGGGTTACCACAAGCAGAAGCTGAGGCTGACCCAAGCCATGCTTCCTGTGGGGTGGAACATATGGTGAATAGCATGGAAGTGAAGAGGCTGGATGAAGCCTTGGCGTGTCTAGAACCGCAAAACCGTACAACAAGGTGTGCCCGAGCACGCCCCCAAAGTGCCAAACCAATCCTCATCCAAGCGGCACCCTTATCCATCGCGCACCCCACCCCAAATCCAACTGGCGTCCCTCATCTATACACCAAGGTCGGACATCACCGGCCCAGTCCATTTCACACTCCACTCGTCGTCTGTTGGCCGTCAATCTTCAGATATGAGAGAGACTGCGGCAACAGAGGAGGTGGCATCCCGCACTGCACTGACCAACATTAACCCCCATGGTGGGCAGGGAAGCAGCCTGTTCAGCAGACTCTCGGCTCGAATTTTCCCGGTGTCTAAAAACTAAGACAAGACACCAACCATCATGTAATGGGAGACGACCACATCCCCCTGTGCAAAGGCCACCCCATCCATTCGGCCTACCATACTCCCGTGAGCAGTCAGGACATCACATCACAGACAGAACGTCATCACATACAGAACACACCTGCCCTCAAGGCTGGATACGTCAATTCGTCATTGCGCGTACATCACATACCTACTCGGTTATACTCAGCATAACAGAGACATTCAACATCAGCAACAACATCATTTAACAGCACCTACCGGTATTAATTAATTCCCGATAGAGACATAAAAATTCCCGCAACAGGTCCTCCTGCACAAGATGCGGGAGAAATAATATCTCCCGCAGACCCCACCTCCCGCAATAACAACAGACTTGACATTCACCAGCATGGAAAACTGGAATACACCCACTTCGCTTATAACATTGGCATCATACAGTAGCCCGGACATCCCGACAACAACATTATCACCAACAGACAACAGCCGACAAATCTCCCGCACACACCTTCTTATCCAGTTACGGGAGAACTGATCATGTGGATATAAGGAATGCACTACAGCCATCTACAGTACGCGTCACGGGAGGAACGTTCATCCAACATTCCTCCCCCTCCCTTTTTCCCCGACGTCGTACAGAAACAGCCGAAGTCTACGTACTTCATCTCCACATAATAACAGTCAATATTATTAAGAGAGCAAGATGCCCGCATTGTCATCAGTCACGAGTAGGAATTTTCTACCGAAAAGTTGAATTCGATAATGGATTGTTCAAAGTTACGACAGCATCTGACAGGTCATCTGCACTCTAAAGTAACTCTGTCCCGCCCACGGGCTGGGCCATTACATAGTGAAATACCCTCAAGGTTTGATAAAGTTAACAATCACGCCGCCTCTTGCTTCCTCCTCCCGCACCTGGCGGCCATAAAAACGTCACTTTCACCACAGCACAAGTATCATCCACAGATAACCAGCCACGCGTATCAGATTAAAATCTCCAACATGTCAGAAACATAGACACTCAGGTTGACTGTATTCACAATCTCCAAACGACAGTATTGTAAATTGTAATAACTGTGGCACCCATCTCCGACTTGTACTGTAATTTAACCATTATTAAATGGTATTAATGTGTCTGGTCTAGACCGGGACGGAGCTAGTTCTACCTATTGAGGAGAATGCTTGGCAGCCCTCCCGCTCGGAAAACACAGCTATCTTGTCGGGATCAGTAACGTTGATCTACCGCCTGAATAGATCTGTTTAAACCACACATCAAATTACTTATGTAGTTAGGATCGACCGAGTGGGTACCGGCTGTACCAGCCAAGCTGGGTACGCGCCGCCCATCCTGGATTCGTTCCCTGAACATGCCCCCCTGGGTAGAGCCATAAGCGTATATGGGCCTATGAGAGAGATCGCGTTGTAAAAAACGACTAAGTTCGTTAAAGCACATAGTGTGCATGCTCACGCTTACATGCTATTTTTCATAGAGCATGTAGTTTACGACCAAGAGGGGATGACGCTTTTAGTGTACCGAGATGGTACCTTGTGATCCTTTTAATTACTTGTTCCCCACCCCCACCCCAAGAATCTGGCAGGAATCAAGAACAGAATTCGATGGGCTTTTCAAATCTGTAAACCATTTCAAAATCCGTTAAGGAATGGCTGAGTTATCCACAGAAACCCCTTGATTATCTTCAAAATATTGCTGTGACATCATAACCACGTGGACGCAGAACATTCGACAGCGTTATTATCAGCTACGCGCTGATTGGCTGTTGCTCGAACAATGATTGGTTGGAGCCCGCGCCTGTGACTGACGTCATGAGTAGTATAAAAGGAGAGGCGATCCAGAGATCGAGAGCATCCTCGGCCAGGGGCTGAATAGGTTGGACCTGTACCAGCTACTATCGTCTCGACAGACAATACACATATTACTTCGCTTTCTGTCGGTTTTTCTCCCGTAGCTAGCAGTTATCCAACCCACCACACTAAAACAATTTTGTAACTCCTGTCTTGTGGGAGCAATTTGGAACTTTCTAGTTATTGTTTACGAATATCAAGAGCTACTTCGGAACACGAACTTGCGGTGAGGCCTTTATGGCCGGGAAATGTGATTCTACAGATGTAGAGGCAGCGATGTTCTTTGGTGGATAACTCGCCGGATCTGCCGGCCACGCCAAAAGGTCGTATTTCAACCGTCCCCACACTGATGTCGTGCAGGTTCTTCTAACTTTCGACCGCAGCAAGTAAACTTTGCCCGGTACATCTTCAGAGCTGGCTGACGTACCTAGCACCATTAAGCTAAGTTTTGTATCTTCATCTGCATCTAACAACCCCCGCTTGTGATCGGGTTGTTGTCAACTTCCATCCGTACCATCGGTGTACGGGAACTTTCTTCACAGCAGGAATGCTAGTGTATATCTTACTGACTACTCATTAGACATTCTATATTGTGATTACAGTCCTGAGTTCTGAGCTTGCGGGAATCCTGTTTGCGGAAACCAACCTGTGGGAACTTTCCAGATTCCTGAGAATGCATCAACACACATCAAGCTAAGAATGACGTATCAATTTCAGTAACATGATAGCCAAACTTAAGAATCGCTACCGAGTATTCAAGTAACTATACTTAACATTTTAATTATTCCGCTACTTATATTTCTGATAATTATATTGCATCCGTATAAATGGTCCCGATGACTAAAAGATACTGTAACGGTCTTAGGGCCGCTAGTTATAATTTCTGTATATGTTTATAGTTATTCTCATTTTCTGTTAGGTGTTTTCACTAACCGCACTGTAGTAGGTTCGCTAACCTGTACTAAAGATATATAATTCTGATCATTTTATACTGTATTGATTGTTCTGATTAGTTTATATATATATATGGCCAATAGCCATCAGTTCATATGTTTTATTTATTTATAGAAAATATAGGACTGCAGTGCACGTTGGAAACACTATACAGCAACATGTATATATGCAGCACTCTCTCCCGCCACCAACTATTTTTCACTGAGGTCGCTGTCCATGCTATAACTCTGTTTAGCCTGGCATGCTACCAAGTAAAACCTTTTCTATTCAGCTCGATAGGATAGGTTCAAAATGATTAGAGATAATTTCTTCATTAGGAAATCTGTAGTATACTCCTCCCTTCTGATAGTGCGATAATTTAGCCCCGCACTCCGGCAAGATTCATATCTCTAAGATATTGTCTCTCTTCATGTTCCACTCAACCTTGTGGCTTCTTAATTGTTTGGATGTTCCTATCCGCACCATGGGCTGATCCGACCCTGGGAAACTGTTGGGGTTTCCGAGCGGTGATGGCCAAGGTGTGGTGTCATATACATTCCCTCCGTATCTTTGGATACTTAGTAGTTAGCGCTTTTGCCAATGTAGGAAAGCACTGCAAAAACATATCTTAATTATTATTTTATTTGCTGAACAATCCTCCCACACCGCAGTGCAAAACTGGACAACTTGTACATAAACCTAATGACAGGTTAAACGGTTAGTTCCATAGGACCCAGTGACCGAATTCCATAAAAATGTCTGGGCATGATATTTAGATCTGCCACGCCCTCACGGGAAGGATATTTATGGTGGATATTCGTCTCTCTTACCCCCACCATAACGATAGATCAGTTGCCTAAAATGCTTTTGTGAAAAGTAGCCAGTGTCCTGTGACGTTTTATGTGGTTATGGAGCGAGATGTCCGGATTCTTATCCAGTTCGGAAATCTTGCTAGGTAACATGTATGTGCGCTGTCTTCAGTATTGATGTCTTAGGGCATCCGTTCTCAATGACGGCCGTGTCTAACAGCTAGGTAGATACCCGCCATTTGCGGTCTAAAATAATCCTTGTCTCTAAAAATTAAATGTGAGGCTAAGCATAGAGGAAGGCCCGCATAAATGAAGCAGCAACTACTAATTCAGCATACTAAAAATTACATAAGACCGTGACGTGGGAAGCTTGCAGATCCATGAGGCTGAGTGAATTGTCTCTCCCGAATCGCTACTGTCTGTGGATGCAGAAGATGATGCTGAATGGGGTGGTGTTCTGCATACCACCAGAGGGCACCGAGAATCTAGTGTCTTGGTGGCACTAAGTCATGCTTTCAAAAACGTTGTTTCAGCGGAGGTGCTACAACCTACTACTGCCGTTTTATAGAGGAAAGAAGGCTTGTCATGTGTGGCAAAACAAGGGGATGTCCATGCTGTGGATGAGGGAGGCAACGTAGGCACTGACATAAGTGAAGCCGTGCTTTTTGGTGTCGGTGTGTAAGTTGCTTTCGTTGTTGCGTGAAAGCCGAAGTTGAGCCTGGAGACGAATACGGGCACCGAAGTCACTCATTGTGGTTCGGTACACTTAGGAGTTTGACTGCTTCTCCGGTTGCGGTGTGCTATGGTCTGGAGCAGGCATTGTAGGGGGAGGTCGGTTAGGGCACCGCTCCCTCCATTGTCCTGGCTGACCGCATCCGAAACAGGTGTTCGGTGGCGGTGCGGTGCTGGTGGTGTTTGCTGTCCTAAACTGGGTGGTGGCGAGGTTGGTGCTGAGTGTGGTAAGTAAATTAGTGAGTGCGGAGATTTGTTTGTTAATCTTTTCTATCTGCTCTCTCATGTTGCCGTTGTTGTTGTAGTTGTTTCGCTGGTTCCCGCGCCTGGGGGCCCCGTTGTAATTTCCTCTATGGGCACGGCCCCTTCCTCCAGGTGTTTGATTCTGATTCGAATTCTGCACATCCGATGGTGGTGGTGTTGTCTGTGTGGTCGGTGTCGATGATCTGGGGGGGGGGGGCACTAGCAGTTGGGGCGATAGCTGCACCCTCTTTCTTGTTGATAGGATGGAGTTGGCATCGGTTATTCTTTTTCTGCTCCAGAGAGTTCTCAATCCGAACCGCGGTTGCCGTTAATTGGGCCAAACTTCCGTGGTTGCCGAGAAACAGTTTTTCTTTCAGGGCAGGTTCACCGCTTAATGCATCGATGAAGGTGTCTAGATGCAAATGAATCATGCCTTCCGTATTAGTGCTCGGATAGGCGCATGTGACTAGCCTCCTAATTCGGCTAGATAACTCAGGAAGAGTTTCTCCCATGCGTCGTCAGGGATTCTTAAGTTGAAGACAAGTGGTATCTCCAAGGACTGTGTCGCCAAATCGCTCCATCAGTGCTCGTTCCAACTGTGTGTAATCAGTTCCCAGATCCGCAAGTACTTTAAGGGCTTTTCTGGAAAGTTTTGCGGCGAGGTATTCACCCATTTGTCGATCGTCCCAGTGGTTTATCTGACTTATTTTCTCGAACTGTATCTTTTAGTTGGTCCAATCATTCTCCCCACTAAACTCGGGAGGGAGGATGAATCGGCCAAGACCGCGGAAAGAATGCAGTTGTTGAAATCCGGGTGGTGCAGGTATCTGGGAAGTTGATGATTGTACTGAGGTTGGTCATAGTGCAGGTTGTGGTGGTGTCGGTGTTTCCCATCGATGCCAATGTCGAGGAGCTAGGACACGTGTACTCCAATTTAATGAGGCCACCCCGTTTGTAGAGCCATAGACCGGCATGGGTCTATGGACGGGAGGCGGATTACTGTGAAGATTGTGCGGTCGTTCCTCATATGGTGGTGGTGCAGTTGGCTGACAGTCGTGATGTGTTGCATGACTGATATACCGGCGAAATGGTGGTGCCGATTCCTCCCGATATTGCCGCAGTGATCCCCTTGAGTACATTGTTTCGCTAGAAAGGGGCGGTGCGGGAGGTTGTCTATGTTTTGGATTATCACCCGCCATACAGTTTCCGTAGATGACACGGGTGAACGAAAGTAGTCTGAAGGGCTGTAAATATGCCCGTAATCGGGTCTTTGTCGGAGGCGTCCACGATTCGGCCATGTTGGTGGCCGAAAGGTGCCATCGCTAACAGGCGAAAACAGGTTATAGTGCGGAGCTGTTGATTCCGCTGAATTTCTGGCATAGTCGGTGAGCATGTGTGCTGAGAACCCATTGTATGAGGCTGCCTCTTGATCGAGGGAATCCTCGCTGAACGGAGATGGCATTGAACTGAGCTCACTATATGGTGTGGGCGTGAGTTCACTGCGCGCTACTATTCATGTTCTTCGGGCCCCACATCGGGTGCCACTTGGAGCTCGCTGGGTAGTGTCAGGCCATTCCAGTGTATCATGTCGACTCACCGCGCCACAAGTGCGCGATGAGTGATGACGCTGGTTAGCATCCGGCCTCGGGGTGACGGACCTTGTACGAGAGTGCCCGGCGGGAAACAAAAAACGGCTCCTAAGGCCGGTGGAACTCAATTGTTCCGGTGGGGCCATGCGACCATTGTCGCGAACAGTAAACACAACTGTCTCATCCCACGAGTTTGTGTCACCAGTATGCCTGTCCATAGCAATTTCGTGATCTATGGACTTACAAGATTTGATTTGGTGACCTAAACATATAAGTCTATACAATGAGTTTACCTGAACAATTATAAATATGCTAGATAATACTACAATAAGAGCATACGAAAATACGAGACATAGAGACAGGTAGACGAACTTTTAAACATGGGGCTCCTGGAGGTACCACACAGACTTATAGGTCTGCAGAGGTATCCCCGCATATTTAACTTAATATAAGTTATTATACCTCTAAGCTGAAAGGAAGAAGCTTACCTCGGACGAAAACTGATGTGCCTCATGCAGGCACTACTCCTAATGCTAGTTTGGGTGAGGAGTATTATCCTGGCGTGGACCGTCGTCGCTGAATCCTTGCGAGAGGCAATTGCCTCGCGCGGGCCTCCGTCTCAGACAGGTGTCGCCACTGCTTAAAGTGGGAGAAGCATAGGAGGCAAAATGGGCCCACTCTAATATTTCAATCAAAAATGCTTTAGAAAGAAAAGACCTTACCTAGTGAGATTATGACTATAGGCGTGCGTACTGTTTTACGTGAAGACGGGATGGGTGATTCCCGATGGATTCCCTCATCACCGTCTTATGTGATTCTTAATATGCTGAATTAGTAGTTGCCGCATTGTTTCTGCGGGCCTTCTGCTTTGCTTAAATCCTTTTAGTTGTTTTCAGAGCTAGAATTATTTTAGGCCGCAACTGGCTGATATCTACCTAGCTATTAGACATGGCTGTCACGGAGAACAGATACCCTAAGACATCAATACTGAAGACAGCACTCATACATGTTACTTAGTAAGATCTCCGAACTGAATAAGAATCCGGACATCCTGCTCCGTAACCACATAAAACATTATAAGACTTGGGTTACATTTCACGAAAGCATTATTAGGCCATTTCTCTTATCGTTATGGTGGGGTTAAGAGAGACGAATACCCACCATAAATCTCCTTCCGCAAGGGCGTGGCAGAAATAAATATCATGCCCAGACATTTTAACGGAATTCGGTGGAGGTACATATCTCGCCCGTCACTGGGTCCTATGAAACTAACTCAGCCATTTCTCAACCGATTTTGAAATGGTTTACAGATTTGAAAAGCCCGTTGAATTCTGGTCTTGATTAATGCCAGATTTAATGGGAACAGGCAATCAATAAGGATTACAGAGTACGATCTCGGTACACTAAAAGCGCCATCCTATCTAGGTCGTAACTACGTGCTCTATATAAACAGCATCCCGGCGCGCGCATGCGCATCATGCCCTTTAATGAACTTAGTAGTTTTTCAACACGCTATCTCTCCCATAGGCCTATATACACTTATGGTTCTACCAAGAGGGGCGTGTTCAGGAAACGAATCCAGGACGGGCGGCGCGTAGCCAGCTTAGCTGGTATGGCCGTATCCGACTGGTCGATCCGAACTACACTAACCAGCGTCATCATTCGTCATGCACTTGCGGCGCGGTGAGTCGACATCAGACATCAGAATGGCCCGACACCACCCCGTGAGCTACAAAGCCATACACCATTCCCTTAGATAACTCAACTCCAATTTTTTTTGGAAGAACTCAGCGGCTGACTGCTATTCATAGACACTACCTGTTAGGATGGGCATCCTTTAGAAAAATTCTTACCACACTGCAGTCCATAAGAACGTTATTCATGGTGTACTTTCTATAACCCTGACCTGGATATTGTATTACTTCATTGACAGGATAGTATCGTGGGTGTATTCTCCATTTAATGTGGTGGATCCGAAAGCTATACCCATTGACTTGTTGACTAGGTGGATGGCAGGCTGTCTTTGAGTCATATGAGTAAAAGGATGGTTGCCTGTGGAATGGCTGTTGGAAATCTCTCTCACTTGTGGGATGACAGTGCATATGGAAGGCTATCGCCGCCAAAAATACAAAACTCAAATGGAACAGGCTAATCTCAAATGGACCAGAAAGAAATACCAAACAATCCAGGCAACGCCGTCAAATAGAACAGACTAATGCCAAACCGAACAGACTAATGTATCAAACAGAACATGCTATTGTTAAACAGAACAGACTATTGTTAAGCAGAACAGGTTATTATCAAACAGAACAGAGTAATTTGTCAAACAGAACAGCCTAATATCAAACAGAACAGACTTTTATCAAACAGAGTAGATTATTGCCAAACAGAACAGACAACGTGGCTAGATTGGGATGCTAATGTAAACACTGATAACGTTAATTCATCAATTCATACTTCTAGCCTCGAGTCTAGTCTAATTCTGTCTTTTTGTATGGCTCCAAGTTCTTTCTCCTTTATTTTAAGTCAGCGTCTTTTTTGCAGATTTACCTCTCCTGTTTCCAATTCTAACAATTTCAAACTGGTTTGAGGCTCTGATTCCTGGCATATGGAACTCTCTGGTGAGTGCGGGGTGTGTGTGTGATGGCTCAATTCGAAATCATCCATATGATTTCCTGCCAGAACATTTATCAGTATGTTTATGTGTTGCAATGGTGTGCAGAATTAGAGATTGCCGAGGTAGCAACTGGCGATTTAGCAAACTGCACGGATATTGTAGCAGTGCTTTCAGTTTGTACTGAAGATGATGTGATAGCAAAATAGTTAGCTAAGGAAAGGGGGTATTTGTACTTTACTGGGCCATTGGATTCGGTGGATTGTAAAAACTTTTTGGTTGGGTAGAGACTATATTGATGTTGGAAATATTGGATTACTTTGGTATGATTACTATATTCTGCGGCTGTAGTAGTAGAAATATCCTGCAGATGCAATCAGTCC
Organism: Chaetoderma sp. LZ-2023a; assembly: GCA_034401795.1. Taxonomy (NCBI): domain Eukaryota; kingdom Metazoa; phylum Mollusca; class Caudofoveata; order Chaetodermatida; family Chaetodermatidae; genus Chaetoderma; species Chaetoderma sp. LZ-2023a. Next base: position 20,337,456 of record CM067364.1, read on the forward strand.
TTCTTCGATTTTGCCCACTTTGTCTTCAGCCAAAATCTTTAGCTTCCACAGATCCATTCTTGATTTGAATGTACTGAGTCCTGCTTTCTTGAGGTCACATCGTAGCACGCTTAACAGATTTATGCAATGACGTCCTCTTCTGCCTCCTGACCATCGGTGTCTAGTGGTGGTGCATAGGTGCTTGCAGTGACAGGCATCAAGTTTGTCTAGAGATTCCTTGGGAGTTGACAACTGTTACAGTTATACAGCATCAAAGATTCACAGGTTGCATTGTATAAACAGTATTTTTGTCAAGGACATCATTGACCTACGGTTCCATAGTTTTCAGAAGGACTGGAAATCTATGTTCCCCATGAGACAGCATTTAGCAATGTCAGCCGTCCTACTACAAAGCAGTGAGCCCAGGATTTTACTTTTCCTCCATGGTTCACCACCATGAAGTGGATCGTTATTTTGTTTAGTTCCATGCTTTGTAGATGGCTATATGTGGGTGAACTCTATTTTGGATTCATTCATAAAGAGATTCTCAATTTTTAGTTTGCTTGCAGCTATTGGAAGAAGTTCATCAAAGGGTTTCATTTTCCTCGTCCATGAAGTCAACGTCATCAGTATATTCCATATTTAGGGGCATACCCTATATGGACACTGGGGGTGGGAGGGGGGCAGTTTGGTCCTGTGGAAATTTTTGCACACGGATTTCAATGCAGCAGTAACAGGTGAAAAGCACAGGGAATAGACCATCTCCCTGTGAAAGCTGATTGATGTCTCAAACTCTGCAGACTTCACTGACTTGACTCGTACTCTCAACTTGGTGTCTGCAAGTAGTAGTCGTAGCTCTGGTTGGTTGCTTGAATAGAGATTGATGATAACAGATTAAAGGGATGCGATGCAGAATGTGGGATACATTGATTTGGTTGCATTATTGTAGTGCTCGACAGCGTGTTATGATAACTTGATATTGTAGATGCCACACTACTCAATGCACAAAAGGTTCTCTGCAGACTAGTTGCTTCACAAGAGATGCAAACAGTTTCTGGCTCATTCATTTTGGTACAGGAGACTTGACATGGTGCGTCACAAAATATATGCAGATTTCAATTACAGTATGACTTAATTAACCTTTGTGATTGGGCAAACCGTTGAGTATTGGGTTTTAATAATGATAAGTGCAAAGTTATACACTTGGGCAATGAAAACAATCAATTTGTTTATTATATGCATAATAATGATATAACCAAAGAATTAAAACCAGTTGAAAGTGAGAAAGACTTAGGTGGCTGGAACAACAATGATTTAAAAGCAAACAACCAATGTGCCAAAGCTGCGAATAAGGCCCTAACAGTAATGCGATCCATCAAAAAATGGTTTAGGACAGAGAATCATTTTCTTATACTGTATAAAACATTTGTAAGGCCACACATGAAATACTGTATCCTGGCGTGGTCACCATACCTTGTCAAATTAGATATTGAACACATGGAACGAATTCAAGGAATGTGTACAAAATCTGTCATTGGCCTTCGTAACAAAAGTTATGAAATTTGCTTGTATATATTAGGACTTACGACCATTAAACAGCATAGCTTAAGAGGGGATATGATAGAGACACATATAATAATAACTGGTAAGGAACGCATAAACTCAGGCCAATTCTTCATCCCTGCTGTTAAAACACTTCTACGTGGAAATTCTAAAAAAACCACCTATTCAAACCTAGGTGTAGAACACAATTGAGAAAGCTATCAGTTCATCTCAGTTCAGTTGTGTAAATCCTGCCTCGTCATTAGGCACACCCATTAAATACTGGTATTTATCTTTAATCACAGAGTTATATATCATTGGAATATCCTACCTGATCATGTGGTCAATGAACAAAAAACCACAAACAAACAAGCAATGAAGATCGATTCTGGGGAGCAGGAGAAATGGATATATAAAGGCTTAATTATATCTTCGTCCATCATATGTAACTGTAACTGTAGCTGAATATCCTAATCCTCGATCTACTTTACTCAAATCTAACATTCTTTATGGCTGCCCATGTTTCCTCCTCTTCTGTTCATGGCTACCCCTGACAGGTACATGCCTGACAACTGACTTTTCTATCATATTGTATTCACAACTGAGCTCACGATACAGAGCCTGACACTCAGAGTGAGTTCTTTTACGATCCCCATGACACAGACAGCACACGAGACGGGAACGATGGCTTAACGTCTCCAGAAGGACAGAGAAATGCACAGCTTTTTACACCTATACACATACTTGAGTGCGGGATCGAACCTGTAACGTTTTGGATTCGATTCTCGTGGTAGAGGTGAACACTCTAGGCCGCTGAGATTCGCTGCCCCTGAACGTGTTAGAACCACTGCGCCACACGGTCCAAAGGTGCTCTTATTAGCGGAGGGACAAATTTCAGCTGGAAAACAACAAACATGGCTTCCGAACTTTTGCGAGTTATCGATCAAGAAATTCCTGAAGGAAGACGGGGACTTCAAGATAACTATGGAAACCTGGAGAAAGTGGCTCGTTATTGTGAAGCAAACTATTTACAGGTTCATAAACTTGCTATGTCTTGATTCTAACCCCTCCCATAGGTTTATTTCTTTATTACTTCCGTCTTCATAATGATAATAACATCAGACTGTCAGAAACATAGTCCACAGGCATTTGAAGTTTACCCGCATAGTTCATATTATTAGTATATTTCATATACTACTATATATATAATACACAAGGTGGTCAACGAAGATCACGGAAACACACTACGCATGAACAAAAACAAAGCTGCAAGCAAAAATCTTAGTTCTAAACCTCTCCGTTCGGGATGATGGCAGCGTTTCGTGTCTGTTATATCTGTCTAACACATCGACGCTGGTTTTGCATCGCTGCTACGAATTTTATTAACTTTATTACGGTTTTTTTAAGCGAATTGTAAATGTTCCAGAACCCATTGGGGAACAACTAGCCATTGCTAGACTGGTCCCTGGCGCTCTGTATCTGTTTGCGGAATGCCAGCATCGTTGGACCTTTCACCCCAACACCAATAATATGCATTCAGATTCAAGATCAATTATTATTTTACTTCAGTTTCAATTTTATATTTTGACTTGAAATGTTTAATTGTCATTTGAATCTGAATGTGAATGCATATTGTTTGTGTTGGGGTGAAAGGTCAAACGATGCTGGCATTCCGCAAACAGATACAGAGCGCCCGGGACCAGTCTAGCAATGGCTAGTTGTTCCCAAATGGTTTCTGGAACATTTACAATTCGCTTAAAAAAAACGTAATAAAGTTAATAAAATTCGTAGCAGCGATGCAAAACCAGCGTCGATGTGTTAGACAGATATAACAGACACGATACGCCGCCATCATCCCGAACGGAGAGGTTTAGAACTAAGATTTTTGCTTTGTTTTTGTTCATGCGTACTGTGTTTCCGTGATCTTCGTTGACCACCTTGTGTATTATATATATAGTAGTATATGAAATATACTAATAATATGAAATAGGCGGGTAAACTTCAAATGCCTTTGCATAGTCATACCACAGGCCTTTGAATTTTCGTCCATCCATCCCTCTACCACATATTCCCCCTACTATATATATATATATATATATAATATACACAAGGTATGAAACCTTCATCTGTGGGCACCATTGTCAGAAAGCTGATTGGTTGGTTTGTTGTCAAAATCCGCTGACATCACGGTTCTGACTACAAACCAACCAATCAGCTTTCTGACAATGGTGCCTACGGATGAAGATTTCACACCTTGTGTATATTATATATAGTAGGGGGATATGTGGTAGAGGGATGGATGGACGAAAATTCAAAGGCCTGTGGTCATACACACACCTGTACATTTCACTCACGCTTTTATGTTCGCTTGACACCATTGACTGCATTTCATCTGCATTGTGATGATCATTTATACCATAGACTGTTTACTTGCTTGTAACTCTCGCTTATGCTATCAAGTTTCCGCATCACGTATCTTCGTTGAACTGTAATTCGCTTATCTGTAATATTCGAACTGTAATTCGTGTGATTATAATCGTAATAGCTACTACCACATACATGTGGGTGCGCCAAACAACTGGAGGACTATCGAAATGCAGAACAGAACATATTTACTATGGGTTTTCGGTTGACATGGATCAAAACAACTTCATCTTACTTTATAAGTCTTTGGTCGAATCCAGGTCATTTCGCCACAAATCCTGTTCGCACCCCGAGTCGTTTCGTACCTTTGCATGTTCGCCCTGGGCTGTTTCACCCATATTCCCGTTCGCCCTGGGTCGTTTCGCACCTATGATTACGGGACTGGAGGTGAGGGCACTAGGGGAGAAAGCCATATATGCAAATGTAAAAATATCATAAATAGCATTAAATCATTATCTGAGTGAGCGGCAGTTCCTTTAATCTCTAAATTTAGTCAAGAAAGTAAAAATAGTTGCTTATTGAATGTCTATTTGCAGACAAAGAAAAAGCTAGATTTGAAAATTAACTAATGTAATGACTAGCTGGGTTATCGCGGGCCAGTCAGTCTAGATTAAAATTTTCCAAAAAGTTTCGTCTTGGTCTGCATGCAAATGGCCATTCATCAAGCTCACTATCGAGGCCGGTTTTGCTGATTCCATGAGGAAAGGGTTAAATCACTGTTTTTGAGTGAGGGCCGGTGCAGTTGTGGCCGTGCCACAGCTTTTTCTAAGAATATACAAACAAAGCTGTATAGTAAGTTTGTCACAGCAACAACTTTCAGTGAGACAGACAGCTTTCAGCTAGATTATAAGATAATTAATTTAAAATCCATTGATTCAAAAGGTGTGATACGGCCAGTAGTATGTAACAGCTAATTATTTTGACACAGATTTGACTGAATGTTCTTGCTACATTACGCAGTAACATACATGATCTTTTTATCAAATAGCCTTCAAAGTCGTACGCCTTTCTACTTTTTTCGCATGGTTTAATCATTGAGAGAATGTGATTTCTACTTCCTGTAGCCTACTTGGATCATGTGCTTTTCTCATTTGATAATCAATGTGGGAATCCAGTTTTAGCTATGCCCATCCCATCTCTAGTTAACCCTTTAAGCACTCGTATCAGCCAAAAATGGCTTCTGCAGTGGTCTTGAGAAATGGCCATTTGCAGACCAATGGAAGACCTATTTTTCTCGATAACCGAGCCAGTCATTCTAGCGGTAACATTTTTTTAATAGTCTTCTCGGGGTCTGCAAATTGACATTTTCTTTGAGAAAATTGAAATTTTCTTGAATAAATTCGAGGGTTGAAGGGGTAAGCTCCACCCACAGTTTGTTCGTGTTTAGATCAATCGATCCCTGCACTCTGAATCTCCATTTCCAGAATACTATGCAGGTAAGCTGTTGAATATTTTGAAACTAATTTGACATGGTGCTGTTGCTGCCTACATGTATTACGTCATATGATTGTTCAATAAACTGAATTCCTCTATTGAGCATGTGACCTCTGTTTCCTTGGTATGCGTACCCAGTACTGGAAACGCAAACGTCCCGATCTAGTTTCATCACTCAACATTCAATGACAATACATTTGTAAACGGCTCAGACTCATATAACAATTTGTTATTGGCGCGCCTGTTTGTAAATGGCGCAATGCCAATATAAAACTTGCACCAATAGGAAATGTACATAGCTGTAAACGAATTGCGATTTTAATCAAAGAATTGTTTTATTAAATAATAAATAAATAAGTGCTGTTAAGTTTTCAAGGATAATCTCTCACTCTGCAAATGGATATTTTCTCATGAGATGATTTAAATTTTCTCATAAATGTGAGCATTATTTAATATTTATAATGTTTGAATAGTAGTCCACTAAAACAGGAATTCCATCCAATGCTAATCACTTCATTTGATCCTTGCGTTATCAAACCCCTCATTAATCACTTTGATCCACATGTACATATATTACGTGTAATCACAAAACAATGGATTAATCCTTGCGTTATCAAACCCCGTGGTTTGAATCAATTGCCCAGCACATACTGATGTATACACACTCATTCTTTTTCTGATGCATGCGTAATTAGTGACTACCCATCTGAAGGAATAAGTGAATGGATGAACAGACTAATGGATGGACAGACAAATAAATAAGCAACAAACATGTGTACGAATGACGTGTCTGAACAACTGAAGGAATTGCTGAAATGATCAGCAAGACGGAATTAATGAATGCATGGATGCATTGCCTATTGGTGCAAGTTAGATATTGGCACATGGGAAGTGCGCCATTTACAAACGGGTGCGGCCAATAACAAATGGACATGCACCGTTTTACAAAGTGGGTGCGCCGATAGTAAATTGGTATATGGGCCAGTGCCGTTTACCAATTATCCTGCCCCATTCACAAATCGGCCAAATTGGTTATTTGGGTCGCTACATCTATATTTCCTGACAATCTGATGCGGTTAAGCTGTTTGACTATTATGAAATTACACATCATTGGAAGAAACAATCCAATTGGAAAGAACTGCGAAAATCTGAAATATGCCTATAAAGTTCGCCGGCAACAGACAAAATACTAGCACCATAATGATCGGTGATCTGAAACATAAAAGAGCTATATACTGAAACTGAAACTGGGGGAACTGAAACAGAAAAAAAATTCTATCGTGACATCAAACAAATAAGTTGTTGCATAATAATATTTTCAACTTATACATGTGCAGTGGACATCAGCTATGCGCAGGTCTGAACTCTGAATCCCTGCTTTGTAATACCGCCTGAGCATCATGCACTCATTACTGATTAAGTTAGAACGCTGTCAAATTAACTGTTTTTTGTAGTTAACTGTTTTCGGTGTTTGTGTTGGCTGTGGTTTGTGTGGTGTTGGTGGTAGTTTGGGTGTTGGTGGTTGCTTGGGTGGTGGTGGTGTAGGGTTGCACGATTATTCACTTTTCATAAGCGCGATCATTTAAAAAAAATAATCGCGCTCATACGATTAATCATGAACTATATTAACTATGTCAATGCTGCTTAGAGGATGTTATTATGCTACTGCAGATTGTAAGATTATGGGTTAGGCACTTGGGTATACATACATGGACAGAATACGCCAGTTGCTGATTGCAAACAAATGAATGTATCAAGATTTTTCTAGACAGAAAACGGAAGTTACTGTATTTCGCTTAATTGTAGCCTATGCTCTAATAGAAGCCCACCCCCTAACTTTGACATATGAGCTCCAATGATTTCTTAGCAGTTTCAAAATGGCAAAACTCTGTATTAGAAGCCCACCCCCTAACTCAGCAGATTGTATAGGAAAATTTAAGAATAGCGTGTATGATAATAACAATCGTGTCACATGGTGTGTCTATGTCAGACCGATCTCTGCCCTGATACATTTCCAGCCCCTCTAAAAGTCAATACAGGCCTTGGATGTGTAAATTTCGACCACCTATTAGATTAATACTAATAGTAGGCCACGTATGTTCAAGATATAATAAAGTTTATTCCACACTTTTGTAGTCAAAATGCGCTTAAAACAGTCTTAGCGTGATTAAATGCCTTCCTTATAAATATATCTTAAGACCAAATTTATGTACCAAACAAGTACGGGAGAAAATGCGCATCAATTTTGTAACGCCGATCAACATTAAATGATCCAAATTGAATTATTACAAACGACAATATAGCCGGCTTCTTAAAGCCGCAAGTCTCACTCCCTGGGTTGAGATGAAATTAATACCTTATGAGGCAGAGCTTCTATGATGACGCGTATGGCGCATGCGTGATAAGTAGCAAAATAGCCTACCATCTGACATCTCAGCACCTGTCCACTGTACACCGCCTATATACCTAGATGACTGGTTTACTATAGAGTAGGACAGCCTACCCTATGCATAGTAGCATTATACACATGTGTACTATATTCACATACTCCTTCAAATTTAATTAATTCATCATTAACTATCTGACTGCTGCAAACCATCAGACCATAATTTCAAATGACAATAAATGCTGAATATTTTGAAAACAACTTGACTGAAAGTGGTTGGTGGCTATGTTAGTCAAAGTGCTTCCAGAATATTCAGCATATATCCAGAGTTAAACCCTGTGGAAAATGTAACCTACAGGAATTCAGCAGTCAAACAGTTAATACCACCCTAAATCTTAAATTCAAAGTACCTAAACAGGAGAACTTCTGAAAGTGAAATATCATTATGACGATACTGACATTATTTATAATTTTTGAAATTATGACGACGTCGATATATTGATATAATGATATTCAATATGTTGCGATTTTCGCAGTAATATAAAAAAAATGCTCAACCCAAGTAGCTACCCTAAACACTTAAAACTAAGCCTAGGTAAAGGTACATAGAATTAAACTGTCTGCCAGCTGAATTCTTGCAGACTACATTTTCCATGGGGTTCTCTCTGGCTATGCTGAATGTTTTGAAAACAGTTTGACTGAAAGTTGTTGGTGGCAAATATTGGGTTATTGGCCAGTTAATATTGTTGTCTGGTGGCTTGCAGCAGTCAGCTAGTTAATATTACACCGGCCATGAACTCAATAGTCTCATGGCACTTCAACGTCTCCTTGAGAGAGACTGTTTTAAAAGTAAAGCGGACCGCATCCATTGCCTTGTCTTTCACGGGAGGACTGTAATAGGGGTGTCCTTAGGAGTTAGTGTCCAGCCCTGAAAGTGGTATTTATTACTTTGCAAGTGTTTGCTATTTTGAAGCTTACACATATTTGAAACATAAAATGGGTCTTGAATTATACATGTAATTATTAGTACCCTAACCGTAAAACCGGGGGACTATACATGTAGGTTTGCTGTCTGTCACAGTTGGTTTTCTGCACTTTTTTTCGCAATCCTTCAAGGTACATGTATTCAACTGAGAATTGCTACATTGCTTTGTTATGAGATATTACAGACCAAGTTCGAGTTTCAGGCATTTGTGTCAATATTTGATGGACTTATGCCCCCTTTTGACTTAAGAAATACGAACAATATCAGCTTTCCGCACCTTTTTTTTCCACTCCTTCAAGATATTTAAGCGAAAATTAGTACATTGCTTTAGTATAAAGAGTTACAGAGCAAGTTCGAGTTTCAGACATTTTCGTCAATTTTTCATGGAGTTATGCCCCCTTTCGACTTATGAAATACAAAAAATGTTAGTTTTCCACACTTTTTTTTCGACGTCAACTGAGAATTGGTACATTGCTTTGTTATGAGAAATTGCAGATCAAGTTCGAGTTTCAAGAGTTTGCGTCAGTTTTTGGTGGAGTTACATGTACGTCCCCTTTTCGACATGAAATACAAAAAATATGCATTTCCCACACTTTCCGCACTCCATCAATGGATTCAACTGAGAATTGGTAGGTTGCTTTATTATAGGGAGTTACAGAGCAAGTTCGAGTTTCAGTTTTTTCGCAGCCCTTTGAGATATTCAACTGAGAATTGGTACATTGCTTTGTTATAAGAAATTACAGAGCAAGTTCGAATTTCAGGCATTTGTGTCAATTTTTTATGGAGTTTTTGACTCTCAATCTCTAAAGATTTATATCACCAGGTAGGGGACATGTATTGCAAAGCAATACTTACAGAATACATGTACTTGTTATTATTATTATTATTGAATTTCAGTCTAACGATAAGAAGAAAGCGCTGGAAGAAACAAAGAATTATACAACTCATTCATTGGCGAGTGTTGCGTACCAGATTAACAGTTTAGCATGTAACTTCCTCAAGCTGCTTGACCTTCAGCAAAGCCAGTTAGCGGAGATGGAGACCGGAGTACATCATCTATCACAGGTAATAAAAATCGGGTCAATTATGAAAATATTCCCGATGAATGTCTGTATATCTTTAACCCTTAAATTTGGTCAAGAAAATTGAAATTTTCTAATAGAAAATGTCCATTTGCAGACCAAGAGATTATTTTTTGAAAATTCATCACACGAATCATTCCACTGATAAATTTTCTAAAATAGTTTTCCTCGGGTCTGGAAATGAACATTTCTTGAGGCCACTGCAAAAGCTGTTCTTGGCTGATTAAGAGGGTTAAGCTGATTACTTTTCCTACAAGGATGATATTGATAATTGCTAAAACTCATTTGTCTTTCTCAGAGTAAAGCTGAAACTGAGATAACAAGGGCAAATTTGTCCAATACCCGCGTCGTTGATATAGTTTTTCAGTCGGGTCCCCCGTACGGTCAAGAGTGTCTACATGTACAATGTATGTTTTAGACAATGTTACTGCGGGAATGACTGGCTTGAATGAAGACTGACAACTTTGCATTGTTATCTTAATACGTAAGCTTTGTTGTATTTACATGTAAGTCATGGAAATGTAGAACAAATTTTGTATTCAGTGGTATGGATAAAGTACTCAAGTCTCTTTAAAGTACCACTTGGGTCATATTTTATAAACTACTTAATTGTTTTTCCATTTCAGACTGTGAATATACATAAAGAAAAAGTTGCTCGAAGGTACGCCATTTAGATCTATTATTCCATTTCATCACGTTCATTACATATTTACAGAAGCCTCGCTATCAAGTTTGTAAATTTATGCTAAACATTCTGAAGAATTTTCAAATGAATTTAAAAGTGAGAATTATGTCTACATACATGTAATTGTCCTCATTCAGTAAATAGACTGTTGTTGTATCGGAAACCGGCAAGGTAAGACTGTCTTGCGGCGTTGGTCTGGTGGAAGCGTTTGCGGGTTATGATGCTAGGCGCTCTTGTCGGTTGTGGATTCGATCCCCTGTCAAAGTTCAATAACTTTCATATATAGTTGTCTTATCATTGAGACACTGAGATTTCAAGGATTAAATCAGTGCTTGGTGTTGAATGATGGGTGCAGTACAGTTCAGAAATAAGCTAGCATGTTTCCCCCTCCCCCCCCCCCCCCCAAAAAAAATAAAATTAGGTTGCATGATTACGTGATTAAATCGAAAATCACGATTGTTGTTTAAATCATGAATTTATTTGATGAAAAATTTAATAATCAAATAATCGTGACTAATTCACCTTTCCAGAGTATCCATCCATCATCCGACCTCGTATGACATCATAATCAGCTCAGCGCATATATGATGACATCACAAAGGGTTCCATATAGACCATCACCAAATCTCAAATGGTCCGACACATTGTATGAATTGCATGTCTTTGTAATTCTTTGCTATTTAATAAACATGCTGTTGATAATTGCTAAAACTCATTTGTCTTTCTTTTTGAAACTAATTTGACTGGGCGCTGTTGCTGCCTTAGGCAGCAACAGCACCCAGTCAAATTAGTTTCAAAATATTCAACAGCTTACCTGTATAGTTTTCTTGAAATAGATAGTCAGGGAGTTCAGATATCGATCGATCCGAACACGAGCGAGGTGTGGGTGGAGCTTAGCCAGTGATGGGCGGGGCATAACTAAAACTGGAAAGGTTCATTCCTACAGCATAAATATTTCTACCTCTAAATTACTCTTTAATGTGATAGGGCATGAAAATTGACATTTTGACATATTTATCAGCAAATGTATGCCTATTTGGATGCAAAGAAAAGAATGTTTTAGAAAATGTATCACTGGAATGACTGGCTTGAGAATCGAGCCAGGCATTCCAGCGATATATTTTCAAAAATACATGTACATGTAGTTTTCTGTTGGGCTGCAAATTGGACATTTTAAACACTATTGCATCCGTCGTCATCGATATGTAAATCGTTATTATGTCTGGATAATTCGTACTTGGGTTAACTAATCAAATAATCACGATTATTCTTAAATAATTGATCGTGGTCGCTCAAAGCAATAATCACACACGCCTAAATAAAGTGTACTGTTGAATATCTTGGGCTTAATTTGATTGGAAGCCTTTGCTGCCTAGGACAGCAATGGCTTCCAGTCAAATTAAGTTAAATATATTCAACAGAACATTTCTTACGTTGTATTAAAAATGTTTAAATCTGTTTTGGAAACATGTAAACGTAAATTTGAGAGCTGTACTGTATTTTGACTGAATATGAAATATAACAATATTCCTATATTTCCGAAAATATTTTTCCTGATCCCAGGCTAACAATATTCCTGTCTACATGTATTCACTCAATAGGTGTACAATCTTTCTGACCTTCTTTATTTTCAGGGAAATCGGTGTACTGACTACTAACAAAACAAGCAGTCGTCCGCCTGGTGTCAAGAACGGCATTATTTTCCCAGAAGAGCGTGAACGCACAGTGAAATATGTCCGGAAACCGATTGATTATGGAATGCTGGACGATATTGGACATGGAATAAAGGTATTGTCTCGACTATATAGAGCGCAAGTTCTTGCTGACATTGCAGTATCTTGTATATGGAGAGGGAATGTCCGACTTTTGATCAATAACTTCTTCACCCTTTGTACAATGTACCATAGATGTTTGACGTTTGTGAGGGAGGGAGCAAAGTAGGCCAATTACTACCCCATTTCGGGATCTGGAGGGTGGGGATGGGATGAGGTGGAAGGTAGGGCTGCGCGATATACCGATACCATATTTAAAACCGATATCCTGCACTGACGGTTTCCTAACCGATTATAAAAAATAAATATCGAAAAACCGAATATGAACATATTTTCGGTTTTTCGTATCAGGATTGTTAAAAATAAAAGATACTAACGAGCATGAAAATCGTAATGAATAATAATGGCCATACTTTCCATTAAGCTATGTTCGGGGCAACTAATAATTGAACGTGGCCCCAATTGCGCATATTGTGTAACTCCATGTAACTCGCTGTATGCCGAGAGAAATCAAGCAGCGAATTAATTAAATAAATATCCACTCATCTTTTCTCTGGTAGTCTCAGATAAATTTGCAATATAAAACACAATACTAATGTGGGAATTTGTCATTAAAATTTGTATCGGGGAAAACATTTCTAAACAACGGCATCCATTTTATTTACGTCACCGGCTAATTAACATAATGCAAAGTCGTCCCAACACTAAATCGCCCGAATGCATCAAAATCTCGCCAATAAATATAATCCTGAATACATTTTGCTTATTAGGATATAACTTTAAATAAAATTATTACTCAAACCGTTTTTAAAACGTTATCTTCTATACACAATATCATATAAACTTATGAAATTCGCGATCGCAATATTACAGTTAATATTTTCTTCAAGGCATGATTTCGTCCTCGGGCCGAATTGGAAATGAAAGCAGAAATGGAGATAATTACATCATAATTAATTACAATCGCGTGATTTACGTCTTTTCGCAACCTGTTTTGCTGATTTATGATTAATTTTGACAAAATAAACGATGTTTATTTAACTGTGCTTAATATTTAGGCGGTCTAATTAATAATTTCACTCCCGCGATGATGGATATTATAAGGTATATTAAGCTTTAAAGGCGTAAAACATTACGAATGTATCAGGGCGTGAAAATACGTTCTGTTTTCGTGCTAATTTTTATCATTTACATTTTTTGTTTCATGTCCATAAAACCGATATTCGGTTAAAACCGATATAAAAAGTCATATCGAAACCGATATGGCTCTAAGCCAAACCGCGCAGCCCTAGTGGAAGGTGCAAAGATATGAGTTTGCCCTGATGCATATTTTGAGTGTCTGAACCAGAAATTCAATAGTTACTCCCCCCCCCTAAATGCAGGAGAAGCCAGCTTCAATTCTATTCAAAAATAGTCTTCTCTTGGTCTGCAAATGGACATTTCACAAGACCACTGCAGAAGCCGTTTTTGGCTGATATGAGGTTTAAAGGGTTAAATAGTTTGAACTTGTATTTGTGGGGCGTGTCGTCTAAGAGAATCACATCAGGGTCAAGAAGTGCTGGCCTTAAGCCGTGTAAACAGGACACTGACAGAAATCCTTGTTGGCTTAATTTGTGTTCTAATGGAGGAATCCATTTTGAGATATTCCCCGCCCATCTTTAGCTAAGCTCCATCCACACTTCCTCATGTTGGGATCGATCAATCCCTGCACTCTCTGAATCTCAATTTCCAGAAAAATATACACTAGGTAAACTATTGAATATTTTGAAACTAATTTGACTGGGTGCTGTTGCTGCCTACAGCATGTTTATTACATACTAAATAGTAAAGACATATAGGTCGTACAACAATGCTTAGTCCGTCATCAATTATGCGTTCGCGACGAACTTTATCTACGTCATTGATTATAACGTCATCCTACATGTCACGTCATATGAGTGAATGATAATGGGGAAATGTCCATTGACCCTTACCACTCTGATGTCAATATTCTATCTTTTACTGTCTATAGCAAAGATACTGGTATGCATTTTTCAACAATTTTGGTGGACGATGTTGCTGTCTACGACAGCACCATCTTCCACCAAATTTGTTTAAAAATGAACACCAGTTCATCTTTTAATTTAATTTGAAAATTTAAAATTTTAACATCAGAGTGAGAGTGGTAAGGGTTATATGTTTATAATTAATGAGTTTGTAGTTAGAGTACATCTCTGAAATAACATGTTTCCAAAACAAAATAAAACGTATTGGGACTTAATTTGATGCGGCTAAATGCAGCTATATGCATGACACACATGTATGTATATCGCAATAGCCGCATCTAGGACCAAATGTACCACTGTTACCTGCATTGGGAACATGTTTCTGTTTTTTATTTTGGAAACACGTAGACTTACATGTAGGCTTTCGCGATTACATGATTAAACCGAAAATTGTAATATGAATTTATATGATTAAAAATTAAATAATCGAATAATTGTGAATAATTTTTACTGCTTAAAGTATTTCAAAAACTACCTTTTAATTATTCTTTAGTGCCATAGGTCACGAAAACTGACGTTTTGCTCAGCAAATGTAGGTCCATTTGCAGGCCAAGCGCATCGAGCAAGTCATTTCAGTGATACATTTTCAAAAATAATCTCTTACAGTTTTTTGTCATTGATATGCCTTTGTTGTTATGTCTGGGTAATTTGTACCCAGGCTGTTTTAATCTAGTAATCTCAATTATTCTTAAATAATCGATCGTGATCTCTCAAAGCAATAATTGCACAAACCTACAGTATGTAAACTTATTTTTAGCTAACTGTATTACACAATGTCATATTGTTCCAATGCAGGCCCACAGCTCAGCGCCTCGCTCCAGTCGTACTTCCTCAATAAGCAGTACAGGATCTGCTCCTACTCACCCTCAAGGACCAGCAACAAGGCCGGCCACACCGCCTCAAGGTCGTAATGATGCTGTACTTCGTGCACAGGGGTCAATAGGTCGTGCTCAGAGCGGGAGTATGACACTTAGCGGCCACTACAGTCGCACACCGGCGCCTCCAGTAGCGCCACCATCACTACCACCGGGTCAGGGTCATTATGCACCAGGAT
This sequence comes from Chaetoderma sp. LZ-2023a, assembly GCA_034401795.1. Taxonomy (NCBI): domain Eukaryota; kingdom Metazoa; phylum Mollusca; class Caudofoveata; order Chaetodermatida; family Chaetodermatidae; genus Chaetoderma; species Chaetoderma sp. LZ-2023a. The sequence continues at coordinate 20,352,844 of CM067364.1, forward strand.
ATGCGCAGGTAGGGTGGTGTGACACAGCAGAACAATGGACAAATCCAGTTTTAGCTATTCCTCACACATCTCTAACTAAGCTTCACCCACACTTTGCCTGTGTTGGGATCAATCGATCCCTGCATTCCCTAAATCTCAATTTTCGGAGGAAAACTATACAGCTATGTAAGCTGTTGAATATTTCGAAACTAATTTAACTGGGTGCTGTTGCTGCCATAGGCAACTGCGCCAAATAAAATTAGTTTCAAAATCTTCAACAGAATGTTTATTAAATACTAGGAGACATTCAATTTGTACAACTTGTCAAACTATCAAGCATTTAAGATGGACTAAATTGAGTCATTCATAACGTAATTGTTTATGACATCAGCCTAAATGTGATTTAATGATTACGTCGTCATATAATTAACTGAGACACTGGACTCCTGCATTAACCCTTACCACACTGATGTCAGATTTTAAAATTTTCAAATTAAATTGAAAGATGAACTGGTGTTCATTTTTCAAAAAATTTGGTGGGAGATGGTGCTGTCGTAGATGGGGATATAATATTGCAATCATCCAACCATATTCAGTGTGATTTTCCATAATACCCATACATGTAGCTTCCATAGGTTAGAGACACCACACTTTCTTCCTACCATACCGTGCCAAACATTATGCAATAGCATACATGTACCATGATTTTATGATACAATACAATACCATACAATATTTCTAGTTATCCCACACATTTCAAAAAAATGCTGGCAATATTGCAACCGCCTCCATCCGTCTGTCTGTCTGCCTGTCCAGTTATCGGCTCGGAGTCTTCTCCGAAATCAATTGGTGAAATTCAATCAAGTTTGTTACATGCAAGACAGCATTGATAGATTAGTCTCCGCCCCCAGGGTGGCAGGGTGGAGGTGGTTGCGGTGGGTGGTGTCAGAAAATCAAATTTGGTGGAATTCAACCAATTTTTTATGCTGGTTACACATAACATTTGGGCTTGCCAATGGTTGAGTGTGTGTGCGGGGAAAATGGAAAAGTAGACAGAATCCAAACAATTTTATTATATGAATTATCCATATGATTGTGGATTGTGAGGCAATGTTTGCTTACGCCTTTACCCTAGGGTGGTAGTAGGGTGAGAGTTGAAAGGGCGGGGTGAGAGAGATGGCAAAATTGACAAAGGTATGGGGATTTGCTATGGCATGCCATCAACCATTGTCAACTGCACATTCTAGTTAAAATTTCAACAAGCTCTGACAAAAAGGCAAGTATGTTAGCTGCATAGCAGTGTTTGAAGAATCAATGGCCTGAATCCTAATAGTTCATTACTAGATCTGGATGAGAATAGATACACATGTACTACCGTATTGTGTTCTCATTGGTGGGGTAAATTTTTGCATGCCTGGAAAGCCATGAAATCTGAAAATGTTGAATCAATTCACCTTTCTGGAGTAGCCACCCATTATATGATGTCATAATGAACTACGTGATGTGTACAATGACATCATAATGAATGACGTCACGCATGACGTCGATAAGTACGTCACGAACGCATATTTGAAGACGGTCTATGCGTTGTTGTACAAATTGTTTGCTTTTACTATTTAATAAATATTCTGTTGAATATTTTGAAACTAATTTGACAGGGCGCTGTTGCTGCCATAGGCAGCAACAGCGCCCAGTCAAATTAGTTACAAAATATTCAACAGCTTCCCTGTATAGTTTTCAGGAAATTGATAGCTAGGGCATTTGGGGATCGATCAATTCCAACACGGTGAGGTGTGGGTGGAGCTTAGCTAGTGATGGGCGGGGCATAGCTAAAAATAGAAAGGTCCATTCCTGGATATTCTGGAAATGTCATGAAAAGTTATCAATTAGCAGCTTAGTACCCAGCAGTTCTAGAATACCAATTTCCAAGACAAAGGTACATTCAGTAGTATCTAAATTTTGGACATCCTAGGGACCCCCACCTGAAAACCTGAGGGTGCCAACATGAAATGTGGGGATCCCAAACTGAAGTCTGGGATTCCCATGGTGGCCATTTGTACAGTGTTTCTCATCCATGCTAAAATTAGAGACTACCATGGGCTCAGCTATGAATTAGGGGGTCGGTGTCCCATGCAGGCGTGCTAGATTTTGCTGGTATGTGTGTGCCAAAACTTATAAAACTAATTAGTATTTAATAATCAAACACAATTTTCAGGGGTCCCAATTTTCAGGGGTCCCATGGGACCTCTGCCACTACATTTGGAGGTCCGAAGTTTGGGTGTTTTTTTAGGGTATGTACCTGCAATAGAACCCCTATAAGAAACCCTGGGTACATTTCCTGTAGGCTGTGGAATATTTTGAATCTAATTGAAGTGGAAGCTGTTGCTATCATACAGCTGCAGCAACATCTTCCAGTTAAATTAGTTTCAAAATATACAAAACACAATTTTCTGTGTCCAATCTCATGAAATTGTGTTATTTTGGTAATGGAAGTCTTTGAATTTTCGCAATGTGTAATTAATAATAACCCTAGTAGTATTTTAGCAGTTCAGCAGTAATCATTTAAACCTCAAACCTGCCAATTTACAGACCATGAGAAGTTATCGAACCAGTCATTACTGTGGTCAATTTTCAAAAAATACTCTTTTGGTCTACAAATGCACATTTCTCAAAACTACAGCTGAAGCTGGTTTGGCCAGCTTGAGATTATTAATTTAGGGTTAATAAGTAAGCTTGAATTTACCATGCATGCGTAGATACATAACCATTATTTATAGTCTATGGAAGATTACTACTTACTTTTCAGCTTCCACAGCCGCCAAGAAGCGGTTACGCTGCATCGAACCCAATGATGGGACAACTCACACAGCTTCCACCAGGCATGGGTCGACCAAAATCCGGAAGATCTTCTTCACCTGGTCAAACTGGACGAATGAATTCTCAAGCAATGCCACAATCTGCCACACTTTCCCATCAAGGGTCTATAGGTATAGTGTTTGTGTTAGTCAGTTTTAGACTTATTCATTCATTGTATGTCTATTTGGCGTGTGCTTGCCACCATCTTACCTGTATAGTTACTTTGAAATTTAGATTCTTGTAATACAGGTTTCAACATTTCAAATCGATTCCACTACAAATAAAAAGTGGGAAGAGCGTAGTTAGAAATGTGTGGTACATAGCTAGAAATGTGTGGGACATAGCTAGAAATGTGTGGGACATAGCTAGAAATGTGTGGTACATAGCTAGAAATGTGTGGGACAAAGCTAGAAATGTGTGGGATATAGCTAGAAATGTGTGGGACATAGCTAGAAATGTGTGGGACATAGCTAGAAATGTGTGGGATATAGCTAGAAATGTGTGGGACATAGCTAGAAATGTGTGGGACATAGCTAGAAATGTGTGGGATATAGCTAGAAATGTGTGGGACATAGCTAGAAATGTGTTGTACATAGCTAGAAATGTGTGGGACATAGCTAGAAATGTGTGGGACATAGCTAGAAATGTGTGGGACATAGCTAGAAATGTGTGGGACATAGCTAGAAATGTGTGGGACATAGCTAGAAATGTGTGGGACATAGCTAGAAATGTGTGGTACATAGCTAGAAATGTGTGGTACATAGCTAGAAATGTGTGGTACATAGCTAACAATGTGTGGTACATAGCTAACAATGTGCAGGACATAGCCCCTATCACAATATATGGTGCATGAAAATAGTGTTATTTCGACGTTGTATATCCCCATGTTGGAAATGGTTTCGCTGAGTATTGATGGCATGGGTCATGACACACGCACACACACACACGCACGCACACACACACACATTGATAGTTAGCTACAAATGTATGTCAAGCTGTTGAATATTCTGAAATTATTCTGACTGGAAGGTTGCAGTTAAAGTAATTTCAAAATATCTGACATGTCATCTTAACCCTTTCATTGATAAATTGTCTGTATTTTGAAATTACTTTAACTGGTAACCATTGCTGTATGCACTGAAATATCAAAATATTCAACAGAATACGCTACCCATCATAAAGAATTTAAAACTTTTTCAGGGATTTATCTTAATCAACTTTATCAGGAATTACTGTTTGGTATAAACTTCAGAATTCTATCAAGAATTTTGATTGTTCAATTCCTTTTGGGTGGCCATCATGGACTACTGAAAATATTGAGTATGTCTTTAAGATGACTACTCATTAAGCGCTAGTTTTATTTTAATTAAACTGCGATGGAAAAAACCTAGAATGGTATAGGCTTCAGATCTAAGAGTACGAAATGGATGATGTAGTCTAAATTTTATTTGGTCATCTATCTTAGATTTCCAAAAATGTCCAGGACATTTTACTAGATTCTTAGTAAATCATTTAGTCTCCTTAACCCTATAGCCTTCGAATTTGTTCAAGAAAGTTTCAATTTTCTCATGGAAAATGCCGATTTGCAGACCAAGAGAAGACTATTTTTTAACATTTACCACTGGAATGACTGGCTCGATAACCGAACCAGTCATTCCAGTGGTAAATTTAAAAAAATAGTTTTCTCTTGGTCTGCAAATCGACATTTGTTATGAGAAAAGTGAAATTTTCTTGAATAAATTTGAGAGTTAAATGGTTAAATCACCTACTAATATTGTGTTGACACTTTGTGTTTTTTAGTGTTGTTGGGCATGTCACATTTCTATATACATAACAATGATTGTTGTGGTTATTGTGTTTATTATTGTTATTAGATATTGCGCTAATACATGTGTCATTGCTGTTGTTGTTTTCACGCTAAATGTTGTTGTTGGTGTTTGTTTTTATTGTTGTTTACAGACAGTCTGCCACCTCCGCCTGATGATACTGTAGAACGACGCAGTCGCTCATCTACAGACCTCAGAGGTTCGACCATAAAGTGATTAACCCTTTCACTGATGAATTTCCAATATCTGATTTTCAACACTAACATACAGGAAAACTGATGAATATTTTGAATGTAGTTTGACTGGAAGCCATTTGGCAGCAATGTTTTCCAGCCAAATTAATTTCAAATTATTCAACAGAATAACTTTTATATAATACAGAATATACTTTGTCAGGGATTTGTCGGTGAAAGGGTTAAATCATTAACCATTGCAGACCAGAACTCACAAATTCATGTAAAGAATGGTGAATATTTTGAAACTAATTTGACTGGGAGCTATTGCTGCCTACGGTTCAAATTAGTTTCAAAATATTCAACAGAATGTTTATTAAATAGTAAAGACATACAATTTGTACAACTTGTCGGACTATTAAGTTTTTGTGAGGGATTATGTCATGTCGTTCATGATGTAATTGGTTATGACGTCAGCCTATATGTGACGTAATTGTGATGTCATATGATTGACAGAGAAGTTGGATGCCTCAATTTTGGTGTACAGTATACAGTATGACTGTAAAATTTGGACTTCATTTAATACCATACATGTATTAAAAAAAACTTGCAAAGCTGGCAGAAAATTGCTTCTAATCACGTCTTCATTTTCAGGCCAAGAGAAGAATGGTTTTGAAAACTTATCACTGGAATGTCTGGCTACAAATATACATTTGCAAAGAAAATTTCTACATTTTCTGAACCCTTTCACCGATAAATTCCCTGTATATCTCAATCTCAGAGGAAACAAACAGCCATTGAAGCAATGCATTTTGAATTTAATATGGAGCAATAACTTCCAGTCATATTAATTTTAAAATATTCAAGCGAATATGATATACATGGTAAAGATATTACATCTTCAGAGATTTGTCATTCAAAGGGTTGAATGCTTAGTACACAGTACCTACATGTACCAAAATCATATTGCATCAGTTATTATCCTCGCAGTCTGTTTACAACTTTAAACATGTGTACCGGATTTGCACTTTCATGCGCACCCTGCTGTCGCGCACACACGCACACCCATCTTTACTTGAAGTGAATACACTTTCTGGAAGGTGCTACGCATAATGTTTAAGTCGTGTGGTTTGTTGCCATGGGGATGCATGATCGCAATAATGCACTTAACCCTTTAAGGGGGCAGGCCGGCCAAAACCGACCTCTGTTATGGTCGTGTGAAATGACCATTTACAGGCCAAGAGGATACAATTTTTTTTAATTTACCACTGAAATGTCATTCCAGTGATAAATTTTCAAAAATTGTATTCTCTTGGCCTATAATTGGACATTCAATAGGCAGATATTTAAATTTTCTTGACCAAATTTGACCAGTAGGTAGAACGTATTAATTTAAATTATGTTGAATAATTTGAAACTAATTCGATTGGAGCTGTTACTGCCTATGGTTAGTTTCAAAATATTCAACAGCAACAATGTCTTTCACTCCAATTATGTTCAAATTATTCAACAGAACATTTCTTACATCTATTTGAAATTAGTACTAACAAACATGTTTGTGGGTTTTTTAATCATGTTGGCTTATTTATGAGCTGTCCTGTGCTGCATGACTGTTTAGTTGTAGTGTTGCATGTATAATTATGTATCTCAGTTCATATCGTTTATTAGTGTTGCATGATGGGGAATTTTGTGTAAACTTTCCTTAAAGTTATCCTGTAGTAATAAAGCTAGAAGGAAATCATTGGAAAGATTCAGTGATTATACTCTTCTTCAAAGCCACCATTTTAGTTTTATATTTTTAACCCGCAATAATTTGGGATTCTAGTGTTCTTGCTGTCGATTTTCAGTCAATTTGTTAAAAGAATTTTAACCTGCCCCTGTGCCATAGGAAATACAAAATTAGAATCGAACTACTAAATTCTTACAGCGCCCTTGGAGGCAGCTCTGCTCACATTGGGAGTCCAACAGTACAATGAGTGTCATTAGTGTTACGGGAATGGGTTTATATTGAGATTTGGGCATCTGTGACAACAGGATCATCACAGAATTTTTCTAAATATTTCCTAGTCTTATTACGTCATGATTACTTTATTTTCAAATGCCCTTAATTGATCCTGATTAAATAAATGGAAAGAATCTCATGTGATATACCATTGTTAGATATTTGAAATCAAGACTTCTATTCTTGACTTTTCACCGACAAATCACTGAAAAATATATTCTTTAGACTATAAAGTTTATTCTGTTGGATATTTTGAAACTAATTTTCCTCCAGGCAAATCAATTTCAAAATATTCAACAGTTTTCCTGAACACTTGGCTTGAAAATTAGATATAGCGTATTCATCTTTGAAAGCTTTAACCCTTGAAATTTCAAAATAACTACTGGAAAGTTGTTGAATGTTTTGAAACTAATTTGACTGGAACATGTTGCTGCCATATATAGGCAACCTTTTTGCTAGGCAACAATGGCTTCCGTTCAAAGCACCGAGCCACTCATTCCAGTGATAAATTTTCAAAAATAATCAGGTCCGCATATGGAGATTTTTAATGAGAAAATTTAAGTTCCCTTGAACAAATTTGAAGATTAAATTGATAATGGAAGTCATTTGGGGTGTTTTAGGCCTTCAGTGGACAAATTTAATGAAGAAAATCTCAGAGAAAGTTTCCATGTGCAGATCAAGAGAAGAGAATTTTTGAAAATTTACTACTAGAATCACTGGCCAGTCATTCCAGTGATCAATTTTCAAACATAGTTTCTCTTAGCCTGCACATGGATATTTCAAAAGAACACTGCAGAAGACATTTTTGCAGTCATCTATTAACTATCTGTCAACTAAATTTCTGCAAGCTAAATTTCCCAGGGGTTTAACTCTTTTTTAAATGTTTTGAAAACAATTTGACTGAAAGTTGTTGGTGGCTAAGCTACCAACAAATTTCAGTCAAATTGTTTTCAAAATATTCAGCAGCTCTAGATTTATTGCCCATTGAAATTTGTCTGGTGCCTTGCAGCAGTCAGACAGTTAAAAAGTTAAAAATCTTATTCCAAAAAAGCAGCTGAAATCAGGGGTCCCAAACTGAAATCAGGGGTCCCAAACTGAAATCAGGGGGTGACAAACTGAAATCAGGTGGTGACAAACTGAAATCAGGGAGTGACAAACTGAAATCAGGGAGTGACAAACTGAAATCAGGAGTTCCCGAACTGAAATCAGGGTGTCCCAAACTGAAATCAGGGGATCCCAAACTGAAATCTGATGTTCCCAAGTAGTATTTCTCATCCATGCTAATATTAGAGGGTACCATTGACTCACAACTATGAATTATAGGAATTTTGTAGGTATTTTTGTGCAAAAATTCTATCAAACTACTTAGTATTTAACAATCATACAAGGTTTTCAAGGGTCCCATGAGACCCACTGCCGCTAGGTTTTGGGGGTCCCAAGCTTCATTTTGGGGATATATACCCTCAAAAGGACCCTTATGAGAATCCATGCTTCTCTGGTTCTAATAACCAAAGCTATTCTGTTCTTAATTTATTTGTTATAGCTTCAAACGCTTCCATGCCGCCTGTACCAGTCTCCATGCTAATCGCTGACCAACAACACCAACAACGGATGCAGGCGCCTCATATGGTTCATGGCGGCACAATGCCACCACAGCAACACACTAGTATGATTGTAAACAACCACCAACAACAACAACAGCACCAGAGCCATTCATATAACACATACCCTCGGATTAGTAGCACGGCTAGCGTTGAGCGACATCAAATTGATGAGTTGTCGACCGGAGCGATGATTGACTCGGATAACTCCGGAGGATCCGGAATTATCCTGGCTCAGGATGAGGATCCGTATGCGGCTACAGGACCCGATCTGACGGATCCAAAATGGATGCCTGCGAGCTGTATTGAGAAAGGTTTGTCATCTGTCGTCTGTCTTGGTGTCTGTCTGTCTGTCAGTCTTACTGTTTGTGTGTGTCTGTCTGTGCCAGGTTTAGTATGCCTCATGCACCAGGAAAATCATGGAATCTGATAATTTAGACATGGAAATCCTGGAGACCAATTCAAACATATTCTTCATATTGTATTGTGTATTTCAGTGGTCGCTATTTATGACTATTCGGCGGATAAAGAGGATGAACTGAGTTTTCTGGAGAACTCTGTTATCTACGTCACCAAGAAGAATGATGATGGATGGTGGGAAGGAATGATGAACGGACGACTTGGATTGTTCCCGGGAAATTATGTTGAACCGTGCATATAGATTTGTGCTATCTTACAAACCTTTCATCATTAAACTCCCAGATGTTTTCAAGCTCAAGTTCAAAACAGTCATATTAGTAAGCTGTTGAATATTTTTGAAATTAATTTGACTGAAAGTTGATAGTACCGCAGCCACCACCATCTTCCAGTCAAATTAGTTATAAAATATATTCAACAGAATATTTCCTTCATTGTAAATAATTTGTTTTATATGATCTGTATTAGTGAATAAAGGTTTTAGATCTGCTGGTAAAAGACACTTAGTACAAGAACTATGCCCCGCCCATCTTTAGCTCAGCTCCACCTACACTTCGCCATGTTGGGATCAAACGAGCCCTGAACTTCCTGACTATCAATTTCCAGAAAAGTATGCAGTCTTTTGAATACTTTGAAACTAATTTGACTGGGTGCTGTTGCTGCAACAGCGTGCAGTCACATTAATTTCAAATTATTCAACAGTATCTTTAAATAGTAAAGACATACAATTCATACAACAAGTCTTAGTCTGTCATCAATTAAGCATTCACGATGAACCTATCTATGACATCATTGATTATGACATCGTTCTACATGTCACATAGTTGATTATGATGTCATATGATTAATGTATAAACTGGAAAGGTCAATTACAACATTTCTGTCCTAAATACCCGTGATCGTTTAAATGCGAGCTGAAAAACATAAGCTGAATATTCAGTCAGATATGCCAGAATAGTAGCTAATGTACACTAGAGATTTACAGTATGTTATATGTGCTTCACTCTTAGTGATAGGAGGAGGACTGAAAAGCTACATGAATATAATTTAAATAATTATACTTCATTATTAGCTCACCTGGCCTGAAATGCCAAGTGAGCTTATGCCATGGCGACCGTCCGTCGTCTGTCCGTCCATCAAATCGCGGCTTCTCATTAACGGTTTGATCGATTTCCAGCAAATTTGGCTGGAATGATCCTAAGCTCCTACCAGCCAGACCTTTTTTCAGAATTTTGATTGATCAATTTTTTGGGTGAAAATCTTAGATTTTATGAAAAATCTACCGGAAATGGTCAAAATGCTACTCCTCCTTAGCTGCTTGACATATTTCAACCAAATTTAACTAGATGCATTCTATGGTGGTAGGCTCTAGAACAACAAATCTTTTCAGAATTTGATTGATCAATTTTCTGGGTGAAAATCTGGTTTTATGAAAAATCTCCCGGAAATGGTCAAAATGCTACTCCTCCTTAATAGCATGACATATTTCAACCAAATTTGACTGGATGAATTCTATGGTGGTAGGCTCTAGAACATCTTTTCAGAATTTTGATTGATAAATTTTTTGGGTGAAAATCTGAGATTTTATGAAAAATCTACCAGACATGGTCAAGATGTTACTCCTTAGCCGCTTGACATATTTCAACCAAATTTGACTAGATACATTCTATGGTCGTAGGCTCTAGAACCTCTTTTCAGAATTTTGGTTGATCAATTTTTTGGGTGAAAAACCGGAAATTGTCAGAACCCTACTCCTCATTAACCACTTGGCAGATTTCAACCTAGTTTGGCGGAAAGGACCCTATGGGTGTAGGCTTCAGAACTTGTATACAGAATTTTGATTGGTAAATATTTTGGTGAAAATCTTGAATTTTATGAAAATTTAACGGATATCGCTTAAAATGGTGCTCCTTATTAACTGCTTGGGCGATTTCAACCAGACTTGGATGGAATGACCCTATTTCGGCAGGCTTCAGATTTAGTATGCAGAAATTTGATTGGTCAATTTTTGCGTGGCCATCTTGGATTTTCAAAAAGTTTTAGTAAATCGGTTAAAAGCCTACACCTCATTAACCACTTGGCAGATTTCAATCAATCTCAGCTGGAAGGACCCTAGATGTGTAGGCTTCAGAATGCATATACAGAATTTTAATTGGTCAATTCTTTTGGTGGCCATCTTGGATTTCCGAAAATTATTAATCTTGTCTCTAAATGCAAATGCCGAAAATGCTCAAATGCTAATCATCCAGGTGAGCGCCACAGACCCTTGGGCCTCTTGTATAACGAGTTAGGCACATCATAGCATAACTAGAACCTTTTCAACTCTACTTAGCAGATACAATATATACTATTCACTGCACAAAAAATTGTGATGGAATTTTTGGAAACTATTTTCACTAGAGGTTGCAACAACTTCCAGTAGAATGGTTTCTAAATATTAAGCAACTTTCATGTCATGTATTGTTTACTTAAACATAAATATATATAATGCATTAGCATGCTGTGTATATCCTGACATACAATAGAAATCCTTGAATTCTCAGCCTCAGAATATTGCTTTAAAGTAAGAGATTTAGGCTTATCTTAACAAACCATGCTGGTATCTGCATGTATAGTTTACTTAGTTAACCTTGGATTTCTATGTGAATCAATGCTCTGCCAGGCTGTCTCCCACACTCGGCTCATATACAGGTGTGATATTGCTTTCAATATAGTGTCTAATTGGGGACTAAATGACATTTCATTCTGTTATATATGATTTTATATTAAAATCTATTAATATTTATACTATTACATGCAACAATATGACTGATAGAAAACATAGACTTTCAAATTATGTTCAAGATATTCTGTAGATATCAGGTTAGCGCTTTAATGATCATACCAGTAAAAAACCATCCTCTGTTATGATCTTGGGGAATGTCCATTTACAGGTCAAGAGAATGCAATTTTTGAAAATTTACCACTGGAATGACTGGCTCAATAACCGAGCCAGCCATTCCAGTGATAAATTTTCAAAAATTGTATTCTCTTGGCCTGTAAATGGGCATTCAATTGGAAGATATTAAAAAATTTTAAAACAAATTTGACCATTAAAAGGCTTTGGAGACTTCAGAATGAAAGGTATTCGTTCATCATTCATTACATCGTACTAAAATACGCCCACTCACATCGCTCCGCTGTTTGTGGCTGTACTTGCAGACCGTTGATCTCTTGCTATGTGAAGTAACATTACGCTAGTGGGCTGGGGTTAACCAACCAATCAGGTAATCATTTATTTCCTATCGACCAATTTCATTGGCTGTAACCCACAGTTCATTTATATTTAGGACGTTTCGTTAACTTAGCGCAGATATCATAGCTCGCAAGCATGGTACTCGAAACGGGAGCAGCGCCGGAGGTCGAGACTGTGCACTAGGACAATGCATTCATTATAGCACTCAGCACGCCATGATTGCATTGCTACATGTTGTTGCAATGTGATGAGTTATTTCATATACATATTATATATAATAATTTTTAACCTGATTCGTGTGCTTATATGATTGATATACACATTCTATTGTAAATATATATCTTGCTTAACCCGTCTTGTGTCACCAGCGCCTCAAAGTACTCAAAATTCTACTTATACCAATTAACCCTTTCATGGTCAAGATTTTTCAAGAAAATAATAATTTTTACAATAAAAGTTACAAATATCTTTCTGTTGTCGTGCAAATAGACAGTGCTCAAAACCACTACAGGTGCTGTTTTGTGGCCAGCTTGACCATGACTATGGTCAAGAACTGTTTTGTGGCCAGCTTGACCATGAAAATGGTCAAGAAAATCCAGGGGTTTTTTTTGTTAGCTAGTGTCTATTTGTCGGCTGAGAGAAGACTTTTTGAAAATTTTTCACTAGAGTGACTGGCTCGGTTACCGAGCCAGTCACTCTAGTGGTAAATTTTCAAAAATCATATTCTCTTGGAACAAAAAATGGACGTTGCTCAAGACCACTACATAGTCCGTTTTGGTGGCATTGACCATTAAAGAGGTCAGTTAGCACAAGCGGGGGTTAAAGTATTGTAATTTTTTTAATCCAAACTCATGTTAAAAATATGGCCACGATGACCAGAAATGAATTTTGCACTACTATTGAGAAATGGTCATTTGCAGACTAAGAGAACGCTATTTTTAAAAATTTATCACAGAAATAAATGTCTTGTTTGCAGTGGGAAATCTTCAAAAATAGTCTCTTAGTTTATGAGAAAATTTAAATCTTGTTAATAGACCAGAAATTACCAATTCTTGATGTAATGAATATTCTGTTTAATAGTTTGAAACTAATTTGACTGAGAGCCGTCGCTGCCTGTGACAGCAATAGGTTCCAGTCAAATTAGTTTCAAAATATTCAACATCATTCCTGTACAGTTGTTTTGAAATTAAGACGCAGGAATTTCAAGTGTTACGGGTTAACTAAGATTGCTTGTAAACATTTTAATTGAATGTTTGTCGGTGCCATTTAATGATTCGATTGTCTGTGTTGATGGTGATAGTCCCATGTAAATGCATTGTATTACCAGATGAATATGATTTTGGAGAGGAATCGATGTCAATACGTTTTAACTTATATTGAGAAATATATTTCATTTCATATGTATTGTTGTTTATATATACATGTATATATTATTTTACTGTCTCACTGCTGCAAGCCACCAGACAATAATTTCAATCATTAAAAACTGATTTGCTGAATATTTTGAAAACAGTTTGACTGAAAGTTGTTGGTGGCTTAGCCACCAACAACTTTCAGTCAAATTGTTTTCAAAATATTTAGCCGGTCCAGAGATATACCCCGCTGGAATGTCGTCTGCAAAAACTTGGCAGTCGGATCGTGCGCTGTATAAATTTGTACTAAAAGTCAACGCTAAATTATATCTGTAGGTATTATTTTGTGCTTTGTGAATTTTATATCGAAAATAACATATTCAGGTTCCACACGTGTTATAGCGGACAATGTACTAGGTTTCTCATTACCTTACATCTGTATGTATTAATTAGTGCTTATGTGAAGTTTTATATTGAGAATAATATTTGCCAGCTTTATGTATATATGCTATAGCCGACTACATGCTAGCTTGGCATTGACTGGGTCTCCCCTGCGAAAAGTTTCTTGGATTTCCATGGAAAAAACTTGTATGGACAGTCCACGGATATCCTGGGATATCTAAGGCTAATTCTGCATGGATAATCAGGGATGTGAAATGGAATGGGATGTTCATGGACATTTATCCATGAATATCCTTGGAATCAAGGACAATGTTGGACTTTTATACAGGCATTCACTGCTTTATTTGATAATGGGTTTTCGTGGCCAATCACAGACTTTCACTTCATATTTTACCTAGAGGTGAAACATGGATGGACTTTCATGGATAATCAAGGCTGTGGTTTATTTTCTCTTTGGCCGTGTGCTCAAATATTTTGTTTGTCACAGCAAGTTACATTAGTAGAACAGACTACCAGACTATCATACTTCGTGCATACAACAAAACAGGGGTGAAAAGAAAACAAAAAAAAATCAACTGCTGGAATCAAACACCAATTTAGTTCTTTAAGTTTCAGGATAGATAGCAGTGCAACCAGATCATGTGATCAAACCTAGTAGGGGCTGCCCTATTGTGTGCGATCTATGGTTAAATGTTTTCTAGTGCTACCTACCACAGATGTCAAAACTAGCTGTGTATCTGGACATAGTATGCAAAATCCTGAGATGAAACCTTGTAGGGACTGCCCTATTGTGTGTGACTCATGGACATACACCAACTGTGTGATGATGGGGACTAACGCCATGAAACAAATGTATATAAACAATGTACCATCAATGTGTAGATAAATTGCCATATACTGTACATATGTATTATATACAACTATCTTCTCATGCCCTAAACCGGAAGGGCGATTTATAATTTATATTTAAATCGGTCAGATCAACAAAAGGCCCACACAGATAATGATGATGATGATGATGATCATGAATCATGGAGGCTCCCTGAATGTCCTTGGACTATCAAGGTAATGGGTAAAACCATGGACAATTTTTTGCAAGGGTTGTGCCGCAGCTGTGACTATCCCTGATAACACGGGTTACTGGGCCAATAAAGCCTGGAATTGGCCCAGTAACCTGCCTTATTATAGTGGCTTTGTGTAATTAGGCCAATAATTGAGAGATCTGATCTGTCACTCAAGTATCTGATGTCATAATCAATTACTAGCTCTTGTCATGAAAATCAAAAGCTCTCATGAAAGTGTATATTAATGGATTGTATGTCTGATGAATTTGCAATTTAAGAAATATTTGGTTGTTGCTGCTGCCCCCCCCCCCCCCAGTCAAATTAGTTTCAAAACATTCAACAGCTTATCTAGCGCATAATTACAATGAAACTTAGATTCTGTGAATTCATATTAGTTTTAAATCGATTCCAACTCACGTAAAAATGTGGTGGGGTGAGCCTAGATAGAAATGGACATGGCATAGCTAGCAATGGATTTGTCTATTATGGTATTAGTGTAATGCTAAAACATGCTGCGTAGCACTAGGCTTGTGTGATTATTGATTTGAGTGCTCACGATCGATTATTTAAGAATAATCGTGATTACTGGATTAATCAGTCTGAGGATAAATTACCAAAACAACAAAGGCATTTCAATGACGAAAGCTGCAATGGTGTTTAGAAAGGTCCATTTGCTGAGGAAAATGTAAATTTTCGTGACCGATGGTATTAAAGAGTAATTAAAATGTATAAGTTCAGAAATATTTTATGCAGAATTATTCACGATTCTTCGATTGTTTAAGTTTTAATCATAAATTCAAGATTTAAAAAATAATCGTGATTTTTTATTTAATCACACAAGCCTACGTAGCACGCTGTTGGCTGGAACACTAGTTGCTGGCACAGTTTGTATATATGTACATGTACGATTGTGTAATTAATCAATGACACATTGTTACTAAAAATAAACATTGTAAGTATTTGTAATCTAGTATTTGTGTTTTAAATATAACTGAATCTAACAATGTCTTCCCTTATCTTATACTAACCATTCATGTGATAGAATTTGCCACCCATAATCCATCCATGACAGTTTAGCTTTTTATCGTGTCGACAACAAAAGATATTCAGACTTTAGTAACTAAATGTTGATAGATTTCTACAGCCTATGATGGCAGGCACGATTTACTTTTCAACCAATCAGAAAAGACCTAGCGTGTCTGCCTCGGCATATGCACTCAGTCATAGAGGTGACAGCTATAGCTTGGCAATGTGGTATAAAAGCAGTCATGTAGGTAAGTTGTTGAATATTTTGAAACTAATTTGTCTGGAAGTTGTTGCTGCTTTGTTCAAAGGAATTTAATACATAAAAGGGCCAATCAAAATGTATCGTGTTTGGCGGGCATATTGGATTTTTAGCTCTTCGGTCCGTCTGTCTGGTGTCCATCTGTCAAATCGCATCCTCATTTATGCTTAGACCGATTTCAACCAAATTTGGCTGGAAGGATCCTATGGTGGTAGGCTCAGAACTTCTATTCAGAATTTTGGTTGGTCAATTTGTCTGGTGGCCATCTTGGAAATTTCTGGAATTGATTTAAACGCTACTCGTCCAATATAAATGTCACGACTTCAACAAAACTTTGGTGTACTAATTCTATGCTGGTAGGCTTCAACACTTATAAGGTTGGTCAATATTTCTGGTGGCCATTTTGGATTTTCTGAAAATTTCTGGAAATCAGTTAACGGCGTACTCATTAACTTCTTGACCAATTTCAAGCAAATGCATTTGGGAGGATCTTAGTCGTATTCTTCAGAACTTGTATAGAGAAAATTGATTGGTTTATTTTTTGGGTGGCCACCTTGAATTTTCTGGAAAATGGTGGGAAATCAGTTAAACCGCTTGAACGATTTCAAGCAAATTGGGTTGGGAGGACCCTAGAGTGGTAACCCTAACACGCTAATCCTCATTAGCTGCTTGAAAAATTTCCACCACACTTTTGGGGAAGGCTACTAGGCTGGTAGGTTTCAGAACTTGGATACAGAATTTGGATTGGTCAATATTTCTGGTGGCCATCTTGGATTTTTTGAACATTTGGGAAATCAGTTAAACCGCTTGAACGATTTCAAGCAAATTGGGTTGGGAGGACTCTAGAGTGGTATGCTTCAGAAAATTTATACAGAATTCTGATTGGTCTTTTTTTGGCGGCCATCTTGAAGTTTCCGAAAAATGTCTGGAAATTGTTTAAAATGCTACTCCTCATTGAGAAATTTCAATCAGTAATTTCCCACGGATTTTATGTCTTGTTACTGCTGAATTTAAAGTATTATGTCTGTTTAAATGCTGTAGATCAAATGCGAATGGTCCAGGTGAGTGTTACGGTCCTTGGGCCTGTTGTTCTGGCAGCCATCTTGTTAGGTAAAATGCTACGCCTCATTAACGGCTTGAATGAGTTCAAGCAAGCTCGGCTTGAAAGACCCTAGTGTGCTTCAGAGCGTGTATGCAGAATTTTGATTGAATTTGTTCGGCGGCCATTTTGTATTTTCTGAAAAATGGCTGGAAATCATTTAAAACGCTACTCCGCCAATATAAATGGCCGACTTCAAAGAAAATTGGGTGGACTAATTCTATGCTATACGTATGTGTCCTTCAATACTTCAAGAGAATTCAGATTGGTCAATATTTCTGGTGGCCATCTTGGATTTTCTGAAAATTTCTGGAAATCAGTTAAAAGCCTACTCATTAACCGCTTGGCCGATTTCAAGCAAACTTGGTTGGGAGGACCTTAGAGTCGTATGCTTCAGAACTTGTATACAGAATCTTGATTGGTCTATTTTTTCGGTGGCCCTCCTGAGTTTTCCGGAAAAATGGCGGAAAATTGTTTAAAACGCTACTCCTCATTAACTGCTGGGCAATTTCAATCAGACTTGACTGGAAGCTGGTAGGTTTCTTGATGGCCATCTTGGATTTTCTGAAATTTTGGGAAATCATTTAAAATGCTACGCCTCATTAGCCACGTGAACGATTACAAACAAACTTAGCTGGAAGAACCATAGAGTGGTGTGCTTCAGAGCTTGTATACAGAATTTTTATTGTTCCAGATGAGCGATTGGTCTATTTTTCTCAGTGGCCATCTTGAATTTTCCCCAAAATGGCTGGAAATCTTTTAAAATGCCTCCAGTGGTCATCTTGTTCTCTAAAATGGCATCGCATGAACTGCTGTATGGATCAACTCATATTTAATTTCATCGATAATTACTAAGGGTGATGAAAGTTTGTTCAAGAGACCTTGATCCTTAATAAAGCATGGTTGTCATGGACCAATCAAAATTTTGTGTGTGATGGCCATATTCGAATATTTATTGGCAGGATGGAACCTACTTAAGGTTCAATCTGATTGTGTGGTCAGCATTCATCATTAATATCCCACTAAATATTGATTGTACTGAATTCCAAATCTTGTCTTATGGCTTTTTACTGCTGAATTTAAAGTTTTATGTCTGTTCATATTATGTCTGTGCAAATGTTAATAGTCCAGGTGAGCTTTAAGGCCCTTAGGCCTCATGTTTATTAGATGGATTTTGAAGCCAAAACTGGTTTTATCAAAGTTTTTGGATATGCCGATTTCAAATTTGCCACTCAAAACTGTCGGAAATAACGGATTGGTGGCCATCTTGGATTTTCTTTAAGCAATGGGAACTTTAAAAAAAAAAAAAACTAGACCGATTTTAACCAAATTTGGTAGGACACATCCTTGTTGTAGTCAAAACTTTAATGTTCTACATAAAGGTGATGCCCTTTCTAGTTGAAATGCCTATGTTTTCAGGTCAACGATGATACAGGCCCCTTGGGCCTCTTGTTTTAGATACAGCCCGGAATAAGCATTTGTGACTGACTAACGGACATGGCGGTATATTGAGCTGCTACCCGCAGCTAAAATTAAATTCAGTTTTGATATTAAGGTTAGTGCACATGGTCAAAATTTGTTCCAACAAAAATCGATTCCTGTAATGGACACATCGGATCTGTCACTCAAGTATGACATCATAATCAATAGACCTTTCCAGTTTTAGCTATGCCCCGCCCATCTCTAGCTAAGCTCCACCCACACTGCGCCCATGTTGGGATTGATCGATCCCCGAATGCCTTGACTATCAATTTCCTGAAAACTATACAGTTAAGTTGTTGAATATTTTGAAACTAATTTGGCTGGGTGCTGTTGCTGCCTATGGCAGCAACAGCGCCCTCTCAAATTAGTTTCAAAATATTCAACAGCATGTTTATTAAATATTAAATTGAATGCCTTGACTATCAATTTCCTGAAAACTATGCATACAGTTGGTGAATATTTTGAAACTAATTTGACTAGGTGCTGTTGCTGCCATAGCGCCCACTCAAATTAGTTTCAAAAAATTCAACAGTATGTTTATTAAATAGTAAAGACACAATTCGTATTTACCGGCGGATTATTAAGCATTTAAGACAGACTAAATCGAATCAATCATTACATAATTGATTATGACACCAGCTTACACGTCACCGAGTTGATTACGTCATGATTGACTGAGAAACTGGAAGCCTCCATTGCAGGCAGACAAACAGATAAAATCATTTCTGCGTTGAATCAGAACTACGACATAGATACTATCTTAAAAGTTTTATTTCAATAGATGATACACATCTTTTCTCAAAAGAATTCTACTCGGATAGTTATAGCATATAAATATCAGTTGCTACGGGGACTCGGAAATATCTAACAGCGAATGAGATTACAAACGATCATTGATTTCCCCCTTCAATCGATACAATGTAGAACAGTCATGTTACTCACTACAGAAAATAAACACATGTACAGTACGTTATATTTGAAAATACTTTGGCTGAAGGTTGCTGCTGCCTTAGGCAAAATTGCTTTCAATTATCCATTATCATGAAAATGAGCACCATAGAAACTTTTGAACACCATTTCATTAAAAGATGAGGTAATCCGATAATATTATCGGGCAGATTTTCAATGCATGTAAGAATCGGACAGATTCATTAACGATGATATGTTAACATTTCAGAACACATTTAACTGTATGACTAAAGAATATTTGAAAACAGTTTGACTGAAAGTTGTTGGTGGCTTAGCCACCAACAACTTTCAGTCAAATTGTTTTAAAAATATTAAGCATTTCTGGAGGTAAACCCAAAGATGTCGTCTGCAGAAATTCAGCGCGCAGGCACTTAACATTAACTTATATAAGTAGATATCGTAAAATTAAATTAACCATTTAATGTTCAAAATTAGTCGAAAGCATCAAAATTTTAGTTTAGTTCCATTTGCAGGCCAAGAGAAAACAATTCTTGGCGATTTATCACTGGAATGACTGGCAGAGATTTAACTCTAATAACTTTGGATCTGCTTTGGAATATTTTGAAAACAATTTCATTGAAAGTTGTTGGCAGCTTAGCCACCAACAACTTTCAGTCAAATTGTTTTTAAAATATCCAGCAGGTCCAGACTTGAACCCCATGAAAGATGTTGTCTGCAGAAATTCAACAGCCAGACAGTTCGGTATAAATAAGAGACGCTGTGCTCATTTTCGGAAGCCTGGTGCTGCTGTTTACTATACCAGCAACAGCTCTCGAGCAAAGATATTCTCAAAATATTCAATATTCATGTACATACACACCCCTTTAACGGCTACGATTTAACCCTTCAACATTTAAGTCGACAGAAAAACCGGCTTCTGCGGTGGTCTTGAGAAATGTCCATTTGCAGGCCTGAGAGAAGACAATTTTTCAAGATTTACCACTGGAATGAATGGCTCGATAACAACAATAATTTTCACTTGGTCTGCAAATGGACATTTTAATGAGAAAATTGAAATTTCAGGGTTATTTAGGGTGAAAATAAAACAATGTTATTTTTTGTCAGAAATAAATCGATACCATTTACCGTAAACAGTGACACTATTACAGCTTATTTATTGCACAAGCTAAAATATCAAAGACATGAATGATAACGATCGGATTATAAGAACTCAATGACAAGACAGAGTAAAAAACTATGGTATTAACCCTTTAACACTCATATCAGCCAAAAACGACTTCTGCTGTGGTCTTGAGAAATGTCCATTTGCAGACCAAGAAAAGATTATTTTTGAAAATTTTACCCCTGGAATGACTGGCTCAATAACCGAGCTAGTCATTCCAGTGGTAAATTTTCAAAAAATAGTCTTCTCTTGGTCTGCAAATGGACATTTTCCATGAGAAAAGTTTAATTACCTTGAACAATTCACGGGTTAACCTAAAATGGGCAAGGCATAGCTAGAAAATAATCAATCCAGTCATTCCAGTGGTAAATTTTCAAAAATAGTATTCTCTTGGCCTGTAAATGGACATCATTTCTAAAGACCAGTGGAGATGTTGGATTTGGCCGGCTTGACCATTAAAGTATTTAATAATGTGAGCTATCTAGGAGCATTCTACAATTTTTTGAAATAATTTAAATATATAGATTATGATTCTCGCAAAACCAATGCCGCCAAACCTTTCTCAAAGGTCTACCTTAGCAACGACTAAAGAATGAACGATAAAAGCATGTGTACACTTAATGGTCAACCCCGCCAAAAATGACTTCTGAACAGGTCTTCAGGAATGTCCATTTGCAAAGCAAGAGAACAAAGTATTTTTGAAAAATTACCACTGGAATCACTGGCTCACTCTGTTCCAGTAGTGAATTTTCAAAAATAATCTTAATTCTGTAATTAGACATCAATGAATACGCAAATGTTTCCATTTAAAAAAAAAACAAGTCACAACAAAAAAATATAGTTCCCAAGACCACTGCAGAAACCGATTTTGGCCCTCTTGAGGTGTAAATGGGGCTAACCCTTTCAGCAATGAACTCCACATATCTCAGTTTCAAGGCAACCAAACCATACAGGATAACTTTTGAATATTTTGAAATTAATTTAACTCGAAGCTGCCTTAGGTTCCAGTCAAATTAATTTCAAAATATTCAACAGAATATGTTTTATATTGTATAAATTGTACTAGGGATTTGTCAGCGAAAGGGTTAAAACCAAATTTTTTTGTCCTTTTTTGGTTTTTTTGCTCCATATTTTGACTATCACCATTAAGCAAGTTTGTACTCATTATGGAAATCCTGAAAAGTCAGAATCGTAGCATTTAGAATCAAGGCATCAGTTGAGAAAGTGGTGATCCTGGAAAATCAGCCATAAAGAACAAGAGAAAGTCAGCTGGAGGCTGACATACCACCACCACCCACCCCATCCACCCACCCACCCCCATACCCCCACCCCCACCCCACCCAATACCCCAACATGAATAAATTAAATCTCCAACATGCATGTTTTCCTATAACATTCATACAGTAACAAGGTCGAAGAATCTGTTCCGGCATTTCAGATTTTCTGGACATTTCCGATTTTTTTTTATCAAACCCCCCCCCCCTTCCCCAAAAAGGTGTGGTAAGGTGTGAAATCTTAGTGATTACACACCATTTCCTGTGTTACGGGTTGAACCCAATCAGACCAGTGGTTTCTGAGATATCCACAGATCCCGAATTTGACCTGATCCGAATCAAGTTTATTTTATCCGGACCAATCTGGAAATCATCTTGCAATGTTCCTTCGTTAAGTTAAAATTTGAGCCAAATCGGATCAATCATTCATGGCACACAGACAGACAGACATACCCAATCACAACACCCTTTCCCTTTACGAGGCCAGGGTAATTAGTAAGCGTCAATGAGAACCAGCGTCAAACAGTTGAATTTTATTTTATTACTTTGACTAGATAGGCAGCAAACTCTTCCAGTCAACGTAATTTCAAAATGGGGGGATGGGGGGGGGGGGGGGGGATTCTACACAGATGGTTCCTAGTAAAAAGGTTTGGCAGCAATATCTAAAATTTATTTGCTAAATAATGTTGAATTTTATTACACAACCGCAGGAGTCTATATTAAAATTATAATAAACGTCTATAAAAACTCTTATAAAAGTATAGTATAGCCTTTAGGAACAAGTAGATAAATATATATATATATATATATATAGTACATATCGTAAATATGTAAGTTTTAAACCAGAAAATATGAGAATAAAGACATTTAAACTAGTGATAGCAAAACTGAGCATCAGCTAATACAAATAAACTATTCAATACTTTAAAGAACTCTTAAAAACTTAGGCTAAAAATAGATTTTTTTCCGGATTTCCCCCACAATAGACCTTTCCAGTTTTAGCTATCCCTAGTTAAGCTCCACTCACACTTCACCCGTGTTGGGATCAATCGATCCCTGAATAACAATTTCCAGAAAACTGTACAGGTAAGCTGTTGGATATTTTGAAACTAATTTGACTGCGTGCTGTTGCTGCCTGTGGCAGCAACAGCGCCCAGTCAAATTAGTTCCAAAATATTCAACAGAATGTTAATATTAAATAGTAAAGACATACAATTCATACAAGAACGCTTAGGCTTCAATTATGCATTCGTGATGTACCTATCTACGTCATTTATGACATCATCCTATACGTCACGTAGTTGATTATGACATCATATGATGGATGGATAAACTGGAAAGGTCCATTCTCGCAGAATGGAGTTTAAAATTCCCAAAAACACATAATACACTCGGACAGATAAGTTAAATATGGCAACTGAATAAAATTCAAAAATTACTCTTAATTCAATAAAACAATAAATAAATTTCAAAGTCGTTAATCTAGTAGAAAGTACAAATTTTGATAAAGAAATTAACAACGTATATAGAAACTAAACACATGCAGTGTACTATACTCGCTATACAAGAATGAAATTCACACACATTTTATCCTCTTATTCATCCCAAGTGCGCAGGTGCAAAAACAAATGAATTAACCCTATCATGACGAAGCCGGCCAAAAACCGACCTTTGCAGTTGTCTTGTCCATTTACAGGCTAAGAGAACATTATTTTTGGAAACTTACAACTGGAATAGCTGGCTTGGTAAGCGAGCCATCCATTCCAGTGGTAATTTTTCAAAAATAGTATACTCTTGACCTGCAAATGGGCACTTAATAAGCAAACATTTGGATTTCCTTGACCAACATTAGGCATTAAAGGGTTAAAACACATGCATATCTTCTAATATATCCCAGGCAAACCAATCAAATAGTGCCATTCAGTCATGTGACTACGGATGGGTGAAAAACATTTTATTTAAAGGTGCGCATTCACACTAGATGGCTTCAAAATAAAATTGTTAAAATTATAAATTTTTAGAGGATTAAATTGTGTGCCTAGATACAATGAAGCGCAAAAATCTTAAAATATGATAATTTCACTTCTTGTAAATTAAAGCATGGCGCACACTATGGCGACGGCGACACAATGACACAGCTATCGCTACCTATCACCTACGCTATCACGTCGTTATCGCGTGCACGCTATGCCGACAGGATGAGACTACATAGAGTTTTAACAGCTTATATTTCTATTTTTAGCGCCAGCTCATGTACATAAGTTACATATCCATAATCATGTGATTTAAGCCTACTCAGTCATTAGTTAATGTTATTTTCGGTCACCAGTGATTCTCAAGCGACAAAAATGTTTGAAAGCATGTTCAATATCGAGTGACGATTTCTGGCGCACACTAGAGTGATTTTGAAAATCATGTGTCGCCGTCGCATCGCCCTAGTGTGCGATCACCTTAATATAAGTTGTGAAATTGAATTAGAGACACTCGTTTCTTTACATTTGTGTACACGAATTATGTTTCAAAAAGTATACAATTTCTACCATTTTATTTTCCAGCATTTTGGTGTGAATGTGCACCTTTAAGATCCCCAGAGTGCTTTGGTGCTTTATAGAGACCAATATCATATCTGTGAAGAAAGACAATATTCCACATTCAAAGACTGTCACCACTTATTTATAAAATATGATAATTTGTAAAGTATCTGATACATCATGGCACCTGTGACAAAATACCAGCCACCATGTCATGATGTCCAAGCGTACATCCGCAGATATTATATACATGAGTGTATAAGTATGATAACAAATAAAATGGCATTTAGAAAGACAATATCAATATCAAATATGTCAGCGCAATATTAATAACAATAATAATAATACTTTAATATTAATACACACACACGCACAATGAAATAATTAACCCTTTCAGCACCGCAATCCTAATATCTCAATTTTAAGATAACTAGCTATTCTTCAAATCAAACGGATAACAAATGGATATGATCTTGAAATCTTATTAGAAAAAACATCGCACAATTTCTTGTTCTAATTGCTGTCTCTGCAAATATCATGTCAAAATATCTTTTCATAATCGTTTATGATTATAACATGTTAGTAAACATGCACGCATGCTATGGTTACGACCAACTGTAGGTGGTTTTGGCAAAAACATAAAAAACTGACAGACCGACAGACAGACTTATACTACATGTATCTGTAGAACTTTGCATGTAGCAACTACAAACATACACTGAAAAAAAGAATTAAAGTCTGCAAACCAAACCCCACCCCCACCCCTCCAACAAATAGCAACTAATTCATATTTCTATCCCATAATACAACATTGAGTAACAATGTATTTTTTGATAATTTTATACGATAATTTAAACTAGTAGATAATTGCTATTGACTTGTAAACGGTATCTAAATCTGTTTGTCGGCTTGTTCGGTCAAATTTTGGGCAATTTCGGCAAAGCTGCCTAAGTGTGGAAACTATAGTGACTTCGTGCTTGTTACTCCTTTGACCCTTACCACTCTGATGTCAAAATTTTAAATTTTCAAATTTAATTAAAAGATGAACTGGTGTTTATCTTTCAACAAATTTGGTGGAAGATGGCGCTGTCATAGACAGCGACATCGTCCGCCAAAATTGTTGAAAAATGTACACCAGTTTCTTTGCTATTGACAGTAAAAGATAGAATATTGACATCAGAGTGGTAAGGGTTAACTCTCAAGCTGGCCAAAGATGGCTTTTGCAGTAGTCTTGAAAACTGTCCATTTGCAGACAAAGATAAGGCTAATTTTGAAATTTTACCACTGAAATGACTGGCTTGATTATTGATGGCTCGATTCGGGCTAGTCATTCCAATGGTATATTTTCAAATATAGTCTTCTCTTGACCTGCACATGGACATTTACGAAGCAAATATTTAAATTTCCTTGACAAAATTTAACCATTAAATGGTCAATGGTTTACTAGATTAATCAGCTTTAATTTGGTACAAATTAACTTGACATAACAACAAAGGCATTTACATGTGTATGTGACAAAAGCTGTAATGGCGTTTAGAAAAGTCCACTTGCAGGCCAAGAGAAAACTATTTTTAAAAATGTATCACTGGGATGCCTGGCTCAATGCTCGAGCCAGTCATTCCAGTGATACTGATATATTTTCAAAAATAGTCTTCTCTTGGCCGCCAATAGACATATATACACGGAGTAAAATGTAAATTTTTGTGACCGATCGCATTAAAGAGTGATTAACAGTTAGATCTTGGAACATGTTAAGCAGTAGAAATTATTCACAATTATTTGATTATTTAATTCTTTATCATATAAATTCACAACATAACATTCACTGTTAACATCTCAGACAAGCCTTTTAGTTAAATTTAAATTTTCGTCCAACTGGTATTTTATTTTTTACAAAAAGTGGGTAAATAAGGAACTTTTTACAAGCTTTTATTTGAAAAATTAAATTTTGTTTTTGTACCATGATATTAATGTCTTCCATCTCCCCTTGTATTAACTCTATAACACTCATATCAGCCAAAAACAGCTTCTGCGGTGGTCTTGCGTAATGTGCATTTGCAGAGCAAGAGAAGACTATTTTTGAAAATTTACAACTGGAATGACTGGCTCGATAACCGAGCCAGTCATTCCAGTGATAAATTTTTTTAAATAGTCCTCTCTTGGTCTGCAAATCGACATTTTCTATGAGAAAATTGAAATTTTCTTGAACAAATTCTAGGGTTAAAGGTGCATATTCACACCAGAATGCCTGAAAATAAAATTGTTAAAATTCTATACTTCTAGATGCTTAGATTATGTACCTCAATGTAATGAAACGCAGTAACGAAACACGGAACCCTAATTCAACTTCACAACTTAAAAAGATTATATTAATTTATACATCATGAAATTATCATATGTTAAGATTTATTTCGTTCCATTACATTGCGGTACGCCTCTAAAAGTAAGCAAAATTAAGAATTTTATTTTCAAATATTCTGGTGTGGTTAAATTTGGTCAAAAAAATTTTAATTTGTTTTCTCACTGAATGTCAATTTACAGCCCAAAAGGATAAAAATTTTGAAAATTTTGAAAATTTATCACTGGAATCATTCTACAAGAGAATAGCAGAGGCCGGTTTTGGATGGTATGACCCTGAAAGGGTTAATCTTTTTGGAAAAAAAAAAACTAGTTTCTACCGCGCTCCCACTTAGACTAAATAAACAATGTTTAAACCAACTATCTCGCAAAACAACTGGTCAAAGATTCTGGGATATCGTGTTGAGAGGGCTAACAAATATCGACAACATTTTGATACATATGCCACTGATAACTGGAAGACTGATTATTATTATTATCTTAACAAACAATAACATCATCACAAACAGCCTAATTACTTGAAAAACACAACAAGCAGCTAGCTAGTACATAGTCAGACAAGCCGCTAAGTAACCTCTGTACAAAGAGTAATGCCCCTTGGTTCAAACATTATCTACTTAAACATTATTCATCTTTTTAACGTTTTAGCCCTCAAATTTGTTCAAGAAAATAAAGTGTCCATATGCAGAACAAGACAATTTTTGAAAATTTATCACTGGAATGACTGACTCGGTGATCGGGCCAGTCATTCTAGTTGTAAAATTTCATAAATATCCTTTGCTAACTCTTGTTCTGCAAATGGGCATTTCTCATGAAGCTGTTTTTTCGTCAGCTTGAGGGTTAAAAGGTTAACTTAGCATTAACAAGTTTCAAACCCTTGCTTGTGGAAGAATGACTTTTTAAGCATCTTTCTCTGATTTGTACAATTTCATAAATTTCAAAATTCACTGACATCACGAACTGAATAACGGTGTCCATACACTGTTTGCTTTGCATGTTCCAACACAATTTATAACAATTTGCATACAAAAAATGATCTGTTTTAAACCTGAAAGATGAAATAAGTACTAAAGATCAATTCAAATTTTTTAAATATATTTTGAAATTAATTTTACTGGGAGCTGATGCTGGCTCCCAGTCAAATTAGTTTCAAAATATTCAAGTTTACGTGTACAATTCTCCTTGTACACAAAGACACACCAGTGAAAATTCGTCACACATTCCCCTTCCTCATTTAACAATTAGGTGCAAATAAACTATACCGAGTTCTCCCTCGGAGCCTATCGTCGGACCAGTGAAAATTTGTCACACATTAACCTGCAGTGGTCTTGAGAAGTGTCCATTTGCATACCAAGAAGACTATTTTTTTTAATTTACCACTGGAATGACTGGCTCGATAACCGAGACAGTCATTGCAGTGGTAAATTTTCAAAAAGTCTTCTCTTGGTCTGCAAATGGACATTTTATTGGAATTTTCTTGAACAAATTCGAGTTAGTCATAACATTAAAGGGAGATAATCTGGAACTAGTTCATCCAGAGTATTCTCCCCTTACTACACATCATAAATTAATTATCTCCGTATAATGTAGTATGTACCTGAACTAAATAGCGATACCAATCCTACTGTCTGTACATATATATATGATAATAGTACTGGTCTGATCTGAGCATATAGATATCGGTAAATTTTTGTTATCAATCCACCAAGATTATCATACACCAAACGCTTAATACTTCATGATAACAAGCAATGAGCTTATGAGACAGGAGTCATTTTAAACACATCTCATTCCGAAATCCCAACAAAGTAATTTTGACTGGGTGTTGTTGCTGGTTATGGCAGCAACAGCTCCCAGCCAAATTAGTTTCAACATATTCAACAGAATATTTATTAAAATGTAAATTAATCAATTCAGACACTTTTGTGACAAACATAACAGACCATTACCACATTCGTGATATTACCCAGCATACATCTCACTTCCATAAAACATATCAAAGCTTTACCTAGCATACACCTCATTTCCATAAAATAATTTGCGCTACCAAATGTAGCAGGGCTTGCGCGATTATTACTTTGAGTGATAACGATCAATTATTTAAGAATAATCAGATTTTGAAGGATTGATTGATTACGAATAATCATGATTACTCAACTAATCAGCCTGGGTACAAACTACATGGGCATATGAATTATGAAGGCTGCAATGATGTTTAGAAATGTCCATTTGCAGGCCAAGCGAAGACTATTTGTGAAAATGTATCACTGGAATTTCTAGCTTGATGCTCGAGCCAGTCATTCCAGTGATACATTTTCAAACATATCCTTCTCTTGGCCAGTAAATGAACATACATTCACTGCGCAAAATGTTAATTTTCATGACGCGTCGCATTAAAGAGTAATTAAAATGTAGGTTTTGAAATATTTTATGCTGTAGAAACTATTCACGATTATTCAAGTATTCAATTCTTAATCTTATAAATTCACGATTTAAAAAATAATCGTAATTTTTTTATTTCATCGCGCAAGCCTAAACCAACATACTCACTCCCATATAATAATATCCACACATCTGGCTAAAAATCATGCTTCTACAATGTACATGTATATGTATAGGAAATGTGTATAAAATGGCTATCTATATACAGTTAACGTTTTAACCCTTATATCAGCAAAAAAACAGCTTCTGTAGTGGTCTTGCGAAACATCCATTTGCAAACCAAGTGAAGACTATTTTTGAAAATTTAACACTGGAATGACCGGCTCGATAACCGAGCCAGTCATTCCAGTGGTAAATTTTCAATTTTTTCTGAGAAAATTTAATTTTTTTAAAGCAAATTCGAAGGTTAAAAGGTCCATTAGACAAAATGCAGACTACATGTATGAACATTTATCCATAAGCATCTCAAGACACATAAAATAAATTATTCAAGATGGACGTCATGGCGACTAGTCAAAGTACATGAGCAAGGAATCAAAAAATATAATAAATCGGGGAATACATTTCTCCTACACGTAACTACACATGTATTTGCTGACACTTATACATGTATTTAGTGACAATGTACTAAAATATGCAACTCATAATAATATCGTAGTGTGAAAAGTGCAATCGTACATATTCATATCGAATGTCTATAGATGAATTTGGAAAAATATTCTTCCAACGAAATTTTACAAATTGTCCAATTACACTAGCTTTATTTTGGCAACGATGTAAGGCTACATGATTATACATAGTAAATTAGCATCTAACGGAATAAAGTTTTGGTGATTATTTTCGAAAGTTTGTGACTGAAAATAGTTGCTACTTTAAGACGATAACAGCAACTGTCAGTAGTCTAATTGTTTAATATTCGTCTCAAATGCTACATGTAGTGTGTATTTACATGATTCCAACTTTAAATCCATCTATCAGATTAAAACAAGAATGACAACTAGAGATTGCTAAAGTATAACCAGCCCCCGCCCCCCCCCCCCCTCTTCCAATTCCGCTAAGTGTAATCTCCTACGCAAGATTGGTAAAGATCCCTTCAATAAGACTCGAAGTATCATCAGGAAATGCAATATATGTCATGAATTGGCCTACTGTGACCTTGACATTTGACCCCAAAATCCATAGGGTTCTTCAGCCCACCAAGGACAAGCTGTCACGCAAGATTGGTAACGATCCCCTCAATAGAACTTGAACTATCATTCGGAAACGCAATATTACGTTATTAATTAGGTCACCTTGACCTTTGACCGTTTCACCCCAAAATTGATACACTTCTTCGGACATCAGAAACCAGCTTCCAAACCAAGTTTGGTGAAGGTTACTCCAGTACAGCTAGAGTTATCCCACTGGATGAACAGACAAACGGAGACACGCGAACGAATGGACAGACAAAGCAAATGCTATATAACCACCACCACCACCCTCACCCCCTATATCTACATGTATATGGGGGCATAATTATCACTGTAATCAGTGGCAAATTTTCAAATGTTAAGTGGCTAAGAGCAAACACTTTAGTGCCTTGAAAAAGATCTGATTTACATGATTTTAAATGATTTCTATGAACCATATTCTAAGACAGACTTTATTGGTTCCGAGCAATGATTGACACAAATGAGCTTCAGCCATGGATCTGTGAATAATGTCAAAATCTATAGGTCTATAATTAGTTGCAAAAAATACATGTACAAATGTAACACGATTAAATCTTTTACAAATCATTTTCACACAACTGCCACATGTAAGTAAGCTCCATGTAGGTGTTACACGATAATTCCCTATACAATATCATAATATATCACATGTTGTACAGTGCATACAGGCTTTGCCATGAGTAAATAGCAGGTGAGCTGCGAATAGCTCGCCCGAAACTGGCCAGGCGAGTTGTAGGGGAGTCTCGTATCACTTGCATGGAAAGTTTAAGGAGCGCTATGTGGTGCTCACAACTGCTACAGTATAAATTGTCATATATATGGTATATGACATAATTAGATTGGAGCGGCTATCAATTCTTTTAGCGCTATAATATTGTATTGTATGGGGAACCAGGCACCACATGTAATTTGCTGTGTAGGTCCAGTAATCGGCAAATCACCCGTATGAATACATTTTCGCAGTCAACGTTAAATACGATTTTCTCGTTAAATTTGTGAGTGTAATACAGGATTAATGCGTTGTACATCTTAAATAATACGCGCCATGATCATACATTTTCGTGCGTCTAAGAAGAATTAGCATATAACTGTCCATATTGCGGTACAATTTTGCAAGCCATGGCAATATCTTGACACGCATACGCATATTTTTATAGCGCACTAACTGGGAAGTTAATGCAGTCAGAACTGTAAGTATGCCATACCCGTTACGGTAGCTTGGTTCCCTGGGTCATTTATTTGGGAACCAGGCTACACAGGGTTATATGCTGTGTACCCGTTATGTGCTGTGGTAGTTTATCTAAAACAGACTCTTACACGGTCAGTCACCGAATTGGAGCACGTGTAACAATATATTTGCCTCAGTTCTGACTATCGCCGCCATTTTACCCTTAAAAACTTGTCAATTCAAGCCATGAAATGATTAAATATTGTGTTGATGCCCGTTTTAGTGGTCACTCACATCATTTATCAGCACATGTATATAACAAAATTATATATTGATCAACCGATGACAAGCGACTGACAGGTCATCTGAAATCACCCAGGCATGTGTGGAGGCAATCGGCGAGCGCGAGCGATCGCTCGCTTCTCATGGCACAGCCTGGCATACAAATCACGATATATATATATACATATATATATATATATATATATACATATATATATATATATATATATATATACATATATATATATATATATATATATATATATATATATATATATATATATATATATATATATATATATTGTATGGTCAACACTCGAAGCAGTTTTTTGTGGGTGGGTGGCATGGGTCAGACACAGGCATACATTTGTAACCTTGTCTATGAAAACCAGCAAGCAGCATTTCCAGTCCCAAGTAATTTCAAAATATTCAACATGTCAGCATAGATTGTTCATGATTTTCTATTTCCTTCAGCTTAGCATCGTAAATAATTACACTAAATAGCACTCAAGTTTCTGCAGTGGTCTTGAGAAATGTTAATTCGTAGACCAAGAGAATGGTTTTTTGAAAATTTACCACTGGACATACTGGAATGACTGGCTCCGGATAAATTAGAACAAATTAGAAGGTAACTAGGGGTTAATTGATTTAAACCCTTTAACCTTCCAATTTGTTGAAGAAAATTTCTCATAAAAAATGTATATTTGCAGACGAGGATATTTTTGAAAATTTACCACTAGAATGACTGGCTCGGTTATCGAGCCAGTCATTCAAGTGATCAATTTTCAGTCTTCTCTTGGTCTGTAAATGGACATTTCCCAAGCCCTCTGGAGAAGCCGTTTTTGGGAAATATATCGAAATATTTAAAAAATGTGGATCCTTTGTTAGATTAGACCAAAAATGGACAATGGTAACTAAAATAATGGTTACAAAAAAATTATCCTATACAGCAGATTCATATGAGATAGATCGCTTACAGTCTGCAGCTAGCTGTGTTCTGTGCTTGCGCCGTCTATGAATTCGGAACGGAGCTGAGCCAGTAGGCGTACCTCCGTTTGATTGCTGGGTTGGTGTCGTTGGAGTACTTCCATGAGTTTCGCACTCCGACTTAGAATGAGATTTCCGAAAATATTTCTTAATGGGAGTGATAGGTAATGAGTTTGGAGTCTTCGGTTTCTTCGTCGCCTTCTTGCTTGGCGATGTTGGAGTAGTGGGCGGAGTTGAGGATGGTGATTTTGATTTTGAAGATGAGAAAAATAGTTTTTTGGGTGATTTTGGTTTGGGAAAAAGTGCAATAAAGTTTGGAGGTGAAGAAAAGAGACTTCCAAGTTTATTATTATGGTATCTGTGTTTACTAACATATATATCACTGCTGCCTGTTGAGATTGATTCTGAATAATCAATCTTTGTTTCTTCCTCTTCTGGGGTTTCATCACCAAATCCACCAACCTCATATGCTACAATTGAGGCATGGTCCAATTTACCAGGTGCTTTTGACATTTTCTCAACAATTTCTGAGTCTCTGCGTTTGCGTTCTGTCGAAGAGATCTTCTTTCTTGCGTATAATGCTGGATTTTCAAGAACTTTGCGCTTAGGATCAGTCAATGTTAACACATGTTGAACCATAGCCCCACAAATTTCCTGCGCTGATAAGCTTTCTTGAGTAATGAGTTCATATTCATTAATCACTCTCTCCATCTCCTTCATAGAATAAACGTGTCTCTCCTGTGGCTCCATCTCGGGTTTCTCGAATGGCATCAGTTCACGGACTGGAGAGCGCTGAGTACGCTCTGTTCCATCCTCATTAATATTCGTCAAATTTGGGTTGCTATGATGTCGTGGGATGGCAACTTTAGTAACAACAGGATCAAAATTATCCGAAATCCCATCTGTAGTAAGAAAAATGAGATCGCCTGAATTAGCAAACGTAACAGCACAAGTAAGATTCTGAAGTTCCGGATTGTTGCCATCGACCGGCCCGATGGCACCTTGTGCATCACGAATATCACGTTCAAAACTAACATCGTGTGATCCGATTGTCACTTCACGCATGCCATAGTCTTTGCTGAGTACGAATGCGTAGCTATCACCCACGTTTACACAACACACCGCGGACTGACGAGAATCGAGGATTGGCAGAACAGCACATGCGCACATCGTAGTCAGACCGCCTTGTTTCTCCAAGATTGTATTATGAGCTTCATCTAGGGACTGCCTCAGTATTTTGACTGCTTCCTGCAAACATAACAAGATAAATATGGAATTAGTGTGATGAAGTCACATGATTTAATTGTGATGGCAGCCAGTTCAGCGGTGAAATTAACCTTTAACACTCATACAAGCCAAAAATGGCTTCTGCAGTGGTCTTAAGAAATGTCTATTTCCAGACCAAGAGCAGCTTATTTTTGAAAATTTACCACTAGAATGACTGGCTCGATAGGTATTCCACTGGTGAAAAAGTCTTCTCTTGGTCTGAAAATTGACATTTTCCAAGAGAATATTGAAGTTTTCCTGAAAAGATTCGAGTGTTAAATGGTTAACATCAAAACTCTATCCTGAGGCCAGTGGAACTTGACCAGTGCTAGTAGAATGTGTGACTGACCAGTCTGCTGGGTTAGTAGCCAGGGTTTCACATAAGGGTAATTTTGAGTGTCTTTAACCGCCTCCCTCCCACCCAACCCCCCCCCCCCCACCAAAAAGGCAGCTTGGGGCCCTCTAAAGTAATGGTACTGGGTCCCATGGGACACCTGAAATTCTTGCATGATTATTAAGTATTAATTAATTTTACAGGTGCTCGCACAAACATACCCACAAAATCTAACATGGGACCCCATAATTCATAGCTGTGAGCCCATGGTACATTGTACTCTCTAACATTATGGTTTACAACTCACAGGGTTTTGGGGTTCCCAGTCTGCGTGATTTATTACCACTGGATCCATGTTTGTTGCTGAATCCAAGAAGATTCAGTCTCTAATATTAGTACATGTATGGATGGAAAAAACTGTGTAGGAATACCAGATTTCGGTTTAGGATGACCAGATTTCAGATTGGTACCTCACATTTCAGGTTGGGATCCAAAGATTTCCAGGTGTGTTGTCAATGTGACATCCAAAAGTAAGATGCCATGAGAAACACAGCTAGCAGCCATTTGATATCTCAATGCTTTACTGGTCAAGGCAGCCATCAATGACCTATGCAGCGATCTTGAGAAATATCCCTTTGCAAACTGAGAGAATATTTTCCAAAATTTGCCACTGGAATGACTGGTTCAATAATCGAGCCAGTATATGTAATTCCAGTGATAAGTTTTCTAACAAAATCAAAAAAGCATCCGCTTTTGTTTCTACGAGAATTCTTAATACTTACCAGATGTACTATTATGATAATGTCTATTATCTAGACTAGCTCAAAATAAACAATTAAAACTCCGCACTCTCCTGGTCCTGCCCACACTGTGTCCGGGAATTACCATAGCCGCAGGTACTGAATCAATTCCCAATCACAGTCAGATTTGTCTTATATTTGCCTTGACAAACAGCGAAAGCAGCTCAGCCTCACCTCAGCGGGGCGGCTGAGACAGGGCCATAGTACATCTGGTAAGTATTAAGAATTCTCATAGAAACAAAAGCGGATGCTTTTTTGATTCTACTTCGAATAATACTTACCAGATGTACTATTATGATAAACTCCGGATTTCAACAGCCAAGAAATACTGGTGGGAGGAGGCGAGGCTCGAACCAGCACTCATCTACCATCCAACAGAGAAGGTTGTGAAGAGACTAGAACCATGGCATATGCCTGGGTTCTGCCATCTGACTCATAGAGTGCTAAACTTCCATGGTCTAGACCGCGCTCCCCCCTCTTTCGTCCGCACAAAAATCAGAGGGTTGTCAATGGGGATGCAACACCCACCAGACCGGTGTCAGGCCCAAGTCTCAGCTATGGCAGTCCAGTAGAGTGCAAAGAAGCTACTACAACTTCTAATTTTGAAAAAATATCAGTATATCGATTAGATTTTCAAATTGGAACGAGTCTAATGTCTGTTTGAGAGGATAAGTATACTCTTGTACCAGACTATTTACCTAAGCAGTCTGGTATTTCGACTGTAAGTAAATTATATTTATAGTCACTTAATTAATGTAAACACTCACCAATTTGAGTGCTTGATCTTTTCTTGTTCATCACAGGAGCACGGCCCAATCCACGGTCGTACTCAAGTCATGTGCATAGCCATTGTTCAGTGTAAGTGGAAGACTTTGTGATGTGTGCGAAATAGTAGTCGGATGTGGCTTAGTCTAGATTCGATAAATTGGCGATGGCTACCGGATTAAGTGCGCTGGAGATGTCGCGAAGGTAGAAATCAGTGAATGACGACTCGGCATGCCATTGTGCTACAGACATCACCTCCTCTAATGAGACACCCTTATAAAGGGCCGATGCTGCTGCTAGTGCTTGGACCTGATGGGCATTCGCACGATCAATCTGCTTTCCTGTAGCGATTTTGTGCGACATCTGAATAGCGTCGACTATCCAACGAGAAATGGTATCTTTCGAAGCGCGTAAATGAGGAGCTTTGAGACATAACCACAGAGATTTCGGGTCATCTCTCCACTCCTCAGTACGTTTCTTATACATTTTCAGACATCTGACAGGACATCAAGCAGAAGAGTTTGGGTCATGTCTAGTTAAACTTGGCAAATTGATCGGCTGTCCTGGATATTTAAGTGACTGATTCTTTGCTAGGAAACAAAGACGTGGAAGTAGTCTTAAACCTTCACCCGTGACGACAAAACGGTCTTGTTCGGCGGAAAGCGCATGAATTTCGCTTCTCCTTCTCGCCGACGCTGCTGCAACCAAGAAAACTGATTTAATAGTTAACAGTTTAATGTTTATAGATCTAATTGGTTCAATGCTGGGATAGGAATTGGCTGTCTAGGTCGCAGATTGCTCATTCCTTTAATAACTTCATTCAAAGTGTCATTTTCCACTCCTTCAATGGCCAGACTGGGAATGACTGAAGCTAATGCAGACTTATATGCTGCTAGGGTAGAAGGTACAAGATTGTCAACTTCGTATAAATGACAGATAAAATCTGCTACGTGTTGAACAGATGCAGAAAAGGGATTGATATCTCTTCCCTTACACCACTCTGCAAATTTGTTGATTCTATAATTATATGTTTTCGTGGTTGAACCTCTTCTGGCTGAAGCAACAAACTTCGCTGCTTGCTCAGAAAAGCCACCCTCAACTGCACGCTGCTTGATAACATCCATGCAGTCAACTCGAACATTTCTGGTCTGTCGTGAAGGTACAGACCCTTGTTCTGAGAGATTAGATCTCTTCTGTCTGGAAGACGGATTGGATTGCAGACCAGAGG
Organism: Chaetoderma sp. LZ-2023a; assembly: GCA_034401795.1. NCBI lineage: Eukaryota > Metazoa > Mollusca > Caudofoveata > Chaetodermatida > Chaetodermatidae > Chaetoderma > Chaetoderma sp. LZ-2023a. Next base: position 20,390,355 of record CM067364.1, read on the forward strand.
GTCCAGCAGATCCATAAACCATGATCGGCCTGGCCAATAAGGGGCGATCAGTAGCACTTGGCACATTCCCTCTCTTATCTTTGCCAGAACTTTTGGGATGAGAATCGTTGGAGGATACGCATACGCGTACATTCCCTTCCAACTTATCGCCAGTGCATCTACCGCTAGAGCTAGCAGGTCCGGGATCAGTGACACGTAAGTGACCATCTTTGCGTTTTGTTTCATCGCAACCAGGCCCACATTTGGCTTACCCCAATGTTTGAATAGAACCTCCGCTACCGACTGGTTGAGCTGCCATTCCGCCGGACGACAAACCGTCCTTCGACTGAGAGCATCCGCTAGGATGTTCAATCTTCCTGGAATGTGTGCTGCCCAAAGAATAACATTCCTCTCTTGGCACCACAGCAGAAGGTTCCAAATCATCATACACAACTCTGGTGATCTCGTCCCGCCTTGGCGGTTCAAATAAGACCACTGTTGAGTTGTCTGTCCTTATTAGGACAAGCTTGTCTTGAATTAGATTCTCAAACTTTCGAAGTGCCAATACCACTGCTAATAGTTCGAGAACATTGATATGTTTCTGCGCATTGGTCCGATCCCATTCCCCTGACACTGACTGATCGTCCAATACTGCTTCCCAACCCGTCGTCGATGATCTGTGAAGATGGACATCTGTGGTTGAGGATGTTGTAGAGGAACACCTCGCAGGAGATTCTGTTCTGATAACCACCACTGAAGGTGGAATATCAATGGTTCTTTTACTGGAATCCTCAGAGATAACGGATCCATTCTCTGAGACCAGAATGACATTAGATACATCTGAATCGGCCTGCGCCTGAGTACCGCATACGGAACCACCTTCTCCAGCGATACTAGTAAACCCAGTATTCTGAGAAATTGTCGCGCCGTCAGATAGGCTCCTAGAGATACCGACTCCAAAACTGCAATCAGGCTCTTGACTCTGCTCTCCGCCGGAAAAGCTACGCCGTCCCTGAGATTGAAAAATATTCCCAGATAAACAAACTCCCGGGATGGAGTCAATTCTGATTTCTCTCAATTCACAATCCATCCTAGATCCTTCAATAAGGCTAGGACTACCTGAAGATTGTTGCACAGAGTGACTGGGTTCCCCGCCTTTAGCAGCCAGTCGTCTATGTAAGTATGAACAGCTATGTTTCTCCTGCGAAGGTAAGAAGTCATGGCGAGAACCAATTTGGTGAAGACCCTCGGTGCTGTGGTCAGGCCGAACGGAAGCGCATTGAATTCCCAAACAGTCTTGGAATGCAAAGCGAAGGTATTTCTGAAAAGGAATGACATTGGAATATGAAAATAAGCATCCTTCAGATCTATCGACACTGCCCACATGCCTTTTCTCAGCCCTGTCATTACCGCTGCTACAGTCTCCATCTGAAATTTGGGAGAAAAAATAAATTTGTTCAACGGTTTGAGATAGAGAATTGGTCTCCATCCTCCGGTACGTTTCGGAACGAGGAACATCATCGAATAGAAGCCTAGAGATGACTGATTGAGGACTAGATGAATCGCATTCTTCTGATGAAGAGATTCTATTTCTGAGCAAATGGCATCTAGACGATCGGATTCCCTTGGAACGGGAGTCCATACTGGAGTCGATGTTAACGGAACTAACGATTGATGGATGAGCCAGTCCGGTTTGTAGCCGTTTCTTATCCACTGACAGACTAAACAATCTCGCACGACCTGTTCCCATTGGCTTAAGAACAGTTGAAGTCTGCCTCCGACGGAAGGAATCTGCACACAGCTGGCGGTGAAGATTGCACGTGAAGACGCTAAATCGCTTGGGTGAAGATCCTCGACTCCATTCGTTCCTGACGTCACCGGAACTGGTTCCGCTGGAAGCCCGTCAGGACCAACCTCCACGGCCGCCCCGCGGCTTCTTGGAATATGACAGTCCGGAACTGCCGCCACGGTTATCCTTACGGTAACCGCCGCGGCCCGAACCGCCACCCCCTCCTGTCATCTTCATACGGCCTCTTATTAGAGGACTTGTACAAAGATGAATGGCCAGGTCCTTGAGAGCCAGATGGCCGATGGGCATCACGGCCAGAAGGACGGAAGGGCGATCTTGGACGCTGCCTCTGCTGCTCCTGGCGATGTTGCTTGTAGGACTGCTGCGGCTGTGTCCTCTTAGTCGACTTCCACGACTTGCTGACTACTTCCTGCTCTGCAACCATTGACGCGACCTTGGAAAGAGCTTGTCGTGCCGAGCTGCCGAACAAGCCTGGACCGATGAGAGGCACAGAAGACAACGCAGCCCTCATCTCCGGTCCTGGTTTTACGCAATCGAGAACCATTTTCCATCGCTCTGCCAATGTCCTGGTGATCACCATGGCCAGGCAATCTTGAGACAGGCACATGGTGTCCCGAATAACTCCGGGACCAGCCTCTGGCACCTGCCCACCCTCCGCCGTGCAGGTCAGCATACCCTGCAGGACGGTACATCCATGCAAGAGCGCAGCCATGGCTGCCCTCGCCGCATCTTCAATGAGCGTCAGCTCATTAAACGGATCTTTATTGGCTTGGGAAACTAAAGGACGAGAACGCCCCTTAGATTACCCAGCCAATGGCCTGTTCAGCGCCTCTCGCTCCCCGACAGAAAGCCGTGGAACCCGGGCATACTGATGGTAGGCCTGCTCCGGAAAACGGACGCTACTCCTTATCCCCTTCGGGGTTTTGGGCAGCCCATACTCCGGCTGAACCAGACGGTATGCCGCAACTTCCAACATGTCAGTAGTCTGCATGTCCAACAGGAGTGTCGGCATGGCAGAAGAGCCACTTGACAGAGCACTAGCCGTTCGCTCTGACATCCGTTCCATTGCCGGATCGCGCTGAGATCCAAGATCAGATGCCAACCCGAGACGGTCGGACATCCAGCCAAGGACTTGCACCCATTCAGCTTCTGTGCAGAAAACGGATTCGTCCATTAATGAACTTCCGCTTTCATCTTCCCTCTCTCCCTTGAATGAGAAGGCCACCGACGATCCATGCTGAGAGCTATGGGACGGACCCCTACCAACATAGAGCGCATCCATAGCCCGACTACCAGCGGCACCGGTGTCCAACGAATCGCCGGACACGGATTCCCCGCAGTCCATCGGCTCCAGCACGGGAGGCGGGACCACGACCGCTTTGCCTACGGCAGGCGTCGGCATTCCGATAGGAGCCGCACCTAACGCCGCCGGGATGCCGGTAGGAACCGCAAAACACGGCTCCACCGACACCTCAGGTTGCACAAAACCTGGATGGAAAATGCCTGACGGAACGTCGACATCACCATCCGCTTGGCAAACCTGTACAAACCACGAGGGAGACCCCTGGGAAGTACTGGGCATAGCCGTCATCGAAATATCTGGCATGCCGGAATCTTCCATAAGTAGATCTTCCTCCTCCAACGTCGGCTCTTGAGCCAAGGACAGAGGGGGCAGGTGCTTGTCCCTCCGCAGAACTAGCCGGACCACCTAAAGTTTGCCCTGCACCAGCCTGCATCGACGGGACCGTGGACTGGAAAGACTCGAACATAGCCTTGAACCGGGGCGCCCATACGCCCAGCGCTGAATCCACACGGTCATTCAGATGACCTTCTAGTCCTTTGAGAGACGCCTGATCCAGCTTAGCCGCCTTGTCCCTCGCGATCCTCTTGAAGTGCGCACGTCGATCACGATCAAATTCTGCCACCATCTCCGACGACCACTTGGCGCACACATCACATGGGCTTCCCACTTTACACTGCGCAAGCTACACAGTGATGACCAGAGTATTTACGCTTCATGAACCTGTTGCACTTTTGACAGAGAGTGTCTTGGTTCTTGGCTTTCTGCGAACACAAAGAAGAATTAAAATGCTGCACATGACTGATGATGAGCAATACGCACAATAGACTTGATAGTAAAATTGAATTACTAGGAAAACATTAACTTTCTCTCGAATTAATGATAATCAAGCCTTAGGCAGGAAATATTTGAAACTTTTTAAGTGAAAATTAAAAACACAACTTGGAAGTTAACTAACGTTAAAACAGCCAAGAATTTAAACGCTGATCGCTACAAACACCCTCGACAATGAAGCGAGAGCTAAAAATCGGCATAAATAGAGTGCATAGATACGCGAAGCCAAGCGGAATAAACATCATGGGCGCCGCCATATTGGCTAAGAACGCATCCATCTTAGAAAGAACCGAGTCGCAGAGAGAAAGAACCGAGTACCCGGATTAACACTAATAAGCTAACGGGTACCGGGCGACTCCAACAATGGCTACCATTTTAGAATAATTTGCCAATTTAAGGAAATTTCAAACAGTAATTAAGGCACGAATGTATAAATTCTAGATTGATACAACCTGCCCCTGTGATGATTTCCCTTTATCCTCCATGATGCCACAGATAACGCACTCCAAACAACGCTTGAACCGAAGTCAAATTGAAAATTTACGAGCTATAAAAAACATGACTTATCAAAGTCGCAAAATAGACGAATCTGACTGTGATTGGGAATTGACTCAGTACCTGCGGCTATGGTAATTCCCGGACACAGTGTGGGCGTCCAGGAGAGTGTGGAGTTTTAATTGTTTATTTTGAGCTAGACTAGATAATAGACATTATCATAATAGTACATCTGGTAAGTATTATTCGAAGTAGAAAACGTCTTCTCTTGGTCTGCAAATGGACATTTTCTTGACTAAACCTGACCGTTCTGTTTTGGAAAATGTATAACTCAGTCATAAGCTATACTGTGCCATAGCAAAATGGACCTTTCCAGTTTTAGCTATGCCCCATCCACCTCTACCTAAGCTCCACCCACACTTTGCCATGTTGGGAGCAATCGATCCCGAATGCACTGACTATCAATTTCCTGAAAACTATTCAAATTAAACTGTTGAATATTTTGTAACTAACTCGACCGGGTGCTGTTGCTGCCTATGGCAGCAACAGCGCCCCCTCAAATTAGTTTCAAAATATTCAACACAATATTTATTAAATAGTAGACATACAATTCGCACAACAACACATAGTCTGTCTTCAATTATGTGTTCGTGACGTACTTATCTACGTCATTCATGACGTCATAATGATGTCATTGTTTATCGTGTCATTCTACATGTCACACAGTTGATTGTGATGTCATATGATGGATGGATAAAGTTGAAAGGTCAGTTGTCGGCCAATTCCATGTACATTCAGAAGAGAATGTGCTGCAGCTTTTTAACACAATTGTTACAGTACAATAAATAAGTTTAAACATTTAAAAAAAAACACAAAAAAAACCAGAAACACATTAGTTAGTAAAATTTTGAACACGATGTAATAAATGTTCTGTTGACTATTTTGAACATAATTCGATTGGAAGATATTGCTGGTTTATTACATCGTGTAATAAGCCAGCAATATCTTCCAATCCAATTATGTCCAAAAATGTCACCAATATGTTTTATTTTGTCCCGAAAACATGCTAAGTTATTTGTGAGCTATACTGTATTCATACCCGAGTAGTGGTGGGTGGATGCGATCCAAACAGGCGATCATTGATGTACTGCATGCCGCCATAGAGAGCGCATCTTGCTGCAAGTTTAGACTTCTCACCCCAGTTAACTCCATCAGCAATGAGGAGAACCGCGTTGTTCTTCCGAGCGCATATCGCAAACGCATCAGCAATAGGATCACCTGAATATAGAGGGAGGATACATGCAATGTTATTTATCATCTAAACAAGCCTTTCAGCCCGTTCTGTATTTCTCGATATGAACACACATGTAATATTCAACGACGGATTTTAATTAGTTAGATAATGCTTAAAAAACATTTTCATTGGTTAGGCGGGTTTGAAATTAATGCTAGCCAGGGCTACATAGTACAATTTGTGAATAACCCGCCCTTTCAGGCCAGGTGAGCTAATAAGACAGGATACAGTACATGTATGTTGTTGATTAAATTTGTGTAATATTAACTAGTTATGAAATACATTTGTACATTTGCATGATAGACGACGAAATTTTGAAAATTAGATTAAAAGTAACTTCCAGTCTGAAATAACGATGATTTGTTTGTTATTATTTTAGCAAGTGATGTGTCACAGCGAAACGAATGACACAAAATGGTGCATTCAAACGGGCTTCAGGGAGCAACTTCATCGTAAAATTTGTCAAAATATCAGTTTATATGATAGATTCACAAACTCGGCCCCATTTCATATCGCTATTACCAACTAAAGCTCGTGCAATGTGATAATTTCAACTCGGCTGATAATAGCGATATGAAATGGGGCCTTGTCCAGATCCTCTATACATCACACAAGCAAGCAGATACATGTAGCCAATTTGATTTCAAGGCCAGAAATAAAAATAAGCCAAATGCGAGCGACCACAATAGAGGGATCAATACATCACTCAAGTATATGATGTCATAATCAATTAGAGAGTATTGTGATCAGGTCTGCCTGTCTGTGTGTCTGGAGCTGTATCTAAAAACAAGAAATCTGATTTCGCTAAAATTTTAACAAAACTAAGGAACTGTGGCTGTGTAGTAAGAGGACTTTCAGACTTTGGTCGCGATCCAGATAAAAGTGTGACAACATACAAATGAAAAATCCGGAAAACACAGGGAAAAATTCTTGAAAATCTGAACACTTTTTACAATGTGACAAAAACGGGATGGCAAGGGTCTGCAACCTCTGATTGTTGATTATGATATGAATGACAGATTGGATCCCTCCATTGCCAACCATATTTTATTTAAGATCTTCAAGTTCGGTAGATTATTTACCCAGACACGTTTTAAAAGATACAATTCGTCTCTCGGAGCCTCACCTGACATGCGTCCATTAATTGGATGTTGGTCGTATAACGAGATACAGATTCCATAAGCCTTCTCATCTTTCTTGTTCCAGCTTGATGCGCCAGCGACTTTGGCACAGTAGTCACATTTCACCTCACCAGCACCTGTAAGCAAACACGAATAAATGATTGACAAATAGCCTGGAAAACTGAAACCTGCCCTTAAAACCACCTGCATATTTAGACAGTTTAACCCTTTAATGGTCAAATTTGCTCAAGATAATCAAAATATTTGCACAATGTATGTCCATTTGCAAGCCAAGAGGACTATTTTTGAAAATTTACCACGGGAATGACTGGCTCGGTTATCAAGCCAGGCATTCCATTGGTAAATTTTCAAAAATAGTGTTCTCTTGGCCTGCAAATGGACATTCCTCGAGACCACTGTAGAGGCCGGTTTTGGCTGGCTTGACCATTATCGTGTTAAACTACGAGAAGCTAATTTAAATGCATTAACTGATTTGGAATATTTCGCTCAGCTCGCCCGAGTTTCATCAGCCATACCCGTCTTATTAGTCTGGATACAGCAGATTAAACGAAATCTAGGATTTCTTTTTTCACGAGAGAGTTGATACTTACCTCCCTAATACTTTTGATATTGCTAAATATTGGCTTTCACTCAATAAACACTCAGATTTAAAACAGTTAGGTGCCCCTACTGGGCAGGGAGTCAGAGCGTAGTCCGGCGGATGCCAGCCCCACCACCGCGCATGCGCAGACTAGCACTTCCTCTGACTAGATTATTGGCTGACACACATGCAACTATTAAGAGCCTGAAGACCGAGCCTCTGTGGGGTGGAGAAGCCGGGTCCGTATCTAGGGAGGTAAGTATCAACTCTCTCGTGAAAAAAGAAATCCTAGATTTCGTTTATTTCACTTCAAGAGTATACTTACCTCCCTAATACTTTTGATATTGCCAGAATTCGAAAGTGAATCTGGCGGGAGGGAGGCGAGGTCAAAAGACCAGCTCATCCCTATACGCTTTTCTGCGTTTAAGGCACTTAAACTTCTGAAACTGTAAGAAAAAACAGTCAGGATTTGACTAACCATCGGATAACACCACCGATGTATGAGAGATGACCGAATGTCATATGCGCTCCCCCCCCCTCCTTCCTGGGAGGAAGAGACGACTGACCTCAATGTCCTATACGCTCTCTACGTACAAGTGCCATGTACTACAGGACAGAGACGAAAAAGCTCCATTTTCGTAACTCTCAACAATGAACCACACAAATACACAAACCATCACCATATTAATAATGGGTAATCGTGACAATACAATCAACAACGGACAACACATGAACAAGACTGACCTTGTTGAAAACGGCTGCTGACATCATCTTCGCATTGGTAAAGACTGATGCAGGCCCAAAAAAGTGGGTGTTTCCATAAATTAATTGTGAAATATATAAGTAATGAGGAAAAACCTCCTCAAAAAATATAAACCGAGTTATTTTTTCAAAACCGACAAGGCGAGAGGATTAGAGGTGTCACGGAGATAATGGTCTGTAAAACTTGACTCACAGTGCCACTGAGCCACCGACATAATATCATCCACAGGGACCCCATTAAATAGGGCCGTGGATGTCACTACGCCGTGGACACTGTGAGCCTTGGCCACGTCAACCTGCTTCCCGGTGGCAGATTTATGGCAAAACTGAATGCATTCCACAATCCACCTGGAAATGGTGTCCTTAGAAGCCCTGCCATGGGGTTCAATATATGACAACCATAACGCTGACTGGTCGGTGCGCCACTCCGCCGTACGTTGTTTGTACCGGCGCAGCGCCCGGACGGGACACCATGCTTTAGAATTAGGATCATATCTAGTTAAAGCAGGCAAAATAATAGGTTGACCTGGATATTTCAACGACTGATTTTTAGCCAAGAAATTAATCCTAGGTAGCAGCTTAAGGCCTTCCCCTGAAACCACAAAACGGTCATCCTCGGCTGATAAGGCATGAATTTCACTCCTACGCCTAGCCGAGGCCGCAGCAATTAAAAACACAGTCTTCAGTGTTAATAGTTTCATAGAAATGGAACTAAGTGGTTCAAAAGGCTTATCACCTAGTACTTGAAGCACTAGCGATAAACTCCAAGACGGAATCACAGGTGGATTCCTTGGTCTTAGATTGCCCATGCCTTTAATTAATACATTTAATGTATTTACTTCATCACTTCCCCTCTTAGCCAAGCAAGGAATAACAGACATTAATGCTGACTTATAACCAGCAATAGAGTTAGGCTTGAGGCTATAGGCATCATAGAGGTGACAGAGGAAATCAGCTACTACTTGAATAGATGAATCCATTGGATCAATACATCTTTTTGAGCACCATTCTGCAAATCTGTTGATTTTATAATTATATGCTCTGGAGGTTGACCCCCTCCTGGCTTTGGCCATAAACATGGCTGCTTGCTCAGAAAAGCCCTCCTTAATTCTAGATTCCTTGACAACATCCACGCAGTCAATCTGAACATTGACGGATTGTTGTGAAGGGCCTTGCCCTGGAAGATAATATCGTCCATCAGAGGCAGAGGAACCGGATTGCAGACCAGAAGGTCCAGCAGATCCGTATACCATGATCGGCTTGGCCAATCCGGGGCGATCAGAAGCACTTGGCATTCCTCTTGTCTGATTTTCTGAAGAATTTTTGGAATCAGGATTGCTGGAGGGAATGCGTATGCATACATTCTCCCCCAGCTGATAGCTAACGCATCTGTTGCGAAAGCGCTTGGATCTGGAATCGGAGAGACGTACGTCGTCATCTTCGCATTCTTCTTCGTTGCGAACAAATCGATGTTGGGTTTCCCCCAATGGTCGAACAGACGATCCGCCACACATTGATTTAGTTGCCATTCCGTGGGTAAAACACTCATCCTTCGGCTCAATGAGTCTGCTAGCAGGTTTAACCTTCCCGGAATATGAACTGCTTTCAAGGTAATCTGGTGATCCAGACACCAACAAAGCAGTTTCCATGTCATCATACAGAGACTGGGCGACTTCGTTCCGCCCTGGCGGTTTATGTAAGTCACAACTGTTGAGTTGTCTGAACGAATAAGAACAATCTTGCCCTGAACTTTCTTTAAGAAATGTTCCAGGCCCAGGACTACTGCTCTTAGCTCCAGTAGATTTATATGTTCCTTTGACTGTTCCAGATTCCAAAGCCCTGATATCGTGTACTCTTCCAGGCAAGCTCCCCAGCCCTCCATCGATGCATCTGTATACACAGTCACCTGAGGGTGGGGAGGGGTTAGCAAAACCCCCGGCAAGAGATTCTCTGTATTCAACCACCATTGCAGGTGGTGAATGAGAGGCGCCAACACTGACACATTCGAGTCCAGCGAACTTGTACTCTGGGTCCATTGTGTCATGAGAAATAACTGGATCGGCCGCCTGCGTAAGGCGGCCTGAGGAATGACTGGTTCCAATGAAACCATCAACCCCAGCATTCTCAAGTAAACCCGTGCCAGGACATGACGACTGTCGCACACTGACTGAATTAACGAGATGAGTTTCTGAACTCTCTCCTGAGTAGGATAAACATATCCTGTCTCTAGATCGAAGAACATCCCCAGGTAAACAAACTTCTGGGATGGAGTCAGCTCTGATTTTGGGAAATTGATCATCCAGCCTAAGTCTGTGAGAGTTTTCAAAACAATCTCCAGATTGGCCGACAAACTTTCCCGGGTGTGTGCTTTCAACAGCCAGTCGTCTATGTACGTGTGGACTGCTATGCTTCTCCTGCGGAGGTATGCTGTGATTGCAAGAACCACACGGGTGAAAACCCGAGGAGCCGTGGAAATTCCGAAGGGTAACACCCTGAATTCCCACTGTCTGCCCTGGAATGCAAATCTCAGGAAGCGACAGAAACTCCCGTGGATAGGGATGTGGAAATAAGCGTCCTTCAAATCTATCGACGCCGTCCACATCCCCCTCTCCAACCCCGCCAACACCGAGCGCACCGTTTCCATCTTGAAACTGGGCGTCTCGATGAACTTGTTCAATGGCTTGCGGTTGAGAATCGGTCTCCACCCTCCGGTGCGTTTTGTTACTAAGAACAGGGTTGAATAGAAGCCCGGACACCTTTGTGCCGGCTGAATAGCTCCTTTTTGTACGAGGGAATTTATTTCCTCCTCGATACACAACCTTTGCTCTGGCTCTCTCGGAATGGGAGTCCAGACTGGCACTAGAGACAGTCGCGACGGCGGGCCTGTCATCCACTCTGGATGATACCCGACGGAAAGCCATCGCAAGACTAAACGGTCCTGAGTTAACCGTTCCCACTCTTGCATGTGGTCGGCTAGCCGGCCTCCCACCGGTCCACCTAGGGACCGCGGTGGACACAAGGCATGCAAGAGCGGCACTGTCTCCGTTGCCATACACACCGGAGTGGTTCTTACCGCGGTAAGCGTCCTGTCAGGACCGATAACCACGCCCAGATCCTCGCGCGCCCCGCCCCGCCCCGCGCGCACCTCGGTGCGCGGGCGGCTGCCTGGCTGACGGCGCCTGAGGAACCTGCGCCCCCCTCGCTGCTGGCCGAATCGCACGCGGCCGAGGCCGACGCTGCGACGGTGGCTGGCCTCTGACTTGGCCAGCACCACCTCAAGCCTGCAGGGGACGATACGCAGGGGCCGCGGCGCGAACGTTAGCACGACGCAGCACTTCAAACTGCTCGCGCAGCGCCCTCTGGTTATTCACCAGGGTGACCGTCTCCTGGAGGTGGCGACATCCCTCACCTCCAAAAAGACCAGGACCCGTCATAGGCGTACGGAGTAGCCTATTGTACAGGTCCTGAGACGGGCACAGATTGTCCAGGGCAAACGTGCGTCTTGCCCGGACACTCCTGGTCACCGCCCGAGTCATACAGTCCAGCGCCAGGTTAATACCATCCTGGATGGCTCGCTGGACCGTGACCGGGCTTGGCTGGCGCGATGCGGATGCCGTTACTACCCCCTGTAACAGCTGGGAGACGTGGGACAGAGCGGCAATCGAAGCCCTCCCACTCTCCTCCGCATCACGCAAAGCGGTATTCGCCGAACGCAACGCGTTCGAGCACAAGACCCCCGTGTCAGAACGGGAGCCTGGCCGCGCATCCTCACCCAAAGCCGCGCGGTCATCCACGCTGGGCTTGGGTACCACACCGTACCGCTGGTAATCCAGGGGCACGATGCGACAACGCCTGGCCACCTCGCGAGGGGCCTTCGCGAGACGTCCACTCGAGGTAATGGACGTCTCCGCCGCCTTGAACATGTCAACGACATGCTCCGCCAGCGGCAGAGAAGGCATAGCGTTAGCAGTCGGTTTCCCAGCTAACCACGGCCTGTGGTCACGCTGGCTAGGCGACTGCTCCACGGGCAGATCAATCCTAACGCTCACCAACCACTGGCAAGCGGCAGACCAATCCTCCTCCGTGGCTAACTGCAAGCGCTCTACAAGACGGGGACCTTCGTCTTCCTCCTGAGCGCAAGCAGTAGAGCTTGACGGCGGGTATGCTGATACACCTGGCAAGCCAGGGAAAACATGCGGGCCTGATAGCACCGGCATGACAATATCACTGGTTTGACCAGGAGCAGGCACCGTGGCAGAGCGCGGGGTATATACCGCCCCACCACGGGCCCGGCCAGCACCAGCAACACCCTCGGCAAGCCGAGGTATGCGGTACCGCTGGCCATCAGCAGCGCCCTGGGCCACCACCTGAGCCGCGGACTTTACTCCAGGGTGAGTAAAACCGTGGAAGAAGCCGCCTGTATTCCCCGCGAGGGGTGCACAAACTTCTTCATCCATGTCCACGTCGTCAGACGGCGACCCTAGCAGGTAATCCTCATCACCCTGGTCAGAAAGATTAGACCCCGGGTCAGCAAAGAGAGCTAACCCGGGCTGACCAGGAACGGTGCCATAGGAGGTACTGGCCACCGCGGCGTGCGGATACCCCTGGACTGATAAGCAGCCCGCGGGTTCCAGCGACAACCGTCCACGGTCCCCTATCGGCGCGGCAATAAGCCTGCTGCCAGGGTCGTGGAATGCCCCCCTCTAATGGGGCCACCTCTGAATCGTCGAACAACGGAAGCGGTCTAAGGAAAACCGATCCAGAGGCGGGGATTACCTGCTCCGAAGCCGATGATGAGGACAGTAAAGGATTTGGTCCAGGAAGCATGCCACGAAGCAACCCTGGAACCAAATCCTTTATTGTCCTCTTCATCTCTCCCAACATCTCGGTCCGGAAGGCCTCCATATCCACCGCGGACGAGACCTTCCCCTTACCCTTCCTACTTACAACCTCTCGTTTCCGCTTCTTCTTCTTTTCCTCCTCTACCACCTTGTCCGTCGCCTGTAAGCAGCACAAGAATTCGGACATTAACTCGCCCCCCCAGTGCTTACATATGTCACAATTAACCAAGGGACCACAAGGGCTACATTGATAGCACAGATGAGGCCAGAACTTTTCATGAAGAAAACGCCCACAGGACGCGCAACCCGGTCCCTGAAACAGGGCAAAGGACAAGGAGTATGAGCAACTAGTTAAGCTTAGAAACTCAAACCAACTCAAAGAGAAGGAAAACGATCATAAAGATCAATATACATCAGAAACCAGCATAGCGCTTGAATTGCTGATAAATACATAGCCAGGCTGATTATGACGTCATTAATCCCGTGACAGGAAAAATTCGATCCCAACAAAACATCCAAGTGCAAGGACGAATTGTATGCTGAATGGATAAGTCGACTACACAACCATCAGATACATATAGATAACTCTTTTCTGGCAAAAATGTTAATTATCTCCCTTTGTTTGTTTACAATAATTAACATCACCACATTATCAATAACTAGATACCTGACACTTTGTATAGACAAACCATCCAACGTGACGAACCGGAGAACTCCACCATCTGCACGCCTCTTAACTCTCTCCACCTCATGGGGAAGGAATTGGATCAAGAGGGCAAAGTGAGAAGACCTTTATACTAGGCCTCCAACTCACTGGACATAATTTTTCATTTGGTTAGATAACCTAACAGTGTTAGTAGGAACTGGAACCATGGTGGAGAGAAAACTAACTCTCTGCTGCTGTGATGTCACCACCTAGCGTCATACAGACCTGTGGACATAAACAGAAAGAGAAATTAGCCCTAGGTAGCACCGAGTTGACATAAACCAACTAACCAAGGCGCTTATCACGGTAAACGCGAGTCCCGGAAACACAATACACCGGGAAGAAAACTCGCTAATTTTACTAGAAGTCACCTGATTTAAAGGTCCTAAGTCCTCCTGTGGCGAAGTGTTCCTTCCTGCGATCCTAAATCAGATACTATCACTCCAAAATAACACCAAATAAACAGTTTAAGAGTAAGAAAAGCTTATGTTTCAAAAAGACATGTGTGTTCTCTTTGCCAATAATCTAGCAAAGAGGAAGTGCTAGTCTGCGCATGCGCGGTGGTGGGGCTGGCATCCGCCGGACTACGCTCTGACTCCCTGCCCAGTAGGGGCACCTAACTGTTTTAAATCTGAGTGTTTATTGAGTGAAAGCCAATATTTAGCAATATCAAAAGTATTAGGGAGGTAAGTATACTCTTGAAGTGAAATGTGCTTCATTAGACTAAGTACACAAACACTATTGTGTGACAATAAAATGTACTCTCTATATGTTAATGGACCTTTCAAGTTTATCCATCCATCATATGACATCATAATCAATTACGTTATGAATGACGTACATCTAGGTAAGTTCGTCAGGAAAGCGTAATTGGTGACAGACTAAGCATTGTTGTACAAATTGTATGTCTTTACTACTGTACATGTATTTAATAAACATGCTGTTGAATAATAAGGAAAATTAGTTACCTCTCCGGGATGTAGAACCTGTTTGAGTATAGCTTTCGTGACCATCTCTGTCACTTCTTCAGCACTAACTGACGGTCGCTGGCAACGTCACTCTGGTCAGTTCTTGTGGAGTCACGTGACAGCATGGACTGGTAGACTGCTGGTATATGGTAGCCCTCGTCTCAGTTCATGGCTGGTTGATGCTTGTAGATTTCTATGGCCTCTTTAACTTTGCATTTAAATAAGTTGGTCTCGATGTTGATGACCGAGGCACTGCTGGCGGGGATGATGTGGCCAGTGGATTCTGTGTGCTCTGCCACAGCTGAGTTGGAATTGATTTTAAGATGTTCTTTGACTCTGGTGATGAGAGGCCTTTTTGTTTCGCCTATATATGTACCCTCACATTGGTCACATTCAATCTTGTAGATGATTCCAGAGCGTTCATCTGTGGTCAGTTTATCTTTAGGCCTTTCTAATTGTGATCTTAAGGTGCTGACGGGATTGTGGTAAGTTTTAATGTGGTGTTGTCTGAAGTCTGCCAAAGTGTTCTGATAGGCCTTGGATGTACGGAGGTCCGACTAGTGGGAGTTTTTCGACATCTGGGTGTTTATTACGAGGTGGGGGAGGCGGTTTTCTCATTCACAAAGTGTAATCGTTGGCTAGGAAAGACTGTTGGATGTGATGATGTTCTTTTTTGTCTGATGTTTCTGTGATGATGGAGTCCGCACGGTGAAATAGAGTTCTGACGACTAACCTTTTGTGTTCCAAATGGTGATTAGAGTAGAAATTTAGATATTGATCTGTGTGTGTGGGTTTTCTGTACACTGTAAGTTTGGTAGTTCCGGAATCACTGCCATGTACAATGTAACAAGACGTCCAGGAAGGCAATCTGGCCATCTTCTTCGACTTCGCTGGTGAATTGGATGCATTGGTCGATACTACTGAGGTGATCAGTGAAAGGTTGAATGTTGTATTGGTGCAGACATGTGAACGTGTCATCCACATACCGGTACCAGAAATTTGGGGGGTCTGTGGCTGTGCTAAGTGCTTGTTGCTCGAAGGATTCCATATAAAGGTTTGCGATCACTGACGACACTGAGGAGCCCATAGCTACTCCATGAATTTGGTGGTAGAAGTAGCCATTCTGGACGAAATAGGTGGTGTCTAACACGATCTTCAGGAGACTGATAATCTGGGTTGGTGAGAGGCTGGTCCGGTCTTTCAATGTAGGGTCTAGGTCCAGAACTCTCTGGATGACTGGAAGAGCCTTGTCCACTGGGATGCTGGTGAAGACTGAAGAAATGTCGAAAGAAACTAGTTTCCAAGTGACTGGATTTTGGTGGCGAAATCTTTGCTGTTTTTGATGTGGTGCTCTGAGTGGCCAACTAGCGATTTCAGGATCTGTGTGAAATATTTCGAGGCTTGCGATGTGATGCATCCAATGCTGGCAATGATGGGTCTCAGAGGAATGTTGGTCTTGTGGATTTTGGGGAGTCCATAGAATCTTGGGACAATGGCGGTTCCGGGGTAGTTTGGAGTATAGGGATTGGTCAATGATATTCTGGCTTTTCCAGTCTTTGAATAGTTTTAGCAGGCGGTTTTTGTGATTCCAGAACTACCAAACTTACAGTGTACAGAAAACCCATACACACAGATCACTATCTAAATTTTCACTCTAATCACCATTTGGGACACAAAAGGTCAGTCATCAGAACTCTATTTCACCGTGCAGACTCCATCATCACAGAAACATCAGACAAAAAAGAAGAACATCATCACACCCAACAGTCTCTCCTAGCCAACGGTTACACTTCGTGGATGAGAAAACCGCATCCACCACCTCGTACATTGTAATAAACCAGATGTCGAAAAACTTCCACTAGTCGGACTTCCGTACATCCAAGGCCTATCAAAACACTGTGGCAGACTCTTCAGACAACACCACATCAAAACTTACCACAAGTCCGTCAACACCTTAAGATCACAATTAGTAAGGCCTAAACATAAACTGACCACAGATAAACGCTCTGGAGTGATCTACAAGATCGAATGTGACAAATTTGAGGGGACATTTATAGGCGAAACGAAAAGGCCTCTCAGCACCAGAGTCAAAGAACATCTTAAAATCAATTCCAACTCAGCTGTGGCAGAGCACACAGAATCCACTGGCCATGTCATCCCCGCCAGCAGTGCCTCGGTCATCAACATCGTGACCAACTTATTTAAACGGAACATTAGAGGCCATAGAAATCTACCAGCATCAACCAACCATGAACCCAGATGAGGGCTACCATATACCAGCAGTCTACCAGTCCATGCTGGCACGTGACTCCACAAGAACTTATCAGAGTGACGTTGCCAGCGACTATCAGTTAGTGCTGAAGAAGTGACCGAGATGGTCACGAAAGCTACGCTCAAACAATTTCTACATCCCGGAGAGGTAACTAATTTTCCTTATTATGAATCATCATGGGATCGGGACCAATTTTTTCGGAAATATGCTGTTGAATATTTTAAAACTAATTTGACCAGGCATCAGGGATCGATCGATCCCAACACGAGCGAGGTGTGGGTGGAGCTTAGCTAGAGATGGGCGGGGCATAGCTAAAACTGGCCAGGTTCATTGACTGTATAATAAAGGGCCATATCTGATAGGCTCTCTACCCCTCCTTCCTCCCTCTCCAGTCTCCATAATTGTAACCTAGCACAGACAATGCATTATAGGTTCAAATACCATGGCGATGACAAACTAAATCTACACATATGCTTCTCGATATTTCATGGAACCTTTAGATTTCAGTAGTGTGTCAGTACCGCGTGAGCTAAATCACAGAAACCTAAATTTGTTACCTATTGTTGTAATTTATTCACAGAGCTAAAGATCGGTTGCCGGTAGGTTCTCATCAACACAGCTCACGGAACCAGAAAAACAGGTTCCAATAAATTCTGAAATATTGAGCTACATAAAGTGCACATTGACTAACAAATAGGTAAAAATTTCACTAAGATTCATAACTTTTCTGACTTTATGAGAACTGTAATCCTACAACGGTCAAGATTTTGTAAAAAATTAACGTTTTTTGCTCAGTCCTCTGTCCATTTGCAGGCCAAGAGATTTTTTTTTTAATTTACCATTGGAGTTACTGGCTCGATAATCGAGCCAGTCACTCCAATGGTAAATTTTTAAGAGTAGTCTTCTCTTGGCCTGCAAATGGACATTCCACAAGGCCAATGTAAAGGCCAGTTTTGGCTGGCATGACCATTAAGCGGTTAAGAGACAATGCTTGTTAGTGATCACATTTCAAACACTGCTATGTGATCATTTTAAATGGATATATATATGATCCCCTGAGTATAACTACCGACATTACTAATATTTGATATGTACAACATAATGTATATGTATATGTTTCCTGCAGCCTGTACACTCGAACAGGCAGGAATACTCATAAGGGTCTTTTTAAAATGCAACTCGAGACCCACCAAAACTAGTGGCAGTGAGTATCCTGACCAGAGTTGCCCTTATGCGTCCTTTTGCGCGTATATATACGCATAAAAATGGCAGAAGGACGCATAAAAATTAATCCTCTGCGTCCCCGAGGACGCATGAGGGACGCAGTGAAATCGTGTAATGGAAACTGATAACTTTGCGTGTGCTTAATTATCGATTATATTATCGTGTGTGTATATTTATTTGTGCATGTTTTTACTTTAAAAAATATACCTAATGTATTGTGTGTTCAATAATAACGAACTTACTGCGTTGTTTAAGACTATGATTTGTTGTATGTTTTCTTGCACAACTCAAAGTTGTCCATAAATCATCCTTAGTATTCCATTTGATCTAATTTTTTTAATAAATAATGAGTTTACAAGCCCGATGTTAGTCGCCTTGTTTGGCGTACAAATTGCAAAAATACCCGCCATGTTTCTGTCTGTTGTGCTAAACTTCAAGTGTGACGTATCAGTATTTGATTGGATAACAGCGGAATCTCCTCTAGATGAACTCCATTCTCGCAACACCGACCGTACTAACTACGTCGTTTGTCTGGATTTACGACGTCACGGAGGATTAACCCTCTGCCGGCTGGAGAATGGAGGAACTCACGCTTGAGAAATTCAATACAACTGATCAAGCGTATACAAACGTGTCTGGGCATCTTAACCCTTTCACAGCTCAGAACATTGGACAGATCACAACGTTGTTATCACTAATCTGCTGAATATTTTGAAATTAATTTGCGCATGCCTACTTGCCTAAAGCAGCAATGACTTACAGCGTTAGAGGCCAAATATTTTTTTCTATTTACTTATCAAAATATCTAAATGGATGAAGGAATATATGGAAGATATTGTGATATCTTTTACATTTGAATGGTCATTTGCTGTTTGAATAACGGTATCGATACGCGCTATAATCCGTCTTTTATTTGGCAATAGCGGCTGATTGATTGACTGATGGATTAGTGTTTATAATGTTTAACAATACTCGATCGTTAGGTGTTCCCAATTTCTCAACTAATAAGCTCATTCCAGCAACGATGTTTAACGATATCGTCGATCTACAGGTAGGCACACGTTAAAATATTGATTTTTTCAAAACAGTGTATAGCTCAAAGCTCCCCGATACAAGCATCCTTATTGGATACACGCTAATGCGTTATCTGTGCTTCAACCAATCAGTAATCGCATTACATAGTTACTCCCTATGAATTAGACATAGCCGGTTATTGGCTGATATATTTTCACTAATTACGCAGTTTAATCTGATTTATACAGATTATTGTTGATAAATTATTGTTTTGTCTGCTCTTAGCTTATGTATTCCACTATATTTAGTCATTCCAGCTACATTAAATACGCACACAATATATCGAAGTAGGTCAAGTCATCCTTGAGCAAACTCGCCCCAGTTACTCGTAATTTTTCAATTCGTCCAAAGTCAAGTTAGGGTTTAATACAAAAACTAATGCAGTGGTCTTTGCTAATTACTAATGTAGTGGTCTTTAGAAATGTTAATCATACACGGTTGTCAATGTAGGTTTGTTGGTTTATCAGACAACAAACAAGTACAGTGCTTTAAGTTATTGTTTAGTGACATGCAGGTCAAATGTTATTAGTTAAATATACAAGGGCCATTTCAACAGATCAACTTTAGCCACCATTGTAGATCACAGAATACATATTTTTGAAAATTTACCACTGGAATTACTGGCACTGTTTAGAGCCAGTCATTCCAGTGTTAAACTTTTAAAAATAGGTATTTTGGTGATCTACAATGGTGGCCAAAAGTGTTAAGTGCTAAAGGTGAATAAACTATGCATAGTTAATATTCTCTATATATATACACATTAACAGTATTTACACAATGTCATAACTAGTGTTTTCAACATGTTTAATAAAGTGCTTTATAATTAGATCAATGTGTTGTGTTTATTTTAAGAAAAAAACATGGGACCCCCCCTATTTCCGGTGAGGACCCCATGGGACCCCCGATTTTACAGTGGGACCCCCAAAAGTGTGGGGTCCTTGGAACCCCCAAAAATCAGATGTTGTGGGCAACACTGATCCTGACCCCGAACATCTTGTATTTATGTATGATTACTGTATCCTGCGGCTATAGTAGTAGAAATATCCTACAGCTGCAATCATTCCTTCTTCGCTTTTACCCACTGTGTCTTGTCCTCAGCCAAAATCCTTAACTTGCTCAGGTCCATTCTTGACTAGAGTGTACCTAATCCTGCTTTCTCGAGGTCACCTCATAGCACGCTTAGCAGATTTATGCAATGACATCCTCTCCTGGCTCTGTATTTTTTAACTGTCTCCGGATTTTTAAGCATGACGGTTCAGAAACTGGTGACATAATTTGACAACCGTACAACCGTGTATGTTTAAAAATGCGGTTTTATAATTATTTTTTTAAGGATATATCATAATATATAACATTGATTGTATAAATTTGCTTTAATTTTATCTATTTGCGAAATAAAATCTGAAATAAAACCATACCTACGCAGTATTGTAACAGGAGAATGTTGCCAGGTCGTATTGCTACATACATTCAGAAATTATAATCTGCTAACGTTTTATTAAATTCTATAATACACGTTTGAAAGCATATCATAAGTGATCTAGTGTTTCTGATATCTATGTCTATTATGAAATCTGAACGTGCATCTGGGACTCTAAACCTGGGACGCGATCTAACCTGCCAAAGTAAGTTGAGATCGAATTTGTCTAATCGCTCAGGCGATCAAGAATAATTTCTCGTGAATGTTCAGGAGCTGGCTCGACGTATGTTGGACGATATAATTAACACTCGACCCAGGTCGATATACATTATTAGCATTGAAAAACAACTTCTACAGCTTACAACTGATACAGTTTTAAACCAAGTCCTTCCAAATCATGCTTATGATCTTTATTAAAATATGTATGGATTCCTTTTTCGCGGAAACTGTATGCTAGTAAATAGTATAATACAGCCGAGTTTGATTACACGTATCCGATTAATTAGATCAAGAAATTTGATTTACTACGCAATGTATCGCTCTACGCGTTATCCTAGAGGGGGATATACGAATTGCTAATTGTTTAGGAATTTAATATATGACAGATTGTGCAAGAACTCGAAATGACATATCGCGGTGAATTTAAAAGTGCAAAATCCAATGTTTTAAAGCAATTTAAGTAATGATTTCACTATATCCTCTAAAATTGCATCGGATACTATACATGTAGCTACAGATTTAAGTCTACCACTAAAAACGTTCTATTTTCGTGGTATTGCAAATTTTTTTTCCCCACGAAAACTGAAAATATTTTCAGCCAATAAACGGGATATCCGGTTAAAACCGGATTTATGGCCAACACTGTCACCGGTTGTGTTCTTACCAAAACCGCACAGCCCTAGCTCAGAGTATGTGCGTGATCGGTTTTGAGATAATGTCACTTGCATATTTGAATAGTTCATTGCTCATGCCATCAAGTCCAGATGCATGTAAATTTTTCAGGGATTTAAGTGCTTTCTCAACCTCTCCTGCATTAATTGGTGTTAGTAATGACCTGGCATCTCCTGAGAATGGGTGCAATGGCTCATCATCGTGGTCAGTGAACTGTTCCTTGAACCATTCTCGAATTGCCTCGGCTTTGCCCTGGTCAGTCCCGATAAAGTGTCCTTCAGAGTGGTGTACAGTTAGTGGTAGTGTGTAGTCAGCACCTCTCACGGCTCGGGCTGCCCGAAACATTTTGTGGCAGTCATCTGTGGCAGTGATTTCATCTGCTAGGGCGTCTGCTTGTTGAATAGCAAGATCTTTTAAGCGTTCGCTAATGTGGCGCAGAATGTTATTGCGTTCCTGGCGTAATTTGGTGCAATCTTCACTTTGGCCACATTGATATGCCCAGACGTAACGCTTTCTGTTCTGCTGACAGTTTTACTACGAGAGGGTCATCAGTATACCTAGTTCTGTTGTTTTTTGCAACATCTTGTATGCTTGTTAAATACTAAGTAGTAGGTTTTTAATACAAAGACTACATTAATTTTTATACAATGCGCCCAACGATAGTATTCTTAATGCTGTATAACTGTAGCACCTCGGCATCTCCAAAGACAGTTCTAGACAAACTCAATGCCTGCCACTGCAAACACCTATGCACCATCACTGGACACTGATGGACAGACAGCATAATTTCTAATGATGAACTATACAAGATGTGCAATACATCACCTCTGTCCGTAAAAGTCGCCCAGAAAAGATGGTCGATGTTTGGCCATGTTCTAAAGATGTGCTAAGGATGCCAGAAGCCACACCAACACAGACAGCCTTGGAATTTTCCCTACTCGGAGCCAGCAAATACAAAGCCAGGAGAGCACGTCATTGCATAAATCTACTAAGCGTGCTACGAAGTGACCTCAAGAAAGCATGACTCGACACACTCAAGTCAAGAATGGACCAGAGGAAGCTAAGGATTTCGGCTGAGGACAAGACACGGTGGGCAAAAGTGAAGGACCGATTGCCGCTGTCATACATAGGTTTTTACACAAAAATACATACATAATCTAACCCAGGACCACTACATGTATATACATGTATTTCATAGTTGTGTCTATGCTACCCTCTAATTTTAGCATGGATGAGAAATACTGCTTGGGAATACCAGATTTAGAGGACATGAGAAACTTTGCGTACAGGTTAACTTACCCGCATCCTTATTTGGGCATTCATGACCCTGATAGTGGACGACGGCCAGTCCTTGATCCGGACCCGAGTAACTGGTGAGAATTTCAGCATCAAATGCATCGAGCAATACCACAGGAACATCATCTGGTGTCTCACCATAAAATATTTCTGTTTTATATGTTCTTGGTGATGGAGACGTTATTTTTAAACTCGGCTCTGACTCCACATCGGCATGAGATCTGTAAGGAAATATATTAAGCATTTAACCCTTTCACTGACAAATCCTCGAAAAAGTAAATTCTTTACGATATATTTATTCAGTTGAATATTTTTTAATTAATTTGGCTGGAAGCCGTTGTTGCCTAAGGCAGCAACGGCTCCCAGTCAAATTAATTTCAAAATATTCAAACATTTTCCTGCATCGTTGCCTTAAAAATGAGATATTGAGATTTCATCAGTAAAAGGGTTAAAACTCAAAATGGCTTCTGCAGATAGCGGTAAAAATAAGAAATTTGTTCTACATGTACACGTACTCTGTGCATCTAACATTGGGATTTTACCAGGCACAGTAAAATGACCATAACCTGATATTATAGCATACATCAGCTAGAAAGGCACATGCACTCTGTGCACCCAGGATTATAAATTTACCTGCACCCGCCTACTTTTACCTGCGTTGTAGGCTTGTCTGATTATTGCTTTGAGTGATCGCGACCGATTATTTAAGAATAATCATGATTACTTGATTAATCAGCTTATGTACAAACCTACAGAGCCAGTCATTCCAGTGATACATTTTCAAAAATAGTCTTCTCTTCTCTTCGCCTGCAAATGGATATACATTCACTGAGCAAAATGTCAATTTTCATGACCGATCTCATTAAAAAGTAATTACCTGTAAAAGGTTAGAACTGAAGTAATTTATGCAGTAGAAATTATTCACGAATATTCAGTTCTTCGGTACCTTGCCATATATGGACTTACCTGTTAGAAGTCATAATTGTTCTGCGTGGTTATATGCGGATGATCAGTCTTTATTTGAGCCATACCGGTCACCTCACACCTCAGGGGTATGTCTGATTATGGATTTTCTGATAATCTCTCAGAGTCCTTTTCGACTATGTTCACTTGTCAGTAAGAAGGAGCAATCTGCAGTGCTATCTAAATTAACAAAAAGCAACAATTCAGAATAACTGACCAGAATAGAGGAATCTATTTTTAGCTATGCCCCACCCATTTCCAGCTAAGCTCCGCCCACTTTGCACTGTGTTATGTCAGAGAGAAGGAGCAATCTGCAGCCCGATCTTAACCCCTTAACACTCAAGATGGCCAACAACGGCTTCTGCAGTGGTCTTGATAAAAGTCTATTTCATGGACAGACCTGGCTTTCACAAATTATTAGCCAATAGATTACCCAACTACACCTTTTCTTAGCCAAATCTTAACTATTTAGCCAATGTTTTGCAATGTCTACAATCCATCACCATCAGGTTTACCATTTCAACTGAACACTACATACCACTGACACACGATTATGTTGAATATTTTGAAACTAATTTGACAGCAACAGCTTCCAGTCAAATTAGTTTCAAAATTAACAGCTGAACATATGGGTGCATTTAATATTAAATATATATATATTAGGATTTCAATGTTTATTTGGTCACAATAAAGCAAATTTTTTACTAGTTAGTGCTTCCCAATAATTATTAACATGTGTAATGGTTCCCTACATAGAAACTATGTATAATAATGACTTTATTATTTAGCCACATGTTTAGCCAATCATGTTTTTTATTAGCCAGATCTCAATTTTACTATCATTTGGCTAATTGGTGAATGGGTAGGTCCGTCTCTGTATTTGTAGACACAGGCTATTTTTGACAATTTTCCAAATGGAATATTCATAGAGCCATTCTTGTACTTAAATTCCACCTGGATGCTAGATATACAGGCATGCAGCTACATGTGTACATACATGCTTAGCCAAGATGGTTGAAATATTGGCAATTTCTTTAACCATTTCTTGACGAAGCCGGACAAAACGGGCCTCTTTAGTGGTCTTGACAAATACTCACTTGCGGGTCAAGAGAAGACTCAATTTTTTTCGGAAGAAATGTGGAAGAAACTCCCAAGTACATGTACATGTATACGGACATGACTGATAGTCCAGATAATTTTCTAAACACTGGCAATATACCCTCATTCTCTTATAATTACAGTAGGACCAATATAAAGCAAAAAATTACTTAACCCACATGTAATTCTGCATTACCAGACGCTTGGCTTCCAAAGGCTTTAAATAAAAAATAAAAAGTTAGAGATTTTCTTCAGTTCTTTTTATGCAATAAAATTATCAATTAATAGTAACAGGAACCTTGCGATTCTAAGTTTGAATTGCAGGATATTTCGTTTACACCATGGAAATCTAATAAGCATAGAACGGCTATGACCATCTCAATTGTGAAATTTCAGTTCAGTATTTTATCATAGTCTTCAAACTAACAATGGACCTTTCCGGTTTTAGATATGCCCCGCCCATCTCTAGCTAAGCTCCACCCACACCTCGCTCATTGGGATCGATCGATCTCTGAACACTCTGACTATCAATTTCCAAAAAAACTACACAGCTAAGCTGTTGAATATTTTGAAACTAATTTGACATGGGGCTGTTGCTGCCTAAGGCAGCAACAGCGCCCAGTCAAATTAGTTTCAAAATATTCAACAGCATGTTTATGAAATAGCAAAGAATTACAAAGACATGCAATTCTTACAACGTGTCGGACCATTTGAGATTTGGTGATGGTCTATATGGAACCCTTTGTGACATAATCATTATGACGTCATCATACACGCGCTGAGCTGATTATGATGATGGATAGATACTCTGGAAAGGTGAATTATGTCTTTGTTACTAAATCTACTACATAATCAAATAAAGTGTCAGATTAATATCATCATAACAAGTTTATTTCAGATAAAATTATATACATTTGCATCTGCTTAATTTCTTTTCCAATTACCAAAAGATTATCTACTCACTTTTGAAAGCTATATATACTACTAATTGTCAGCGGAAGCCCATCCAAACTTGAGCAGTTGCATTTTACTAAACTCAAGTCACTGGATTCGGAACCACATGCTCCATTGTGATGTTATGTGCATATCCATCTACGATTTCTACTGTTTACATAGAGACGCTTTGTCTGGAAGTTGTTGTTGCAGCCTCTACTGGAAATGTTTTCTAAGAATTCCACCAACATTGTTTTTGCCAGTGTTTAGAAAAAATTGCTGGGAGTTTCTATTGACAACTTAAATTTTGTTGAGCATGTTAACAATGTTGTAAGAAAAATTTTGTGCCTTACTGACATATTTAAAAACCACACAAAAAATCTCCCATATCACATTCATAAAAAATTCTTTAGCTCTTACATCTTGCCTCATTTTGATTTCTGCCTTACAGCAAGTGAAAATATTTGCAAAAAGCACGAACTAACAAGACTTTTAAAATTACAAAAATAAGCAGCACGTATTATTCTAGATGCAAAATATGACACCCCATCTAAAATATTATTTGAAAAGCTTAGTTAGATGCCCTTCACAAACGTATCAAATATAAAACTGCATGTCAAACTCCTGACTACTTAGCAAACCTATTTATAAAATCTGCAAATTCCCATAACCAAAATTTAAGGTCCACTGACAATCTTCAACTGAAAATTCCTCTGGTAAAAAGTACATTATACTCCCATAGCTTTTCAGTTGAAGGAGCCAAATTATGGAACGCACTAAATAAATCACTGCGTACTGCTCCCTCCTTAGCAACATTTAAATCCCAGTACATGTCTAATTAAAAGTTACAACTCAGGCCTTGTGCGTAGCATTTCCCACCACATGTCCTGTCTAGGAAATTCAATTGTATTTAGCATAAATGTGCTTGGCTTTATCTTAGTCAGGTCTGTTCAAATTGGCGTAACCCATTTTTCATTCGCGCAAAGGTTACGCAAATATTTCTGAGACAATCTGTTTTCCGTTCCCGCAATTCCTTTCATATTGTACATACATACATGAAAAATGGTTGCACAAAACACAATGGGTTAACTAAAACAAATTTGCTTAACCCAAAAATGGGCTATGCACATTTTCAATTTGGACAGGCCTGTTTGTACATGCATTTAGTTCACAATGTTTACTTTCCTTCCTGAGTGATTGTCAATTCACTAACCTCTATTGGGTTTTTTTGTCTGCAGTATCCATGTATGTAAAATATACCTGACAGACCTAATCTAAGACAATTCAATGCCCATTAAACCCATAAGTACCTGAATTTCCATGCAAATGTACAAATTAAGTTGCTGGATATTTTGAAACTGGTTTGACTGGAGTTTATTGCTCTACTGTATATAATAACGGCTTTCAGTCAAATAGGTTCCAAAATCCTCAGCAGAATATATTTCTTTGTTGATTTCTCAATATCCAGCCCTGTAAATAATGAGAGGATAGCCAGTGCATGCCTGTGTGCATTCGTGCATGTAAATATATATGTAATACTTGGGTGCGTTCGTGCATGCGTATGTATGTGCATTATTGCACTTTCGTGTGTGTGTGTGTATGTGTGCATATATGTGTATACATGTGCATACATTCATTATAGATATGCTATGGTGTGCCTATTTGATCTCATATGTCCAACTGTATTAGATATGGTCTTCTTTCTATATTAGCCCCCCTGATTAATATATCTAAGATATTTAGTTTAAAATTTACCACTTCTGATGAATATTGGCGTATTGCCCAGTATTTCCCGCTTTTTGGAGTATTTCCCAGGGGAGGTATTTCCCGCACCAGGAAATTGCTGCCAACCTTGTGCAGTTGAGGCAAGCCACTAATTCTGATGGTCTGTCTGCAGAGCACCTGAAGTACAGTGGTGTTGCCCTGACTGATACACTTCTATCCATAGTTAACTCTTACCACTCTGACGTTAAAACTTTAAATTTTCAAATTAAATTAAAAGATGAACTGGTGTTCATTTTTCAACAAATTTGGTGGGAGATGGTGCTGTCATAGACAGCAACATCTTCCACCAAAATTCTTGAAAATGTACACCAATTTCTTTGCTATTAATACAGTAAAAAATAGAATATTGACATCAAGAGTGGTAAGGGTTAATAGAATCCTTGCAGAGGGCATTTATCCAGAGGCATTCAAGACTGGCTTAGTTACAACAAAAGCACAAGAGGGGTGGGTGGTAAAGCAGCCTCAAATCCTGACAACTACAGCAAGATCACAGTAATATTAATCAGAGGCAAACTGTTTGAGAAGCTCCTCTACGTTTGCTACATCCTGGTCAACAAGTTCTTTGTACTCGCTGTCATACCATTCATTTTCTTTCTGAGTCCATAGATCCATTATTGATTATTAATTTTTTATGGGTCCCCGGGACCAAGCTAGGGCGAGGTCTATGGGTCTTTTCAATTTTATATGAGTAAAAAACTCAGGATGCATACCTATCCACATCACTGGTTACCACCTGAGCGCTGGGCTCACACCAATTTATAAAAAGTGATTGATCAGTGGTTGAGGCATTCATTATCTGGTTGAGTCCATTCTTTCCTACTCTTCCTCTAGCTTGACATTGGCCTGATCGGAAGTTCCATTTGGCATCCTTCATCGATTGTTTGGCTGGGTCGTTGTTGTCTACTGGCCTGCCAGCTGCGATCCAATCGTAGTGTGCCTCTTTGATGCGTTTGATAGTTCAGCTAAATACATTCCAGAATGTGCCTTCTGAAACCTGTGTTCTCTCCGTGATGGCTTTCTGTGCACTTTGCTGTAGGCATGATATGAAGATTTAATAGTCTGTTAGTATCTCAGATGTCAAGGTCGCATGGTTTAACACAACTCCGTCTACTACGTTATCAATAATAGCATGCATTGTTTTTGTTTTTATCCAAGTTCATTCACATTCATTGTGATTGTCAAAATACCTAAAATAAATGCACGTAAAGTGAGCTTCGACTACTGCTTAATTCTTAGGTATATGCATTAACTAAGTGTGTGCACGCTACATGCATTTCAGACATTCTCATACATACCTAAATCTTAATCTTTATTTTATTGTTAGACATTTATGTGCAACCAGTTTTCGCAATATACTGTTTTTCTTGTTCTTGTTCTGCTTATGTAAATTCCGCCTCTCGGACATACCCTTCAAGATTCAAGATTCTTTATTTCCATATCGGTAAATAATTCAACAATTCAATACAGGCATCCACCAAAGGCAAGGCCTATGATGCAGTGGACCCTTGACATATAACATAAATTTGTAATATTATGTTTAAACATATAACATTTATATACATTTACATGGATATTTTATATTACAAAGGACATAGAGTACGATACAATACATTTAAACAAATTACGTGTGGAGACATAACTTATGACATAACGTTTTACATAAAGGGTGTGGGGGAGATGGGCGGTGGAGGGAGTGGAGTGACCATCTTGCGGAGTATTATTACTATTCAGTGAAATTACGATGATTATTATTATTATTAACAACAATAACAACAAAATAGTATTAATACCATTACTATTATTTACATGTATTATTGTTATTATTATTATTATCATCATCATCATCATGCGATATGCCAGTAAGCCCAAGTATAACACAGAAATTATCATACGACAGAGGCAATTATGACAAGAAGAGAAGTGCATTGAATGGAATAGACTGGGATGCCAAGCTAAATGGAAAGAACAGTGAAGATTCATGGACACTAATTAAGATGAAAATTCTCAACTCGGTCAACGACTGCATTCCCAGTAAGAAAACCATCAACTCTCTTAGACGCAAACAGAGAAGTGCTTGGATGAGCACCAGTATACAAGAGAAAGTAAAAAGTAAGCGCCAAACATTCGACCGGTTTAGAAAGACACGTGATGAAACTCACTATAATGAATATGCAAAGTACAGAAAAAAGCTAAGATGGGAAGTAAGGAAAGCAAAGCGGAATTTTGAAAGAGACATCGCTAGGAAGTCCAAAATTAATCCTAAAGCATTCTTCAGTTACGTAAATTCCAAGTTTAAAACATCATCAGGTATCGCAGATTTGAAACATGAAGATGGTACAATCACCAGAATGGATGCAGAAAAGGCAGAAGAACTCAACATCTACTTTGCCAGTGTATTTACACGTGAAGACCTAACCACAATACCCCAGCTCAACAGTACAGATCCCAGCAGTACATTAAGCAATTTCACCATCAAGGAAGAGGATATCAAGAAAAGGTTGGCTAGCCTGCTAGTGTCAAAGTCACAAGGACCTGATGGGCTTCATCCAAGAGTCCTGAAGGAAATGAGCCACTGTATTGCCCGGCCACTAGCGATACTGTTCAACAGATCTTTATGCGCTAGAACTCTCCCTCAGGAATGGAAAAATGGTCAAGTAACCCCTATTTTCAAGAAAGGCAGTAAATCATCAGCCAGCAATTACAGACCTGTAAGCCTGACTTCAGTTGTATGTAAAGTCATGGAGCGGTTCATTAGAGATAAGCTCATGAATCATATGTCAAACTCTATTTCTGACTGTCAGCATTGCCTCCTAAGTGGACGATCCTGTATCACACAATTGTTAGAAACCTTAGATTATTGTACTGACATCGTAGATCAAGGAGGAGCAGTCGACGTAATATACCTTGACTTCGCCAAAGCATTTGATACAATCCCACACCAGAGATTGCTTAGCAAATTAAAGAGCTACAGTGTCAGTGAAGATGCCTTGGGCTGGATTCAAGACTTTTTGTGTAACAGAAGGCAGATGGTTGTCGTTAATGGCTCTAGCTCAAATTGGGCTCCAATCCTCAGTGGAATCCCACAAGGCAGTGTGCTGGGACCGGCATTATTCGTCTGCTACATTAATGACATGCCCGAAGTCATAAGCAGTATGATAAAGCTCTTTGCAGATGATACTAAGCTCTACTCAAAGATAGCTTCAGAAGAGGACCATCAGCAGCTACAGACAGATCTCAACAATCTAAAAGACTGGGCAAATACTTGGCAACTACGCTTTGACGCATCCAAGTGCAAAACCATGCACTTGGGTAGATTCAATAAGAAACAGCCTTACAGCATGAATGAAAATGGTCAAAGCATGAAACTTGGCGAAACAATTTGTGAAAAAGATCTGGGTGTTTTTCTTGACAATGGACTGAAGTTTAACAGCCATGCAGAGACAGCAGTAAACAAAGCCAACAAAATCGTTGGGATGATTAGAAGGTCGTTCGACTTCCTAGATCCAGTCACATTCGTACTGCTCTTCAAAAGCCTTGTACGACCCCACCTAGAATATGGACACGTGGTATGGTCTCCACTGTACAAAAAAGACGTGCTGTTACTTGAAAACGTCCAGCGACGAGCGACAAAGATGATCCCAGGGCTAAGTGATTTACCATATGAAGATAGACTCAGAACACTCAAACTACCAAGTCTAGTATATAGGCGGCTTCGCGGAGACCTTATCGAGGCTTTCAAATACACGCACAATATGTACGACGTCAATCGGGAGCATCTACTGCCATCAGACGTAGGTGATCGCACAAGAGGTAACAGTTACAAGCTCACCAAACAAAGCTTCTGCAGTGATACCAGAAAGAGGTTCTTTAGCATACGAGTGAACAAGCATTGGAATAGCCTACCTGATCACATAGTGACAGCTCCAACACTCAACGCCTTTAAAGGAAGGATTGATAAGCACTACCGAGAGAACCTCTACACAATTCAGTTCCCGATCTCACGCATCCGCACCCAATCAGTTAAACAGGTTAATGAAACCCAGGTTCAAGAAGAAAATGAAAATCTGTTACAGGCTTACTAGCCTAACCAGCAGAAGAGGATATGCTATGCTATGCTATCATCATCATCATCATCATCATCACCAACATCATCATCAGTTTTATCATTATAATGATTGTTATCATCATGTGTAATTTTTGCTGTCACCACCATTATTATTATTATTGTCGCATTACTATTATCATTATATTTAATAATAACAGTAACAGCGACATTACCATTACTATTATTTACATGTATTATTATTATTTTAATTATTGTTATCATTATCATTATTACTATCATGTATTATTACATGTACATGTACATATTTCTACATATTTGTTGTCCTGGTGGTCGGGTGCGCTACAGTGGAAGAACCTGTCTACAGAGACCACATTTATACAAAATTAAAAAATTAAATAATATGTCACTAACAATTGGTTATTTCATACATTTAGGAATATAGGTAGTGGTTTGTAATACAACAGGGCAGTGACTTTTCAGGATCTGGGTTCCTATGTCTATCTGCTAAAAAAAAGGACCACCACCTCCTGGATCCAGAAAGCGAGTGGCTGCTATAGACAGGTTCCGCATGGCTGCCATGGTGGTGGTTAAACCTTTAACCCTTAAGATTTCAATATCTTAATTTCAGTCAGGTGCACAGTGAACAGTGAACCCTTCAAGCGAACCTCCAAATATGGAGTATATTCCTATCTAATTTCACTATTTGGGTTTTTGGTTTTGTTTTATGTTCTTTACAATTAATCGCGATGTCATTTGATTTCACAGACGAATTCTATCAAGGTTAAGTCGGAGTAGAATGGAGAGTTTCTTATGTAGGTTAAAGCAAGATTCAAGATTCAATATTATTTATTTGCTTCTTGGATACCAATTTACATATTTTCAATGCAGGTTGTCCACCGAAGGCATTGCCTATAGTGGTGACGGATACCTAACATTAAACATACATATACAATTACACACACAGCTTAGCATAGGATGTGAGACATACTTGTGAATGTACAGATACGGTACTGAGCTAAGTAGACATAGAAAAAAGAACAAACGATACAATACATCTATGTTTTTCCTTTTAGTTATTGAGATTAGAGATTTATATATGGGGAGTCGGGGAGGAAGATGGATGGGGGTCATGCATGCTAATTACCCCAGCTCCACCCATAGGTTGCTATTTAGTAGTAGCACTTGTTGAGGTGCATCAGATTGAAGGAAGCAGTAGTCACGATAGCT
This sequence comes from Chaetoderma sp. LZ-2023a, assembly GCA_034401795.1. Taxonomy (NCBI): domain Eukaryota; kingdom Metazoa; phylum Mollusca; class Caudofoveata; order Chaetodermatida; family Chaetodermatidae; genus Chaetoderma; species Chaetoderma sp. LZ-2023a. The sequence goes on from CM067364.1 coordinate 20,423,315, forward strand.
GTAATAGTGCATTATGATGTAGCAGTAGTAGTAGTAGTAGTAGTAGTAGTAGTAGTAGTAGTAGTAGTAGTAGTAGTAGTAGTAGCAGTAGTGGTAGTAGTAGTAGTAGTAGTTGGTGGTGGTTGTTATGATAGTAGCTATGGCAATGATACAGGAAGTGTGTGATCTTAGTTATCCTGGCATTGTGTTTTCTAGATCTAGTATGTATTGAGTATGCTCGTTTTAATTATGTCTTTGTATGATTTTAGTGTTAGTATTTTTTCGCATGTGTGTTTATCTATATTATTCCATGCTTTGACAACACCGACTGAAATTCTACGTTTCCCTGTGTCTGTTTGTGTTTACCTAATGTGGAGATCATGTTTGTTCCTAGTGTTATATGTGTGGATTTCGATGTTGTTTGCAAAGCTGTGGGTTATAGATTTAGGTAGGATTTTGTGATGAAAGGCTCTAGAAATGTTTAGCATCTGTGACTTGCCTATGTCTGTGAGTTTAAGAAGTTTTTGTGTTTTGAAGATGTTTTGACCCATTGCTGTTTTTGAGAACATTTTAATGCATTTTTTCTGCATGCTTTGCAATTTTGTTAATTTGGTTTTTTGTGTGTTAGTCCAGATGGCATTGATGTATGTGAGGTGTGGAATGATCAGTGTGGAATACAGGGTTTTAATGGTAGCTTGTGTTAGGTATGGCTTTAGTCTTTGGATGACCCCCCATGCCTCTTGCTACTTTAGCTGTGACTACCTCAATTTGTTTGCCCCAGGTCAGGTTCTTGTCTAAATAAACTCCTAAGAATTTAGCAAGCATTGCATATTTTTCGAATGTCTCGAAGTGTGAATTTGTAAGCTTACTCGCATCCACTATCATTTGTATACAGTGTTTGTCTGTAATCACGATATCTGTTGCTGCATCAATGTTCTGATCTGTGTCATTGTTGGGTTTCTAACATGCTCTAGCTCTGGACAGTCCAGGAGGAATTGCTGAAGATCTTCCATTTTATTGCTACACAGTGGACATTTGGTTCGTTGCCTTTCTGTTTCTAGTTAAACTACCAAATATATGGTATCTCTGCGTGAGTAGTTTGGCTATGGTGGTTGCTTTGTAGAATGAGGTTTTATCTGTTCCACAGCTACTCCGCGTCATGTGTGCTGTACCGATTTTATAATTGTCTGTGTTTGGGTATTTCAGAGTAGTTTTCTCCACAGCCTCCTCCTCCTCCTCATCATCATCATCATCATCATCATCATCATATCCACAGAACATAAACCTATGGCTCTGACTTTATGTAGATTCTAGTCATAGTTATGGGTTATTTCCCTATAGTGATTGTCTACTTTTATTTTAAATTCTTCAAGAGTAGGTGCCCCCCTACAGCCTCAGCTGTTAGTAAGTTCCAGTATGGTACTACTTTGTTGGAAAAGAAAAATTTACGAATATCCTTATTGCTATGGTGTGTGTATAACTTAAGGTTGTGTCCCCTAGTCTGAGTATTTGTGGAGGGTGTGAAGAAGGTATTTTTGTCAATGTTATATTGGTTGTGTATGATTTCATATGTTTCCATTAGGTCCCCACGAATGCGCATGTATTTTAATGACATTAAGTTTAGCATGGTAAGTCTTTCTGGAGAGCTGTAATTTCTCATTTCTGGTATAATTTTTGTAGCTCTATGCTGGACCGGTTCTATTCGTTGGGATTGTCTTGTGAACCTGGGCGACCATATGCAATTACAATATTCTAGTATTGGTCTCAACCAAGGACGTATAAAGTAAAATGAAGATGCTAGGATTTACGTGGCAAAATGTTGTCTTTATGATTCCTAGTATTTGGTTGGCCGTGGACACCATAGTATTGATGTGTATGTCAAATGTTGAACTTTCTTCGATATACGCTCCCAGGTCCTTTTCACTTCCAGACATTGAGATTTTCTGTATTTTGGTGGAATCCGTCATTTGTGAGTTTTCCAACATTGTATATGCAGATGGTTATTTATATTGCTGAAGGATTTTCCTGATATTTACTGTCCAGCAGTGTGATGGTGGCAGCTTGATAGAAAGTTGGCGTTCCAAAATATCTCGCTCCAGGGAGCCTTCTCTCCTCAGCATGTGTACAAAAAAGTCTTTTGTGAAGTTCACCTTCAAATGGTAGGGCTCCCAATAATATGTACACAGCTGAGTTGGCAGTTCCAGTTAGTAGATGCTGTATGGCTTTCAGATAGTATCTATAGAATTTCTCCAGCCTTTCTATTTCTGTCTGCATTAGTATTAGCCTTTCAAGTCAATAGATGAGAACTGGAGTTATGTATATATCCCATAGTTGTATTGATGTTAGAGGATTCAACCCGTTTAGGCTGCACAGTTCTACTTCCATGAGTGAATATGATGGTCTTGTAGATGATCCCATTCTGGCTTCTATTGTGTGTCCTTATTTGGAGCAGATGACATCTGTACAACTCCAAGATGTTTCTTTACATGTGTTTTCAAGGGGAATACCATTTAGGCTTAGATGAGCTGTTTTCGAACCTCTCATGACTAATTGTTTTGTTTTATTGCTGCTGAATAAGTAGCATTCATTTGATGCATCTATTTGAGCTTCGTTTATCAAAATTTGCATGGAGAGTGGTGTATCTGCTATTATGGCTAGGTATCCATCGAGCACATCACTCGCCCTACATACTCTGAAGAGCTTACATCCCATCCACATGAAGGTCCCTCTGTGGTTGGTAGCTTGGGTCACCTTACTTGATTTTCTGTATTGCCCCCCGGTGATGTGGTGCAGTGTATCTAGAGAGATGAGTACTCAAAACTGAATGTCACCGCAGTTGGCTATAGGGAGCCGGCTACATGGTTAGCAGTTGCCCACAACTCACTTGTCTCAGACCAGGTACCTCACCACCACCAGTTCTCTCCCAACTGCTATTGATTCTGATTTTCCAGCCCTTTTATACTACTCATGATGTCACAGCTGGAGCGCCTCAACCAATTAGCGAGCGAGCTATAGAGGTAGGGAAGCGACCACGTGACCCGCTATCATACCCATGCACTGCGCTAAGCCTATGGTGTTGTATATTTTGAAAGGAATTTGCTGGTTTAATTAAAGATAACGCGTTAATTTCTGGACCGATTTTAAAATGGTCAAAAGATTTGGAATCCTCGTTTCATTCCGGTCACAGATCAAGAACGACGAGGAAAATATAATTTAAAGGAATTATATTATCAACTCTGTACAAAACTGATGCTTTTTCTCTCCAACGCTAACATGCATTGGCAAGCAATCTCTGACGCCTGCGCATGGGCGCTAGGCAATCTCACGGACTTAGTCATTTTACGAACGTCTCGTATATGGCTCTATACATGCGTATCATCCTACCCAGTGTGGGGGGGGGGGCGTGCTTGGAATGTACCCGGTCCGGCCGTTCCGTACCCAGACATGCTGGGATGGTTAGTACCTGACTGGTCAATCTGCGCTACAGTATTCACATCGTCAAACCTGTCTTACGCAACTATTTTATGGGTTACCAAGAAACTATACTAGTACTATAGTCACCCACCATAAGGTATGCGGTATTGCTATTCCTTAAGGCAGCTGGCTATAAGACCACTTGTCTTAATGAAAAGCCATCTTTAGACCAAAAAACTTATTTCTAGCAGGTTTGACTGTAGGTCTATCTTAATATTGAAAAGGTTATACACGAGATTTTACTTTCTACCTAAAATGCAGGAAATGATATCTCAGCACATTTAATATTTGAAATACATCCTGTGGTAGTAACCATGGACCACCAGGTATTTATGCTAGTGGTGGTCTCTCACACACATCCCCACCCCTGGCCACCACTGGTCATTGTCATTAGCAAAAGAATAAACCAAAACCAGAGAGAATTGTAATATTTGTAAAACATAATAATTTAAAGGCCAACTAATGCTTTGTATTTATCTTCGGAATTGTATGAGATCACAGTGTCGAGCTTGCAACATTCCGATAGCCTGCATTAGCGTACCACCTCGCAGGTGCATATCCAGGAATGTGCATAGCTACGCAAATGCGGTAGACTTTCAAAGAAAATTTAGACATTGAATTTTCGTATTATATTTATAATTTGAGAATCCATTTATAGGGTTAGTCAATCGAATTATTACACTGTAAAAGGATAGGAACCATGCATTTTGGCTGCCTTGTAACATAGTTTTTCATATGTATTTTGTGGTTGGTACAGTTGTAAAGACCACATAGGTAAGGAAGTGGGTGGGATAGTTAGGGAGCAGTTTCCCTCCGCCACCCGCCCCCACACTGGGAGGGATAAGAGTTTGCCCCCTCACATTTCTTGAGCATCTAAAATTGAAAGTCCATATTTAACCCTCTAAGTTTCACAATTTTCCCAGGTGAGGACCCTCGCACACCCCACCGATTTGTTTGGGTTCTACCACCCACCCACTCCAACCAAACTTTTGGACACCTTCCTATGCCTATGAACGATATTCTCATATGCAATCACTTCTTATCTTAGTGAAACTCTTACTGTATTGAAAATGCATTAATGGTGGTATTTATGGCATAACTATGCCACAGGTTTGCACTATGTCTGGGTGATTGGTGTGATGGGTGTCTTCGTGGATGATATATAAGACCTAGAATATCTTCGGCAATGAAAGGCAATAACCTAACTGCGAGATGCAGGTGGGTGTAAGCTGCAAGAAGTGAGAAGTCAAAGTTGTATGGCATATGACAGCGACATTTCGTGTTGGAGTTTGGTGGCGGCCGGGGTGAGTGGTTGTGAGAGTCGTGGTGTTGTTGTTGTTGTTGTTGTTGTTGTTGTTGCTGCTGCTGCTGCTGCTGCAGCTGCTGCTCCTGCTGCTGCTGCTGCTGCTGCTGCTAGCGATAGTACGGCTGCTGCTGCTGCTGCTGCTGCCGCTGCCACAACTGTTGCTGCTGCTGCTGCTGCTGCTGCTGCTGCTGCTGCTGCTGCTGCTGTTGATGATGATTATGGGGCCTAAGTGATGGTGTTTCGCTAAGGTGGACATTTGTCACAGCATTTTGTGGTTTGCAGTCTTAAGTTATTTGAGGTGAAAATTGAAGAGACTATCTATTTTCTGAAGTTTTAATTTTGCCTAGCTATTCATTCATATTTTCCTCAAATCCTGTGTGGACAGTTTTGAGTTGTAAGTCGCCATAGGACCCTAAAGCAGTGCATTCTTAACAATATAACTGGGTGCCATATATTTTGCTCAGTCAGCAAAGTGTGTCGCCTAGTGAATGAAATGTTCAACATACTTAGCGACAAGGCATTTTGACATTGTGCTAAGGATTACAAACATTTCTTTCTAAATATGCAACAACATATTTCCTACATTGTAAGAACTATTATGTTGAATACAATAGATACTGATAACGTATTACAAAAAGCTAGTAGAGGTGGTAGAGAATGTTCATAGACGTGCAACCTGGTTAATACTTGGGATGTCATCCCTAAGTTATGAAGAGAGCTTGCAAAAGCTGGATCTACCCAGCCTAGCATACCACCATTCCAGAGGAGGCATGGCTATGATGTACAAGCTAATGACAGTAAAATACAGTGAGGCTGTCTCAAGCTTCTTGCCTTTGAGAGTAGACAAAGTATATAAGTGGTCACAGATATGGCAACTATCTTTCAACACAGATAAAACACATATCATAAACTTTGGCAGAAATAATCCTCAAATCAAATACTATATGACAGATACTGCCCGATATGCATCCTGTATCAATGTCAGATGTAGAAAAAGACTTGGAGGGCATATTAACAGATACCTTTCTTTCGATATACATATAGGGAATATCGTATCCAAGGTGACCCATCTACTTTCACACTCTTGTACAAGTCTCTAGTGAGACCTATTCTCGAATACTGCAACTCGGCATGGTCACCAAGATTGAAAAGGCAAGCACAGCTATTAGAAAGAGTTCAACGCCGAGCAACAAAACTCATCCCACAAATCAAACAGTACAACTACACAGGAAGACTTGAAGCCCGAAATCTAATGTCACTGAAACTTAGACAATTTCGAGGAGCTTTAATTGAAACATTCAAGCTCATTGATAAGGACTACTTTTTCGAACCATCCAGTATTACACAGACCAGAGGTTATAAGTTTAAGCTCAACATAAAACACAGCAACAAAGATATTCGCCGATGTAGTAACCTTTAGTAACTAGTTGCTGTAGAAAGATATCGCTGTTAGTGTTAAGAAATACATCTTCTTCATTTGACAAAAATCCAGTGCTCCAATTAATTGATGGGAAGTTGAAATCCCCTACAATAAGAATGTGGTCTGCGTTTGCTGTATCAACCTTGTTTAGCAGATTTAACAGGTTATTATTGTTTGGGCCATCTGAGTTGGAGCTTCTGTAGATACAACCAACAAGAATTCTTTCCTTTTATTGTGTCTTCCATGTACGCCATACTGATTCGTTAAAGCCATCACCATTCAAGGTGTCACAGTGTTGAGCATTTAATGATACATGGGTATATATGATGACTCCTCTTGATGGTTTACTATTCAGCGAGAGATGGTACTCACCAATCTGTAGTTCATTAATGTTTATGGTTGTGTTTTCTGGAAAGACCTTTGTGATTAGTATGGTAATAGGGCGAATCGTGTGTACTAGTGCTTCAAGCTCAGCTTTTTTATTAATTAGATTATCTGCATTTGTGTATATACATGTATTGGCTACGGTTTTAGAATTTATATCGTTGTTTATTTGAATATGTTTGGTATCTGTCATGTGTTGGTGTCTGTGTTCTCACCAGTTAGTGTTTTACATATTTGTATGCCTTATGTGTTTGTGTTTTGTTTTTTCATGTCTTCCCTTGTTGTGTAGCTTATTATGTTTTCATTGCAACTTATAGTGTATTTTGGTGCCAGGTGTCATCCAAAGATTAAAACCATATATGACACATGACACAGTTAAAACTCTGTACAGCACCGTAATCCTTCTGCACCTCACATACTGCAATTGTAGTTCGGATCGACCGGTCGGATACCGGCCGTACCAGCTGAGCTGGGTACGCGCCGCCCGTCCTGGATTCGTTTCCTGAACACGCCCCTCTGGGTAGAGCCATAAGCGTATATAGACCTATGGGAGAGATAGCATGTCGAAAAACGACTAAATTCGTTAAAGCGCATGATGCGCATGCGCGCGCCAAGACGCTGTTTGTATGGAGCGCATAGTTATGACCTAGATAGGATGGCGCTTTTAGTGTACCGAGATGGTACCATGTAATCCTTATTGATTACCTGTTTCCGTTAAATCTGGCATTGCTTAAGACCAGAATTCAACGGGCTTTTCAAATCTGTGAACCATTTCAAAATCGGTTGAGAAATGGCTGAGTTATCCATGAAAAACTCTTCTTGATTATCTTCAAAATATTGCCGTGATGTCATAACCATGTGGACGCAGAACTTCTAGAATGTTCTAGAATGTTCGACTGCGCTATTATTAGCTATGCGCTGATTGGCTGTTGCTCGAATGATGATTGGATGGAGCCTGTGCCTGTGACGTCACGAGGTGTATAAAAGGAGAAGCGATCCAGTGATCGAGAGCATCCTCGGCCAGGGGCCGAACAGGTTGGATCCGTACCAGCTGCGATCAACAGATATTACGCATATGACCCCAGTTTTCTGTTCTTCTCCCGTAGCTAGCAGTAGCCAACCCACCGCAGTAAGAACAATTTTGTAACTCCCCATTTACAGGAGTAATTTGGAACTTCTGATAATTGTTCACGAATACTAGCATCTACATTCGGAACACAAATTTGCAGTGAGGCCTTTACGGCCTGAACATGTGAGTCTACAGATCTAGAGGCAGGATGTTCTTTGATGGATGACTCCCCGGATCTGCCGGCCATGCCTAAAAGTGGTATTTCAATCGCCGCCGCATTAATCGTGTAGGTTCTTTCTACTTTTACCCGCAGTAAGTAAACTCTGCCCGGTGTGTCTTCAGAGCTGGCTGACGTACCCAGCACCGTGAAGCATTGTTTTGTATCTTCGTTTGCCTCTGACAACCCCCGCTAGTGATTGGGTTGTTTATACCTTCCATCCGTGCCATCGGTGTATGGGAACTTTCTTCACCACGTAGTACTATCGTATCTTTTACTGACTGCTCGTTAGACATTCTATTAGGCCTACAGCACTGAGCGAGGTATCCCTCCCACCATGAGTGTTCTTGTTTGCAGAAAACAGCTTGCGGGAACCGACCTGTGGGAACTTTCCAGCTTCCGGAGAGCGCATCATTTCACGTCGACTACGGATTGACGTATCAACTTCAGTAACATGGTAGCCTAACTTAGAAATGACTACCAAGTAATCAAGTAACTATACTTCACAGTTTAATTATTTCTCTATATAGGTTTTGTTAATTATATTGTATCTGTAAAAACGGTCCCAATGACTAAAAGGAACCGTAACGGTCTTAGGACCGATAGTTATAATTTCTGATAATTATTCTCATTTTCGTCAATGTGTTGCTAACCGCACTATAGTAGGTTCGTTAACCTGTATTGATATATATATCTTAATCATTTGGCACTGTATTGTTTGTTCTGGTTAGATTATGTATATACATGGCCAGTGGCCATCCGTTCATATGGTTTGTTTATTCGTAGAAAATATAGGACTGCAGTGCATGTAGGAAACACTATACAGCAACATGTTTATATGCAACACTTTCTCCCGCCACGAACAATTTTTCACTGAGGTCGCTGTCCATGCTATAACTCTGTTTAGCCTGGCATGCTACCAACTAAACCTTTTCTATTCAGCTCAATAGGATAGGTTCAAAATGATTAGAGACACTTTCTTCATTACATACTATGTAATATATTCTTCTCTTCCAGTAGTGCGATAATCTAGCCCCGCACTCTGGTAAGAGTCATAAGTAAGATTGTGTCTCTCTCTGTGCTCCACACAGCCTTGTGGCTTCTTAATTGTTTGGATGTCCCGGTCCGCACCATGGGCTGATCCGACTCTGGGAAACTGTTGGGGTTTCCGAGCAGTGATGGCCAGGGTGCGGTATCCCACACATTCCCGTGTATCTTTGGATACTTAGTAGTTAGCACTTTAAGCCAATGTAGAAAATGTAGAAAAGCACTGCGAAAACACATGTATCAGTTACTATTTTATTTACTGACAATCCTCCCGCACCGCAGTGCAAAACTGGCAACTTGTATATAAACCTAATGACAGGTAAGACGGTTAGTTCCATAAGACCCGGTGACAGGCGAAATACGCATTGCCACTGAATTCCGTTAAAATGTCTGGGCATGATATTTAGATCTGCCACGCCCTTGCGGGAAGGACATTTACGGTGGATATTCGTCTCTCTTAGCCCCACCATAATGATACGAGAAATGGTCTAATAATGCTTTCGTGAAATGTAACCCATGTCTTGTAATGTTTTATGTGGTTACGGGGCAGAGGTCCGGATTCTTATCCAGTTCGGCGATCCTGCTATGTAACATGTATGAGCACTGTCTCTAGTAATTGATGTCTTGGGGCATCTGTTCTCCGTGACAGCCATGTCTAATAGCTAGGTAGAAATCAGCCAGTTGCGGCCTAAAATAATTCTTGTTCTAAAAACAACTAAAAGGGAATTAAGCAAAGCAGAAGGCCCACGGAAATAAAGCGGCAATTACTAATACAGCAAACCAAGAATTACATAAGACGGTGACAAGGGAATCCAACGGGAATCCCCCATCCCGTCTTCACATAAAACAGTATGCACCGCTATAGTCATAATCTCACTAGGTATGGTCTTGTCTTTATAAAGCATTTTTGATTGAAATATTAGAGTAGGCCCATTTTTGCCTACTATTCTTCTCCCCGTTTTAAGCAGTGGCGACATCTTCCCGAGATGGAGGCCCACGTGAGGCACTTGCCTCTTGCAAGGATTCAGCGATGACGGTCCACGCCAGGATAATACTCCTCACCCAAAACTTGCACTAGGAGTAGTGCCCACGTGAGGCACATCACTTTTCGTCCGAGATAACCTTCTTCCTTTCAGCTTAGAGGTATAATAACTTATAGTAAGTTAAATAGTTAATCGTGTATGGGAGCCTCCCTTGCGGGGATACCTCTGCGGACCTACGAGTCTGTGTGGTACCTCCGGGAGCCCCATGTTTAAAAGTTCATCTACCTGTCTCTATGTCTCGTATTTTTGTATGCTCTTACTGTAGTGTTATCTAGCATATTTATAATTGTTTAGGTAAACTCATTGTATAGACTTATATTTTTAGGTCACCAAATCAAATCTTGTAAGTCCATAGATCACGAAATTGCTATGGACAGGCATACTGGTGACACAAACTCGTGGGATGAGACAGTTATGTTTATTGTTCGCGACGATAGTCACACGGCCCCACCGGAACGATTGAGTTCCACCGGCCTTAGGAGCCGGTTTTTGTTTCCCGCAGGGCAGTCTCGTACAAGGTCCGTCACCCCGAGACCGGATGTTAGCCAGCGTCATCACTCATCATGCACTTGCGACGCGGCGAGTCGACATACTACACTGCAATGGCCCGACACTACCCGGCGAGCTACACAATGCTGTTTGGAGTAACACCTACAAAAACAAAATAATAAAACTCTCCAAAACAGAGCATTAAATTATTTTCCCGACCAGCAGAGGGCCAAGATATGTTTAAAGAGGAAAAACTACTAAAACTTACTGACATATGTAAATCACAAATGCTAACTGTTGTGAAAAATTTCCATCGCAACAGCCTACCCAAATCCATAGCGCCCAACCCCGCCCCGCCCCCCCCCCACCCCTTCTTTTTGAACAATATTAACATCCACCAACATAACACTAGAAGCAGACATAAACTACATGAAAAATACACACACACACACAGATATGGGAAAACATAGAATATCAAATACAGCCATTCAATTATGGAATAACACTAAACAGGAAACCCGGGACAAAATACTGACAACAAAATCATTCAAGAAAACAATAAAGAATTACTTAATTAACACATATTACTACTACTACTACTACTACTACTACTACTACTACTACTACTACTACTACTACTACTACTACTACTACTACTACTACTACTACTGCAACAACTACTACTACTACTACTACTACTACTACTACTACTACTACTCCTACTACTACTACACCGACGACGCCGACGACGATGACGACGACGACGACTGCTGCTGCTGCTGCTGCTGCTGCTGCTACTACTACTACTACTACTACTACTACTACTACTACTACTACTACTACCTACATACCTACCTACCTACCCACTCCAATTCACCCACTATGACTGGATGTTTCCAACTGTTAACAACTTTTTTTTCAGTCACCATGAAACCAAGATACGGGGTGAGCAGGAGAATGCGCAATGTGACCCTCCCCTCCACCTCCCCCCCCCCACCCCAACCCCCCCCCCCCCCCCTTTCCACCCTCACCCAAGGATGCTCCCCACTAGCCAGTATCCTGTAAATATCTTATCAACTGACAATTAACATGATAGACTGGCCGGAGAAATTGAAAAGTTTAGACCTCAACCAGCAATGGGAAATGAACACAATATAATCTTGATTTTATGAAAGCTTTTGATGCAGTGCCCCATAGACGATTACTCCTAAAAGCAAAATCATATGGCATCCATAATAACATACTTGGATGGATTGAAAACTTTCTAAAAGACCGGAAACAAAAATCAATTGTGAATGGAGTGGAGTGGGATTGGAGAGCGGTAACAAGTGGCATCCCACAGGGAAGTGTCATGGGACCCATACTTTTTGCTATCTACATAAATGACCTCAAAGATAAAGTAATAAGTGACATAATGCTCTTTGCTGATGATACAAAAGTGTACAAAATAATCAAGGCTGAAGTGGATGGGGGCTAAACAGCAACTCCAAAATGATCTACAAGAATTGCAGAACTGGAGTAAGAAACGGCTGATAAAATTCAACCCACACAAATGCAAAGTGCTACATATAAACTCTGACCCACATAATGAATTTGATATTAAATTATCTTTGAACAATACAGAACACATTCTGGAGCATGCAACCACAGAGAAAGACACAAGAGTTATCTTCGACAAAAAGTTCAGCTTTGACGAACATATCAATGCTAAAATCAAAACAGCAAACATGATGGCAGGACTAATTCGAAGATCGTATACATTTCTAGATACTGAGACATTTGTAGCTTGTGGGGTAGTGTCGGGCTGTTCCGGTGTCTGGTGTCGACTCACCACGCCGCATGTGCACGACGAGTGAGGATGGGGTTACGGATCCTGTGCGATACTGCCCTACGGGTAACAAAGACCGGCTCCTAAGGCTGGTGGAACTCAATCATTCCGGTGGGGTCGTGCGACCATCGTCGCGAACATTAAACACTACAGTCTCATCCCAAGAGTGTGTGTCACCGGTATGCCTGTCCATAATAATTTCGTGATCTATGATCGTGATTTGATTGATGACCTAATTAAAATAAGTCTATACAATGATTTTACCTAAAGCAGACCGTCAAGTATGCTAGATAAAAATGAGCATACGAAAATACAAGACATAGAGACAGCCTGATGAACTTTTAAACGTGGAGGTACCACACAGACTTGTAGCTCCGCAGAGGTATCCCCGCAAGGGAGGCTCCCATACACGAGAGAACTAATTAACTTAATATAAGCTATTATACCTCTAAGCTGAAAGGAAAGAAAATTATCTTTTATAGTGTCGAAAAATCATGTGCCCCACACCGGGCACTACTCCTAGTGCTAGTTTGGGTGAGGAGTATTATCCTTGGGTGGGCAGTCACCACTGAATCCTTGCGAGAGGCAAGTGCCTCGCACGGGCCTCTGTCACAGAAAAATGTCACCATCGCTTAAAGCTGGAGAAGAGTATTGGCCAAAAAGGGCTTACTCCAATATTCAACCAAAATGCTGTAAAGAAAAGACCATACCTAGTGAAATTATGACTATATGGTTGCGTGCTGTTTTACGTGAAGATGGGACAAGCGATTCCCGAAGGATTCCCACCTCACCGTCTTATGTAGTTTTCAATATGTTGAATTAGTACTTGCCGCTTTTATTTATGCGGGCCTTCTTCTATGCCTAACCTAATTTCTAGTTTTCAGAGACAAGAACTATCTTAGGCCGCAAATGGCTGGCGTCTACCTAGCTTTTAGATATGGCTGTCATTGAGAACGAATGCCCTAAGACATCAATACTGAAGACAGCGTGCATACATGTTACTTCGCAAGATCTCCGAACTGGGTAAGAATCCGGACATCTTGCTCCGTAACGACATAAAACGTCACAGGACATTGGTTACTTTTCACAAAAGCATTTTTAGGCAACTGATCTATCGTTATGGTGGGGGTAAGAGAGACGAATACCCACCATGAATGTCCTTCCCATGAGGGTGTGGCAGATCTTAATATCAGGCCCAGACATTCTTATGGAATTCAGTGGGCCTGCGCATATCGCCCGTCACCAGGTCCTACAGAGCTATCTTTTTAACCTGATGTTAGGTTAAGTTGCCCAGTTATGCACTGCGCTGCGGGAGGATTACCCAGCAGATAAAAGGAAATAATAATTAAGATAAGTTTTCGCAGTGCTTCCTACCTTGGCAAGGATAACTAACTACCAGGTATCAGAAGATACGGGGGAAATGTGTGTGACACCACACCCTGGTCATCACCGCTCGGAAACCCCAATAGTTTCCCAGGGTCGGATCAGTCCATGGTGCGGATAGGGACATCCAAACAATTAAGAAGCCATAGGGCTTAGTGGAACATGAAGAGAGACAATAACCTATAACTATGAGGCCCATTAGGTATGTTGGCCAAATTTACACGATCTTGCCGGAGAGCGGGGCTAAATTATCGCAACTACCGGAAAAGAGGCGTACACTATGTGTCTCCTAATAAAGAAATTGTCTCAAATCATATTAAACCTATCCTATCGAGCTCAATAGAAAGGCTTTTAGTTGGTTGCATGCCGGGCTAAACAGTGTTATAGCACGGACAGCGACCTCAGTGAAAAATTGTTGGTGGCGGGAGATCGTGCTGCATATATAAATGTTGCTGTATAGTGTTTCTTACGTGCACTGCAGTCCTATATTTTTTTCTATAATTAAACAAAACATATAAACTGATGGCTACTTGCCATATATAAAAGTAACCAGAACAAGTAATACAATGTGCAATGATTAGAATAATATATAAAGTACAGGCTGAGAAACCTACTACGGTGTGGTTAGTAAAAACACCTTACAGAAAATAAGAATAACTATAAACAGATACCGAAATTATAACCAGCGGTCCTAAGACCGTTACGTTTCCGTTTGGTCATCCTGACCGTTTATACAGATGAAGTATAATTATTAAAGCTGTAATTAACAGAATAATTAAAATGTTAAGTATAGTTACTTGAATAATCGGTAGCCATTCTTAAGCATGGGCTATTGCGTTACTGAAATTGGTACTTCGTCCTTGGTGTGACGTGAGTTGACGCGTTCTCTGGAAGCTGGAAAGTTCCCGTATGCCGGTTCCCGCAAACACGATTTCCGCATGCAGTCCAGGACAGGAGTGGATCGAACTCAGGACTGTAAACACAATATAGAATGTCTAACGAGTAGTCAGTAAGAGATACAATAACATTACTGCTAAGACGAAAGTTCCCGTACACCGATGGTACAGATGGAAGTTAATAACAACCTGATCATAAGCGGGGGTTGTTGAATACAGATGAAGATACATAACTAAGCTTAACGGTGTGGGGTACGTCAGTTAGCTCTTAAGACGTACTGGGCAAAGTTTACTTGCTGCGGTCAAAAAGTTTAAATAAACCTGCACGACATCAGTGCGGGCCGGTTGAATAACCACTTTTTGGCATGGCCGGCAGATCCGGCGACTCATCCACCAAAGGACATCGCTGCCTCTACATCTGTAGAATCACATATTCAGGCCAGGAAAGGCCTCAGCACAGGTTTTGTGTTCCGAGTTAGTTCTTGAGATATTCGTGAACAATATTCAAAAGTTCCAAAAATTCTCCCACACAATCGGCAAATACAAAATTGCTTTTAGTGCAGTGGGTTGGATTGCTGCTGTGGCTACGGAAGAGAAACCTCCTGAAACAGAAGTGATCTGCTTAATGCCTGTCTTGCTGATAGTAGTTGCATACAGATCCAACCTATGCTTCCCCTGGATTTCATCTCCTTTTATACTACTCGTGACGTCATAGGGGCAGGCTTCAACCAATCATCGGTCGCGCAATATCCAATCAGTGCGTAGCTAATAATAACGCAGTCGAATGTCCTAGAACATTCGCTTCAACCAATCATCGGTCGCGCAATATCCAATCAGTGCATAGCTAATAATAACGCAGTCGAATGTCCTAGAACATTCTAGAAGTTCTGTGTACACGTGGTTACGACGTCATGGCAATATTTTGAAGATAATCAAAAGGGGTTTTCCGTGGATAACTCAGCCATCTCTTAACCGATTTTGAAATGGTTTACAGATTCGGAAAGCCCGTCGAATTCTGGTCTTGATTAATGTCAGATTCAGCAGAAACAAGTAACTAGGAAGGATTACAATGTACCTACTCGGTACACTAAAAGCGCCATCCTATCTTGGTCGTGAAATACGCGCTCTGTCTAAAATAGTATTAAGCGTGTGCATATGCGCTATGCGCTTTAACGAACTTAGTCGTCTTTACAACGCAATCTCTCTCATAGGCCCATATACGCTTATAGCTCTACCCAGGGGGGGGGGGGGGCGTGTTCAGGGAACGAATCCAGGATGGGTGGCGCGTACCCAGCTTAGCCAAACTACACATTCATCCCTTTGTATAAATCCCTTGTCAGAGTGCATTTTGACTATGCAACTCCAGTCTGGACCCCATACAGAAAAAAATCTCATTGATGCAATAGAGAGTGTCCAGTGATGGGCAATAAAGCAGCTACCTTCCCTAAAAGAAATGTCATATGAGAATAGACTTAAAGTGTTAAAGTTGCCAACATTATCATACCAGAGACATAGGGCCGATATGATGAAGTATATAAACTACTTAATAATAAATTTAATTCTGAAGCAGAACCTGAATTAAAGCTATCAACTGAAAAATCCAGCCTAGTAAGAGGACATAAACATACATGTAAATTAAGCAAACACAAATTTAAAAAGAATATAAGACTTAAAGCATTTACATCCAGAATAGTAAATATTTGGTATAATCTGCCAACCAATGTAGTTAATTCACTCAGTTTAAATGCTTTTAAAAATACATTGGATAAGGCCTGGAGAAACCAGGATGTATTATTTAATTATAAAATGCCCCTGATTACCGGAAGTCACACAGTTAACCAGGAGCCAGATGTGCTTATAGAGCACTCTTATAGAGCGGTCTTATTTACTAGGTCTTAGTAAGTGTTGAGTGGTTGCAGGCTCTATAGAGCCTGCGACCACGCAGCACCTACTAAGACCTAGTAAATAAGACTTGTGATGTCACTGAATAGCTCTGTATTGTTAATGCGAAGGATAATTGCTTTCAAAATGTGTTTACACATGAAGATACGTCAACCATATGCTAATATAGTATGCGTGCGCAAGTACCACCCGATACTTTCGATGGAATTACTGCGACAACATATCCGACCTTAGACTCAATCAGAGAGGCGGAATATACAGAACAGACTGTAAGGATGAAGAAAAATATTTTCAAAACAAAGTCGACACGAATTAAATAAACTTGCTCGAGACTAGTTTAATACATTTATTGTAATATATGTTATAAGTACACACGTCCTGTGTCAGACAATTGTATACTTTACCTAGTGCTATATTTCTTCGAAATAATACCAGTTTTCGCACGATATAATTTCGTGTTAAAGTTTTTAAAGAAAGCCTAATAGTAATATTCTGATTCAAATTTCAAATTTATTTATTTGGTCTTCTTCTTTTCGATCGCTGGTATCACACTTGGAGAGCCGTTCTCAAGATGAAATCTGTGGTTTTCTGCAGTTCTTCCACAGGCCCATACAGCTTTTCAAGAAAAGAGGTTGACAAAGGCCAGATCTCTTCTCTCAGCAGCTGATACGTACTGCAACATTGAAGTATGTGCTCTGTGGTCTGTTCTGCTACTCCACAAGGACAAACGGGCGATGTCGTAAGGTGGAACCGCCTGTACATGTGTTGGTTTAGTCTGTTGTGTCCAGTTCTGAGATGAAAAATGGTCACTTGCTCTGGCCTCGAGAGATGATGGTAGGCATCTTCAGATTGAGGTGTTCTATAGAGTGACTTGATGATAGTCTTCATCTCTGTATGGGTAACCATGTTTTCTGTCTGATTCTCTTCTGCACCCACCTTTGCCATCTGTCTGCTTCCTCATTTCATTGGACTCCACAGTGTGAGGGGATCCACTGCAGTGCTATCCGAAAGCATTTGATGGTTTGTTGTGCTTCTTCAAGTTGTGGCAGCTTACCTTTGGTGATAGCCTCAAGGACGGAGCGGGCATCAGATAAAAAGACAATCTGTGCAATAGGGTCTGCTGTTCTGCTGATCGTATTGGCTGCATGAACCAGTGCTTCGACTTCAGCTCTGTAGTTTGTGCAGTGTTTGCCTGTCGGTATTGCAGCTGACTCATGTTTTCCGTTTGGATACTGTATGTGCAGTCCGGCACCTCCGCTCCTAATTGCATCTTTGGCTGATCCATCTGTGTAGATCCTTATCCATATCTCCTGAGGGTACATTTCTTCCAGCATGGCTAGGGTCAGGGCCTTCTTGCTCACATCACTGTGTTCATCTTTGGTTGTGAGATGAGGTACTGTGGTGCGAATAGCTATGCTCTCTAGTTTGTTTTCCCAGGGTGGAGGATCAAGGGTGTGGTTTGGGTCTTCTATTTGTGCTGGCAACATTTCTTGGTGTTTTCTTTGAAGTGCTTTTGTCTCTTTCACAAAACTTGATCTTTTAAGTCTTCCTGATGACAGCTGTACTTGCCTGATCTTCATCGGGTGGTTGTTGAACGATTTGAACTTTGCAGCTTGGATCAGTGCTTTGCATTCCCTTCCTTTGCTAAGTGGGGGCATGCCTGCTGTCTGCTCCATTTTTTCTATTGGTGTTGATCTCATTACACCAGTGATGATGCGCAGTGCCTGGTTTTGTACTCTGTCGAGGTTCTGTTGATGAGATTTAGCTGCTGTCATCCATGAGCTGGATCCATACTAAAGGTGTGGTCGTATGGCACCTAGGTAGATGGTCTTAAGGATCCTTTCAATGGCACCCCACTGTGTTCCTACCAGCTTCCTCATGATGTTTAGCTTTCTTCTGGCCTTTGCCTCTGCGTTCTGGATGTGCTCCTTCCATGTTAATCTTCTGTCATAGGTGACTCCCAGGTATGTCTGCTGGTCCTCGTACTCGAGTGGAGTACCACCCAGTGTCAGATTGCCAACCTTGGTTTTGGTGGACAGTGAGAATAGCATGGCTGATGATTTTTCTTTGTTGATGGTAATACACTGGTCAGCGATTGGCCCAAACTGTAATTCTGTCCAAGGCGAGCTGCATTCTGTACGTGGCAGGCATTGTGTACTCCTCGGTATGAACAGAGTTGGTGATAATACTCCGCCTTGTGGCACCCCTTGTCTATTTATTTGGTAATAACTAATGTCTCCCAACTATTGCAGCTTCTGACATGTACCTCTTTGCAGATAATACAAAGATCTTATTGCAATAAGATGATGGAAGAATACATTGAAACAATATTTCAAGATTCAAGATTATTTATTTTCTTATTTAGTTGTCAGTATTAGAGATTACAACAGGCAGTCCACCAAAGGCCAGCCTATGAAGTGGTGGGCGGTCACCTCTAACATATAAACATTAATTGCACAATATATTATGACATATATATATATATATTTTTTATTTTTTTATTTCAAGATTTACAATTAAGGTTTCTACTTATTCAGTGCATATACATACATTAAATACAGTTTCAACTTCTTAATTATCAATATAAAACCCTACCCCCACCCAACTTCCCTCCCTAAACGAGCGATCCTGTATCTCAGAGGGATGAGTAATTAAGATATATCTCGATAAAAAGATGGAAAATATTAATAATGCAGAAAATAATAGATTATATAAAAATGTTCAATTAAAGCACAAATTTCAACCTTAGCCCTGGCAGATGCCCTCTCCATCACCCGAAGTTGCATCTTTAAACTGTTTCTGAACTCTACTAGACACACAGATTTATCAGTCACATGACATTTATAAATATAAAACTTTACTAATAATAATAAATAATTTATATGAGGATATTAAGATACTGGGTGAAATCCAAAAATTACGATTTCCTCCATGTCACTAAAATTGACCACATTTTCAATGCTATTTAATCTATTAAAGATTGAATACAAAAAATTAAGAATAATAGGGCAACTATAAATATAGTGAATAATGTCCTCAGTAACATTTTGACATCTATTACAAAAAGGATCATCAGCAATTTTGATTTTAAATAAAAACTTCCTACAAGGCAGTATATGGTGCAATAACTTAAATTGAAACTGTTTAATTTTAAATTCTAAAGGAAGTTTGTGAAAAAAGGACCACACATTAAAACGTTTAGGCGTTTGACAATTTAGAGAAAACTTAGACACAGGGTCACAATATTTGCAGCTATTAAACTGCTATAAAAAGTCTTGGATTTTTGGACACCATCATGTAAACGTATGCCATTAAATAAAGGTACTTGGTTTATATTTATGTCGAGTCAGGGAAGGAGCCTATTAAATAAATTGCACCCTACAGCCCTATAACACGCTCGCTTCAACTGTTCATATATTCTAAATGTGAGATCCTCCTTCCTATATAACTTACGACGTAATTTAATATAATTCAGAAAGACGCCATAGTCATCAAAAACATCTCTAATATAAATAATACCTACATCAAACAAATATGACATATAACACGATCTATTATTAATCAAAACCCTTTTATTATTCCAAATAATTTCATCAAATACATCTACTTCTGCTACCATTTTAAATTTAACCCAAATCTCAAATAATTCTTTATAAAAAGATGGAATTGCAATAGATAATTTCTTAACAGAAAATTGACAATGAAGCAGAAATGTCAGTCCTCCAATAATTTTGAACAACATTTCTGGAATTATTTTCGACGGGCCATCGGAAGAAGAGAAAAAGCGGGTTAACCAAACTAGCTTCAAAGATGCATTCATATATATATATTAAATCCATTGAATTAATACCCCCATTTTTAATAGGTGCTTTTAGTTGTGTTCTTTTGATTTTTTCACATTTGTTCGCCCAAATGAATTTATAAAAAAGCTTATTAGCATTATTCATTGTAATAACAGATAATGGCAAAACACACAACAAATGAACAAGTCGAGATATACCTTCAGCTTTAACAAGCATCGAGCGCCCAAAAATAGTTAGACCTCTCTGACTCCAAATATCAAATCTGGTCTTAATTTTGGCTAAAACATTTTGAAAATTATCATTGTCATTCAATTGTATGCCTAAATATTTATATACAGTAACAACTTTTAAATTATACGGCATAACTATATTAGCATCAACATTTCCAAACGGAATCACAGCACATTTATCAATATTTAGTTTGAGTCCAGAAATGGGTGTTTGTTCCTGATAATAATCAATTGCTATTTGAATAGAGTTGATAGCTTTTAAAATTAAAGTAGAATCATCCACATAATAAATTCCATGAAAAAAATGGTCATTAATCATAAGAAAGTCAATATTATTTTTATTTTTATAACTATTATTGATTATTTCAGCACAAATAATAAAAATGTAGTGTGAAAGAGGGCATCCCTGCCTAATGCCACTCTTATTAGGAAACCAACCTGACGAAACATTATTTATGACGCAACTTTGGGAATTTGTATTAAAAAATTTCAAAAGTGTTTATGAAAGATTCCTCAAAATTAAAACCTCAAACACTCATACATATATTCATGTTCTATTGAGTCAAAGGCTTTTTCAAAGTCCAGCATACAGATATAACCATGTAAAAAATCTACTTCTAAACAATCTAAAATTAATCTTAAATTTTCGCCAATGAATCTTCTTAATACAGGCTGTCTGTGAAGGTTGAATTATATTTGCAATAACTTCTTTAATCCTACATGCTATAACTTTTGCAAAAATTTTATAATCAATATTTAATAATGTAATAGGCCTATAATTTTGAGGATATCTTTTATCTTTTTCCGGTTTGGGAATTAAAGTAATAACGTCCGTCTTTTGAGACTCTGACAATTCCCCTTCATCCAGTGCCTCATTAATAGACAAAAGATAATATTCTTTTATATCTTCCCAGAAAAATTTATAAAATTCTGCGGATAAACCATCCGAGCCGGGAGATTTATTCCCTTGCATACTTGATACGGCTTTATCAAATTCATCTACTTCAAGAGGAGCATTCAGACTCATCAAATCAGCTTCTTTAAGTTGGGGCAATGAGAGTGTTAAAAATTTTATAAAATTCACCTTTAGAAAAATCTGTCTTGCTTTTAAATAAAACAGAATCAAAATTCTCCAATTCACGCAAAATTAGCGTAGGATTTGAAACAGGATTGTTTGATGAATCAAGCAACTCATTTATAACATTTTTAGATTGTCTGTGTCTTTCTAGATTAAAAAAATATTTTGAGCTTCTTTCGCCTTTTTCAGTCCAATTAACTTTAGAGCGTATAATGGCACCTTCAGCTTTCTTATCATAAATTTGTTCTAACTCTTGAGAAGCTTTAACCAATGCTTCAGCTGAAACAGCATCCACATTATCAATCAAATAATTTTCTAAAACTGAAATCTCTTTTATTAATACTCTTTCTTTTTCTTTATTTTTTTTACTTTTTTGTTTACTAAAATCAATAGAAATAATTTTAATAGAAAACGTAATCCAATCCCATTTAAACCTATGATTTGACAAATCTTTCATTAAAGGAACTTCCTCCAAAAGAATTTTTTTAATTTTGTCAGTATACCAAACATCACATAACAAACTCTTATTAAACTTCCAAAAATTTTTATTTGGAGATGAACCCTGAAGCATGTTTAACTGGATTTTAATCATTTTATGGTCTGATTGAATACTACGCAAAATGTCAATATAACAAACAAATTTTTGAATATTCCTCTGAATCAACCAATAGTCAATTCTGGATTGAACATTATTTGACAGCTTCCAAGTAAACCTTTGTACTGAAGGATTTAAAAAACGCCAAACATCTACTAGATTAAATTTGGTTATCAAATCTTGAAGGTTAACTGATCTATATGAATTAGCAGAATTTAACATATCTTTAATTGGACACTGAACAGAATTAAAATCTCCAACTAATAAAATGTCACCTGATCTGAAAGATTGCAAAAATGTTGAGCATGTATTAATAAAAGTTTCATTTTCTATTCTATTATTTGGTGCATAAATATTCATAATGTCAAATTTCCTATTATTAAATTCTATATTTAACAAAATAAGATGCCCTTCATCATCACTATGAAAGTTTACAATTTTAACATTATTATTTAGACACAAAAATGCTACACCACAACTAACATTTGATCCATGATTAAAGAAAATCTTATCACCCCATTCGGCTATCCAAAAGTTTTCATCACCAAAATACTGCGTCTCCTGTAAAGCAATTATATCTAAATTTTGATTTTTACAAAATAAAAAGATTTTTTTCTTTTTTACGCAGTCTCTCAACCCTCGAACATTGTAGGAAGCTAATTTTAATGTCATACAGAATCACTCAAAAAGGAAGGAAAGCAACAACCCCACACAAAATGCCAAAAAAGCAACAAAAAAAATATACGAAAAACCCTAAGGATATCGTTCCAGGAATGCCCATCAGTGTTTCACTTCGACCAGGCAGATCTAAAAAATCTTGTGCAATAAAATCGAAATTCAAATATTTACAAAAAGAAAAACAAACCTCTATAACACTCATTTTCAACAAACAATGCTCATCGCAGACCAAAAGAAAGCCACCCCTGACACCCAACCACAATATAGGCTTGCATGGTTATCCGATATTATCGAAGATCACGATTTTTTTTCCAGCCACGATTTTTTACGATGTGATTTTGAAAAAATCGAAATATCGCCAGAATTTTACTGTCATGTCATATTCTGTCTATTTGTAGCATAGGTGTCTATTACGTCAAGCTGTTCAATTTATTTCCAAACCAACATCTCGGAGAAAGGGGTGGGATTATACTAGGAATAGGTAAAAAAGTTCATTCTCTAAAATTGCTTTAAAAGATAGACACTAATACGAAAATTGAACGCAATCTACCGGTATAATTTCTTGCCGTCTTACTGTATACCTCAAAACCATGATCGCGGGAGTGAAATTATTACATGGGAAGGTATAAATATTGCATGTTTGTAATATGCATGGTTTATAAAATCAAAAGTAATCCTAAATTTGACATTAAATGGCGTCGCTGGAATATATAAATCATGTGATATTGCTTGTTGCTCTCCTGGTTTTGGAGGCAAGGGTGGTGCGTTCATAAATGTGATAGCTAAATGAGATGGTATACACGCTTTAGCAAGCTAGGCAAACTATCCTAGATGTTTCTGAAGGCTAACTATTGTTATTAACCGGGTACTCGGTAAATGCGGAGCAGATCTAAACATTAGATGTCTATGGTTTTAAAGTACATTCCTAATATCACGTGATTTGTATATTTTCACAAGGACGACATGAAATGTTAAATTTTTGGATTAATTTTCATTTAATAAACGATGATTTTAACAGAGTATGCAATATTTAGGCTGTCCAATGTAATAATTCCACTCCCGCAATGATGGATATGGTATACATTAAGCCAAGGGGTAATGCGGTAGGAAATTGTTACGTGTATCCTATTTTCGTGTTATTAACGATCGGTTTTAGTTTAAGCATCTTGGCGACTGGATTTCAAGTTTTTGTTGAAATTTACCAATTAGAAGTCATCCGGCTAAAACTGATATGAAAACTCGGAGCGAAACCGATATGTCTACATAAGCCACACCACGCAGTCCAACTCAACCCAATACCAATTCACCCCGTTAATTCATATACCTTAAAATAGGCTATACGATATATCGAAATATCGGGGGTTTTTCACCACGATATATCGCGATACCTCCTAGGACAATATCGTGCAAGCCTACCACATTAATGACTAACTCAATAACCATGCCAGCCCCTCAAGTGGTTCACTGCCAAAAATGGTCCTCCCAGGCTCCCACAATCCACAACCAGACTTTGATGAGATGCTTAGAAACCAAAAACCAAGTGCTAACGGGTTAAAAAAAGTTCCCTCCAAAAGAGCCATGGTACCATCATTATTTGCAACAGTCAATTACTTTTCAAAATTTTCTATACCATGATTTAAGTTCCATGAATTTAAACACTAATTTGATACCAACACACATAAAAGTGGACCAATCCAAACAGAACCTAAGCAGAATTTCTCAAAAGCTAATTCCCTCATTACTTTTGGAAAGCATATCCTGATACTATTGAACTAACTATTGAAAACTAAATTTATAATGTACATATTATCTACAGAGAAAGTTAAACCGATGCATCTTCAGCAAACGTATTCAAAACTAAAGCAAATGACTCTGTGATGATCAATAAAACTAATCACCTGTCTCCTGTGTGACAAGGCATAACCACATCTCAAAACCCCACCCCCAAAATGACAGATGTCCATAAGACACCTCCCATTCTAGAAGTGATGTTCCGGATATGGCTCTACCCCACACTCCAGAAAGACATTACTCTTCACCAGAACTTTGACCAATATTAATTCATCAATCATCAAAAAGATGGCTAACACTCAGCTGCCAAAAAACATGCAAATAGTATAAATAGTAAAAACATTAGCAAGCTAGAAGCATAAGACAGATACAAACTGTAATAGTTATTTAGCTTTCACCTTTACACCACACATATCTGTCAAAAATTAAGTGTTTAAGGGTTAAGCTAGTTCCTTCGAATGGTGGCAATCAGACTCTTCGTCCTTATCAACACCCAATCAATTCATTTTCAAAATAATCTATACCATATATGTACCTTAAAATTTATGAAATTCAAAACTTAAATTGACTGCAACACTCATAAAAAGTGGGCCAATTCAAACAGAACCAAAGCAGACTTTCTCAAAAGCTAATTTCCCTAATTACTTTAGAAAGCATATCTGCATACTATTGAAAATTAAATTTATAATGTACATATTATCTACAAAGAAAGTTATACGATGCAACTTCCGTAAGCGTATTCAACACTTAAGCAAATGACTCCAGTCCTTGATGACCTTAAACCGTGTGACACGGCAGAACAACATCTCAAACCTCACCCCCAAAATGACAGATGTCCATAAGACACCTCCCATTCCAGAAGTGATGTTCCAGATATGGCCCACACTCCAGAAGGACATTACTCTTCAGCGGAACATTGACAAGTACTAATTCATGACATCAATCAGCAAAAAGATAGCAAACACTCAGTAGACAAAACACATGCAAATAGCATAAATTGTAAAAAACATTAACAAGCAAGAAGCATAAAACATAGATACAAACTTCAATAGTTATTTAGCTCGCGCCTCTACATCACTCATATCTGTCAGAGAATTCAAGTGCTTAAGGGTAAGAAAAGTTTTTACCAAAGGTGGCAATCAGCTCCTTCATTTTTGGCAACACCCGGTGAATTCTTTTTCAAAAATTCTTTAACATGACTTAAGCAACATTAATTTTCTAACCTTGATTGCAACACATATAAAAAGGGGGTGGAGTCCAATGGTGGCAATCAGTTCCTTCATTCTTGGCAACACCCAGTCAATTCTTTCTCAAAATATTCTTTAACATGACTTAAACATGAAATTAAATGTTTAAAATTGATTCCAACACATGTAAAAAGAGGAGGGTGTCCAATAATTGTAATCAGTTTCATCATCTTTGCCAACACCCAGTCAATTCATTTTCAAAATAATCTTTGACATTACTTGAAACAGCATGAAATAAAATGTTTAAAATTGTTTCAAACACATGTAAAATATGGGGAGAGTCCAATAACTGTAATCAGATTCTTCATCCTTGACAACACCCAGTCAAATCTTTTTCAAAATATTCTCTAGCATGACTTAAGCAACATTAAATTTCTTACATTGATTCCAACACATGTAAAAAGTTGGCGGAGTCAAGCAGAACTGTAAAGGACCACATCAACACTGATCCCATCGATTAATTTGAATAAGCATACATAATGTTAGCCATTAACACTCCAAGCCAAGTAAACAAACTGAAAACAGTGAAAAGCATTAATTAGCCACAATCACTGCTCTTGCATTGAACCATTTACAAAGCAAAAGAAAAGCGCAAAAAAATGTAAACAACTTACGATACAGTTTTCCTAAACCTGAAACAGATAAGCAATATTACGGACTTATCATCAAAACAGTCACCCATTATAAATTTCATCATGAATATACAAATTTCCGCGAGCGAAAACTACTTTTTGATTGTTTTTCCATGCCGACTCCATTACACCTCGAAACTGCTTCTTCTTTAAATAATCCTCCTTAATTAAATGATCTTTACAATAAATTGTAGAATTGTGTATTTCCTTAATACGTTTACAAACCATTTTCTTCTCTGGTCTCTTAATAAATTTACATACTATCGGCCGCACCCTGTTTGACTTGGGACCAATGTGATGAGCGTTTTCAATATCAACATCATTAGGAATACGAAATTTCTCCTTAAACAATCTCTTAACAAGATCAATACAGTCATCATTGGGAGCCTCTTGAACGCCATATATAAGTAAATTGAAGTCGTAAGAGTATCTTTCCATAGCCAAAACTCGATCTTTGAGCAATTTGTTTTCAGCTATTATTTTCATATTTTCATTTTTTAGAGATATAACAACTTTGTCAATAGTGGCCATTTTCAATTTAATGTCACTAATCTCCGTAGCAATGAAATCAACAGATTGTTTAATGGACATTAGCTCACAAGACATTTCCTCTCTATGGTCATGAAATCCCGAAAGTAAATCCCTCTTTAACTGCATCATTGTATTAACAATAAGTGCCAAATTCGCACTGTCAGTGTTACTTACAGTTTCCAGGGTTTTCATACACGCACCACCACCACTTGCCTGAGGTTGAATAGGATTAATTTCCACCATCTCTTGGGAACCGTCATCTTCCATAGAGTTGTTAGTGTCCAACATATCACTCAAGTTAACAATAGGTGATCTACATGTATCTCTAAAAATCTCAAGCGACGACGACAGCACGTGATCCGAAATTGGTGAACTTGGAACAAGTTCCAAATGACTTCTTGGTTGCTTCCCGATGTTCTTTTTCGAATGCTTACCCATAGATTAATTTTACAGATAACTTGCCGAAAAGATTTATACCAAAATATTTAACTTGCACTTAATATAAGTAACAATATAATCCTCTGCCGTAGTCAAAGGAAAACACGATGTTAATCGATAGACATCCCGAGCTCCAACCTAGTGCGCTCACAAATAAAATCACAAAAGTAGTCATGACATATATAATAGGATGTAACATAAACAAACATATATTACGTGATTCTATATGAACAGTAGGTACATACATGTAGGATACAACAGTAAAACAGGACAATTACATTCATGAACATAAAGGGATGGAGGGTAGGAGAGGGAGGGGGGGGAATGGGGGAGCTCATCTATTATATATTACCATATTATTATTATTATTATTATTATTATTATTATTATTATTACTCCTATACAGCTTTACATTTGATGTTCTGTTCCGGTGAACAGGTGCCTTGAATAGTTAGACTGCAGCACAGCTTATAATAGGATTAATAATGCTAAAAGAAGTTGGCATGCCTCCAGGTCAACACAGTAAGTTAACATGTTAATTAGTGAGAAGTGCTCCGCTGAGCACTCCAAGCACAATCGGATTGGAAGGTACTGCCTCTTTGGGAAGCAATGTCTTCCATCACCATGCCCAGAATTCCCAACAGGACACCTCAGCTCACTCCGGAAGCATGCCAAGTCATTCCAGAGCTGTGCTGTGTAATTGCCATGGTGTGGTGGTGGTTAGTGGTGTGGTTTCTAGTAGTTGTCAATATTTTGATGAATTTTTTGGATGATTTTAACGTAAGAATTTGTGTACATGTGTCTGTATCTGTATTATTCCATAGTTGTATTGCTTGATAGGATGGTGTTCGTGTAGCTGCCTCTCTTCGGTGGTATGTGACATGTAGGTTGGAACTTGTTCTTGTGTTGTGCGTATGTATGTCTGCATTTATTGAAAAAAGATTAGATAGAGATGAGGGTAAGTTGCCATTGTGGGAGTCCTTTAGAATTGCATATAATTGAACCCTTCCAATGTCTTCAAGTTTTAGGATTTTGTTACTTTTGAAGGTGTATTGTCCCCCTGTTGTTTGCGGAAATAGTTTGATAGATTGCTTTTGTAGTGATTTTAGGTTTTTTAGTTTATTCTGATATGTATTGCTCCAGATAGCATTGCAGTAGGTTATGTGTGGAAGTATCAATGTGTTATACAGAGTTTTTAAGATATGAGATGGAAGATATGACTTGAGTCTGTGCATGATACCAATATTCCTTGCTACCATGGATGTGATTATCTCTATTGCTTCTCCCAGATTAAATTTTTGTCCAAATAGACTCCTAGGAATTTAACATACGCGACCTCCTCTATTTCTTGATTATCTATGTAAAGTTTTGGGAGAGCAGCTTCTTCAGGTTGGCTAGACCTTGTAAATAGTATAAAGTTAGTTTGTTAACATTTAGAGATAATTTATTAATTTTGAACGAGTTTATAATTTTTTCCATTTCGTTACTTACATTTTTGTATAGCGTATTTATATCCTTATTTATGTCTACCAAAGACATTGGTATCATCTGCAAATAGTATTAATGAAAGTTGGTTAGTGGCATTGGGTAAATCATTCATGTATAGTAAGAACAGCAGGGGTCTAAGGATTGAATCCTGAGGTACACCGCAGACTAATTTCTTGTTTCCTGAAATAGCACCATTAAATTGAACACATTGAATCCTGTCAGTCAAATAATTTTGAATCCAATCAAAGCGATGCCTCTTATACCGTAATGTGATAATTTTTTCAATAAGATTTCATAGTCAATAGTGTCAAATGCTTTAGAAAGATCCAGGAACACCCCGCGTGTATGTTCTTTATTTATCGAAATTCTGATTCAAAAAGGTAGAAATAAAATTGTTGGTACACTCTACAGGCCTCCTGACAGTGACAACAAACAATTCACTGAAGCTTTGAGCAGAATTCTGGATACAATACAAAAGGAAAATAAAACAGCCTACCTAATGGGTGATTTCAATATTGATCTGCAGCAACAGAAATGTTGTCATACCAAAGACTTCATTAACTTATTAAATACCTACTTTTACTATCCGACAATAACCAAACCAACTAGAATAACAGAATCTACTGCGACCGTCATTGACAACATATTCTGCAGTAATATTAATCGCAATATCAGTAAAACTCATGTCGGAATTTTTGTAACTGATATCTCGGATCATTTACCTATATTTCTCCTAGAAAAACAACAAACATACCAGAAACAATTCGAGCAGGAAAAATTTAAATGCAGAGATTACTGTCAGGTCACCATTGAAACATTCAAAAGGTCTATGTCAGAGGTCGATTGGAGCATAGTAACAGGCATTCAGTCTTGTGAGCATGCCTACGTATGTAGCGAAGCTAATTTCCACCTATCTCGAAACACGGGGAATTAGCTTGGTGGCAATGGCTCTGCTACACTTCAGAAATTGTCAGGATGAGGTGGCAGGTGAAAATGGGTGAAGACACTCCAATAGTATTCAACAAGACGTTCTTCAAATAATAAATGACTTCAACTTTTAATAATTTTAAATTGACTCCACACAAACTGAGGTTGATACAAACTAAGAACGCTATATCTATCTACTATTCTGGTTTAAATCTCTGTCTACTATCTATCTATCTCTCTATCTCTAGCCCTGACTCTCACTGTTTCTCTCACTCACTTTATCTGTCTCATATACAAATTCATTCACATTTTCTAGCTCGTAGTCGTTAGAGTCACCAAAAAAGTAGTCAAGAGACATGTTTGAAATAAATTCAGAACATGTCTAAAATCATGAATAATTTGTTTAAAGAATCAAGTTTTTACTAATAGTACTTTTGTGAATACCAGATTTATGCAATTCAATGAAAAATATAATTAACCACTTTCATTCTGCATATGTGCTGCCAGTATTTTACTCTGACAAATTCAGAAAATCTTGATGACTATTTTGAAAACAATCAAAGCAAAAGTTGTTTCTCCTTGAGACAGCAACAACTTTCAGTCAAACTATTTCCAAAATAATATGCAGGTTTCTTATGCCAATGTCTTGAAATCATGTTTATGGGAATTCAGAATGAAAACGGTTATCAGATTATAAACATGCATTTTCATAAGTATGTTATTAAATATAAAGGTTCAGCATATACATGTCTTGGAATAATCTGGTTTATTATGTCCACACTGCAGGCTGGGTCGCTTTAATTGTCTTGGCTATTAATTGGGCTATTGTCCTCTATCCACTGTACTCCTAGAATCGTCACGCTTGATTTCATATGATTCAGTTGATCACAATTATGAACATTCTAATTTATGCTGGTTAATATCAATACTATATAACTCCACACATAATTTCCTATATCTGGCCTAATAGCACCATGACACCTACAACAAATTTCATGACATCTGCATGACTATTTTAGAACAAAGCTTTCCAATGAAAGAAAGTAAAAAATATAAGCATAACCCAACTAAACCTTGGCTTACAAGAGGATTAATAGCTGCCTGTCATACAAAACATCAGCTCTACTTAACATTTATCAAGTGTCAAACTAACTACAATGAAATTCAGTTTAAAAAATATAGAAATAAATTAGACCAAATAATAAAAACAGCTAAGAAAACATATTATCACAAGAAATTTGAACAGTCTAAAAATGACAAGACCAATACCTAATTTCTTCACCAGAATAAGGTCATTACCGATAAATTCGAAATTGCCAATGGATTCAATGATTATTTCGTAAATATAGGAACATAACTTTCAAACAAAATCCAATCAACATCCAAGAAAAAAATTTCTGATTACCTTACAGGTAGCTATCAATCATCATTCATCGTTAACCCTACTAACATTGAAGAGATCTTTAATGTTCTAAACAAACTCAACCCAGCCAAAAGTGCAGGAATCGATGGTTTTAAGTGGCGCATTTATAGAACCTGTGTTATGGATATCCTTATCCCACTTGGTCACATTTGCAACTTATCCCTAGCACACGGCATTTTCCCATCAAAACTAAAAATAGCACGTGTTACACCAATTTATAAAGCCAAGGATTCTACTAACTTCTCAAACTACAGACCAGTCTCCATAATTCCACTTTTCTCCAAGTTACTAGAGCGCCTAATGTACAATCGACTGACAAATTACCTGGACAAAAAGTCCATTTTGTACAAATCGCAATATGGATTTCGTGAGAAACATTCAACAATGCATGCAATAGCCGAAATGACAGAAAAATTATTGAATCACTGGAGAAAAACCCAAAGTATAATAGGCATCTTCTTGGACCTTTCAAAATCTTTCGACGCTATCAACCACCAGATCTTACTATAAAAACTTGCCTATTATGGTATAAGAGGCAGTGCACTCACCTGGTTTCAGAACTACCTAAGTAAAAGAACACAATGCGTACAATATAATGAGAATGATCTGAAAACAGGCAATTAACTTGTGGTGTTCATCAGGGATCTATTCTTGGCCCTCTGCTGTTCCTTCTTTACATGAATGATCTACCTAACATATGTAAGCACATGTCATTAATGCTGTTCGCTGATGACACAAATGCTTTTTGCTGCGATGACAACATAGACACCTTATACAGAAAAACAAATAAGGAAATGGAAGAAATTATGGACTGGTTTTCAATAAACAAATTTTCGTTAAATGTTGACAAAACAAATTATGTTATTTACAAATCGCAAACTAAAAAAAGATGAAATCCCAAAAATCTGCATAAACAAAAAAGAAATTGAGGAAGCCCTATTTGCCAAATTCTTGGGAGTATATTTGGATAAACATTTGACCAAACAAATCGAGATGGTAACAACAAAGGTGGCAAGAGGCATAGGTATCATACAAAGACTAAAACCTTACATGACACCAGCTACAATTAAAACTCTATACGGCACCCTTGTTCTTCCGCATCTCGCCTACTGTAACGCTATCTGGATGAATACACACAAAGGCAACCTAACAAAACTACAAAGTCTACAGAAAAAGGCACTAAAACTCTTTTCTAAACCAGCAAGGGGCCAAAATATATTCAAGTCAGAAAAACTATTAAAACTAAAGGACATAGGCCTACAGATGTACACCATTGTAAAGGAGTTTCACCACAATACATTGCCACAATCCATAGCCTCCAATTTCACACTAAGCACCGACATCCACAAACACAACACTAGGACAAAACACATTCTACACACTCAATTTACACGAACAGAAATAGGAAAACGGTGAATTACAATAGCAGCCACAAAACTATGGAACAGCACCAGTACAAAAATACGCGATAGTATATTAAACCTGAAATCCTTTAAGAAGATTACCAGGGAATGTATGATTGACAAATACTAAATTAATATATTTATACCTGATGGCCACAGAGTCTCTGCTAATTAATAATAATACAAACTTAAGACATTCCACCACAACCACCACCACCACCACCACTACGGATAAACTAACCTAACCTAATAATTGAAGTAATAAATCTAAACACAAACATACTTCACAGTACTTTCACTACTACTACACTTAAATAGCCCACATACGATCAACGCATCTGTCGATTCTTAACAACTCCAACTATCTCAACTTTATATTACAGTGATGAATTCTTCCCTGCCCCCCCCCCCAAGTGGTAGGTTTGTCAGCTAGTCTGTCTGTCTATATATATTTTTCCAATCAAAGAGGGCTTAATTTACAAAGCTGAAATAAGAGAAATGTGGTTCGTAGTAATGATTAGTGACGTGATAATATTTAATATTTACGGACAGGCAATACAAGAATATCAATATAAATATCTTTAAATTACTCAGTACTCACAGTAATATAGCAATACACAGCAATAGAAACAGCAATAAGAATTTTTACATCGTCAGAGGGCTGGACGCGTTTCATGTTGATTACACTTCTTCAGCAGCCTTTTAGACAAATCTAACCCATAATCTTACAATCTGCAGTAGCATAATAACGTCCTCTAAGCAGCATTGACGTAGTTAATATAGTTCATGATTAATCGTATGATCGCGATTTTTTTTTTTAGTGATCGCGATTATGAAAAGTGAATAATCGTGCAACCCTAGACCTGTCACACTTCATTATCTGGCAAAGTCAGCTGCATACATTATGTAGTTTGAATCACTTCCAGTGTGTTTTGTTTTAGTTCATTCTGAATACTTGGGATCACGCTTTAAGTGAGCTAAATATTAAACATGCTGAATATTTTGTGAATAATTTGACTGAAAGCTGTTGTAATGTAAGGACAATCGGATAGAAATTAGACAAATTAAGAACTAAATAAAATTATCAAAACAGAAACTATCAAGCCTTTCACCAACAAATGCCTGAAAAAGTATTTATATACTTTATGATATAAAACATACGTTGAATATTTTGAAATTGATTTGACTGGAATCTGTTGCTTTAATGGTAGCAATGGCTTACAGTCAAATTAATGAATAAATATTCATGTTTTCCTGTATCATAACTATGAAAATGAGATATGGGGAATTGGTTGATGAAAGGGTTATATCCTACACTGATGATTTTGTTCCTGCTAATTTGAGAGAAAGTGAATGTTTCCCATAGTAGCTAAAACCTGCTCTCAAATTTGTGAAAAATATTCAACATGCTTCATGAAAAGGTTTCCTGAAATTCAGAAGAAAAACTCTTGATGGAAAAATAGAATCTTTTAATTATCTAACATCCAGGTGTGTTGTGATTATATTTTATTAACACAAGCCACTGACCTGGCAGACGGTTTGAATAAAGGGCTGGGGCATTATGCAGCGGTGTGAGATCTTACGTAACATGCTACAGGGATAAAATATTTAAAGTGTAACTTTTTTTATCTTGAGGCCTGCTATCAACATTGCAACAATATAGAGGACAGTTGTTGAATATTTTGAAAATAATTTGACTGAAAGCTATTGGCTACTTTAGGCTCCAGTCCAATTAAATTCATAGTATCAACATATCTCTTTCATATGATTCATAGCAGAGCGTTTGTTGTATATGTATCTAGTATTTAGAGTATAAAGTGTTATTAGTTAAGTGTTATTCACAAAGTCAACTGCTTCATCTAAGATAGAAAATGATGTCTTGTTCACTCTGTTCATTGTTTACAATCACATACAAGATATAGGAAGGTAGTAGGCTTAACCCTTTTCAGTCTATTGATCTTGATGATATTTATTATGTAGATATTTGATTGTATTTGACTGTATTTGACCAAATACGCCAAGTACGGTGAGCAAATACAAATACAAATATAGTGTTTTGTACAGCGGTAAACTCTATACAAATAAACAAAATTATTGCATTTAAATCCAAATACAAATATGTATTTGACCCCAGGCTTGACCTCATCTTGTGTACACATGGGCCTATAGGTTTTCAACAAATCCAGAATTAGCGTCATGGAATTGGATTACAGTGCTTCAGTCTTCACCATTTCATATCTCTCAGTTTGTTTTCTTTTCACAAAGCTGTGCATGAGAAATTTAAGAGCAATAGAACAAATGTATCCATAAAGTTCATTTGTAGCTCTACACGTCTGCTCATACTTGATAGTATGTAATTGACTGCTTTCCACTGCATCCATGTGGCTGGTGTAATGAAGAAATCATCATCTTCAGCAGGTGCTATACATGTACTGTAAGAAATCATCATATTGAGCAGGTGCTATGTTGTATCTTTCATGAAATTCATAGCTTTGAGGATCACATTCGGGGGAGCTGCAGTTAGCTTTTTTTAGAAGATATCAAAGCAGAAGATGGAACTTGGCTATACTGGCGTGACTGGAATTTCTGAAATCTGTACATTTCTGTATTGCATTCAGAATATGACATTCTGATGGCATAACAGACAAGCACTTTAAGG
This sequence comes from Chaetoderma sp. LZ-2023a, assembly GCA_034401795.1. Taxonomy (NCBI): domain Eukaryota; kingdom Metazoa; phylum Mollusca; class Caudofoveata; order Chaetodermatida; family Chaetodermatidae; genus Chaetoderma; species Chaetoderma sp. LZ-2023a. The sequence continues at coordinate 20,458,675 of CM067364.1, forward strand.
AGTTTCTGAGCTCGAGTGCATTTGGAAGATGGATCTCCACAAATTTAAATGCTACTACATGTACATAAATTTTTTTGATGCCCATGACTAAATAATACTTTTGCAGGTATGTTTCCACTACTACATCCCTGACTTTGAGACAACATCCAGAAGCAATTCTAGTGCATGGCAACAATAAAAACCTTTACATGATTCATTTGCAACATTTCCTATAAGTGGCAGATTACTTACAGTTGCAGTGCCTTCATCACAATATTCTAAGAAAACTTCACAAAACCACGCATTTCTTTCTAGGACTTATTGGTTGTCTTCTTCCTATGATTTGTCTGTCTGTTTAAGATATTGAAGACTAAAACTACCCTGGCACTGCGGTTACGATGCGTTGATGTATTGTGTCTATGATACTTCTTTTTAAGCCTAGTCCTCTCTTGCCTATTTTTATTCTTATCTCATCTATGCAAATGCCTAGCTTTGTATTCTTCAGATATTTTGTCCCACATGTTCAAACATGACTGCTTTTTGCTTCGATATGTCTTCGTAAGCCTCTATAGTTGTTTATACTGTGTACAATACTTGTGGTTTCAGTTTTTCTCTCCACATCCATGTATGCACAATGTACGGGTCATTATGTGTTTATCTTAAGTTTACTTAAGTCTCCTGTAAATGTCTCTTTCTTTGAACATATCGGATAATATACCAGTAATTTAGGCGTTTACTTGTCAGTATGTGCCAAGGGAAAATACTCTTGTTCATAGAAATTACCCTCATACATGTCATATGTAGGAGAATGAAAAATGTATTTCTGAAACCTTTTACTGATCAAATGACTGGCTATACAGAAATTGATTTTACTTTTCCATGCAATGGCCATTTTAACATTATCCACCTTTGCCTATTGAGCAGTAAAGTGTTAATTACAATAATTACACTAAGCGTGACCTGCATGACTTGTGTGATGCGACTCGCTTGACGTGACTTGTGTCATGTGACTCGCATGACGTTACTCGTGTGACTGAACTTGAGGGAGATTTTTACACAGGTTAGATGTAGTAACTTAACTTTTAAACTTGTGTTGTTATGTCTTACTACTAGGTTATTAACTTGCATAATATTAAAGATTTCTATTTTCAGTCATTTTAATATTAAAAACAATTCACTTAATTTTGTGAATCGTGTGACTTGCTAAATGAGGATTAATATATTTCCCTATATCCTATGATCTAAATAAGACTGCTGCCACCAATGACTTAATGTGAAAAAATACACTGAAAATCCAGTGAATAGGACTTGGGCTGTTTTGGCTGATGAATAATGCACTCCGTGACACTAACTTTCAGTCAGTAAAGTTTGCTAACTAGAGGTCAGAATTGAAAATTTAGATATTTATAAACTAGAGACATCACTTTAGCTTAAAATATATGCCTCCATTCTCTTAACCGCTAGCACACTGATGTCAATATTCTATCTTTTACTGTGTCAATATCAAAGAAACTGATGTACATTTTTCAATAATTTTGCTGGAAGATGTTGCTGTCTACGACAGCACCATCTTCCACCAAATTTGTTGAAAAATGAACATCAGATCATCTTTTAATTTAATTTTAAAATATTTAATTTTGACACCAGAATGGTATGGGTTAATTTTTTTTTTTTTAAATGAACCTGATGTTCACTTTCGATGGAATGGCTGATTAGCCTAACATCTATATGCTGCAGAGTGATGAAGCAAATCATCCGAGATGTATTAGTTAAACACATTAAAGATAATGACCTCTTCTCCAAAGACCAACATGGCTTCATGGTGGGATTTCCTGTGTCACTCAACTGACTGCTGTAATAGAGGCATGGACCAAAGTTTTAGAGGTGCACCTGTGTGTAGATACAGTGTATTTTGACTTCCTAACAGTATTTTGCACTGTACATGTACCTTACTGTAGATTGCTAGCGAAAATCTGTAGCCATGGCAAAATTCTAAAATGAATTGCAAATTTCCTACATGTATCTAAAAGACGCCATGGAGAGTCATCATAAACATGAACTGACATCAGTAGCGGGGTTCTGCAAGGGAGTGTGCTTGGACCAATCTTGTTTGTCTTGTTCATCAATGACAGGTCTGCCAGATGCAGTCAACAGCACAATTAAGTTGTTTGCTGATGGCACAAAACTCTTTAGGGGGTCATTCCATATAAGAAGGACCAAAATTTTTGAAATCCGTCAAGTCATAGTTTCAGATTTCCTTCAAACTTTGTCAGAGTAAGCATATGTATGTATTAACAGGAAATTCCAAGTATTATAGTGAAAGGTCAAATACTTTTTGAAAACTGGCCTATCCAATACCCCCTGCCTAAAATTGACAAAAATTTGTAACAAAATTTCTATGTTTGAGGCTTCATATCTCACCGACTACAGTGCTCACAATACTAGGTCTTTTTATTTTAACAGTCTGGTCACCATAGTTCGAGAAAATCACAAGCATTTTGTGCTGACCTGTTTTAGGCATGTATTAGGGGTCGTCAAAAATGCCAAAAAATGTGATTTTTCATATTTTAATCCAAATTTGGTGATGCCGTAAAATGTATTTGTATTTGGTTTACACAAATGATTTCTATCCTGTTAACTAGAGCTACTGCTACTTTAGTGATATTTATTACCTAATGGCAAGATTTGCTCCGCAAAAATTTTGTGGGAGCCATACCCCCACCCCTGTTCGCCAAAATGGGGTGACTTCATAACATCTTTTTTCAAAATAACCCCTTTCAATTTTTTTAATATTTTGGTGAATGTTATATATATGGTCAATGGTTACAGGGCCAAAAGGTTCACTCTTACATCTGTTTCCTTTTAGAGCTATGGCAAATACAAAATCTGATATTTTTTCAAAAACTTGTATGATATTCGATTTTGGGGGGTTAATAATTTTAAAAGTATACACTCTAGAAGTATGAAACAAGAGATGTAGCGCGTTTCCCTGCCTTATTAAAAGAAACAACCAGCATTTCCCTTTTACAAAATAGATAAACATGGATTTTAGAGATGTCAAAACCTTACATTGTTAAAATTTGACATTTTTGTGGGTAAACTACAAGTCATTATTCAACAACATTTTCAATGGGAATAACATATTGCCTGGAGAATATTTAAAAAACAATTTGACTATAAGTTGTTGCTGACTTAGCCATCAATAATTTTCAGTCAAATCATTTTCAAAATATACACCAGGTACAGAATTTGTCCTGTAAGCTGGTCGAGCTGCAACAGCTCATCACTCAGTCTTGAGTTATCCAGTGTTAATAAAGACTGAGAGATTTCATATCTAGAGAAAATAACTCGACCTTCAGAGCTTTGTATATAATTAGGTCAATTGCTGTAATAGACATAGGTAGTGAGGTGATATTGATTAGTCACATGGTCTCAGTTTTTCTCAGAGATCTGCATGCACGTATTGCTATCAACAAGAGTTCAGTCAAGCATTTTAAGTGATCGAGATTAGGCAGCATGACCAGTGAAAGTGTTTAATAATTACTGCTTTGAAACATTGACATTGTTGCTGATACACAAATGTTAGATATTTACTTTAGAAATTTAATAATTCACTATACATTTTAATGATAAATTAGGCCTTTTAATTTGAAAAGTGTAAACTTTGACTAGGACACATTGCACAATGGCTGAATTACCAGAGACATTTTGTTCAGTTGGACGTCTCACTAATGATAAATGTCATAAGTTTACGGATAAATGCTCTGTAAATGATGTTGTACAATTGACGGCTACAGATAAAACACTTGTTGCAATGAGAAGCGGCCAGAGTGAGGATAGTTTAGAAACAGTGTGCTGTTGCCACAAGAAACACTATCTGCATATATTCCCGATGATAAAGCAGAACACTTCATGTTGTGATCCCCTAAAAGTTCACAAAAAGCTTATTAAAAAGGGACTAGTTAATATAGATCAAGAAATTGTGGCATTAATACAGTCGAAAACTAGAGAGAGAAAACAACCTGGCCAAAAGATTTGCCATCATTGTTTGCAGAAAATTAATAACCTGACAGATTGTAGTGACAGTGAACCGGAATCAATGGCCATAGCAGATACTTTGTACAGTAATGCTGAATGCCTCAACTCTAGTTTCTCAGCAGTTGGAGTTTCTCCCCTAAAGAGTGTCCATTCAGAAAGGAAAGTATCATATGGTAAACGAAAAATCAAACAAATGGCAGAAGCAACAACAAGTCACGTGGCATCCCACCTAGGTTTTCCACCTAATAAATTAGTTGCTGACACTTCACAAACTGAATATACATGTGATTCTAAGTTAGATGTGGACTACTTGGTATCGAACATGAATGAAAAACTGTCTGTGTCATCACGAAATCAAAAGATACAAGTATTGACTATTACACCTAAATCATGGTCGATAGATAAAACTGTTCAGGTTTTTCAGGCATGTGGTGTTACGCGTTATATGGTGAAACAAGCCAGACAACTTGCGCAGAATGATGGAATACTCGCTGATCGTGAAACCTTTAAAAGAAATAAGCTTGATCAGCATACACTAGATAGTGTTATTAACTACTACCAAGATGATACTGTATCTAGACTATTACCCGGGAAAAATGATTTTGTTACTATAAGAATTTGTGGTACCAAAGAACATAAGCAAAAACGGCTAATCCTGACAAATTTGAAGGAAGTACATGCTAATTTCAAAACAGAAACTGGACTGGAAAATTGGTTTCTCTAAATTTGTTGAGTTAAGACCCAAATGGTGTGTAACTGTTTCTTCTAGCGGCAGCCACAATGTTTGTGTATGCGAAAAACACCAAAATGTAAAGTTTATGGTGGATGTTATCTCTGAAGACTATCATAACCTAATTGACAAATCTGTATGTGACAGTAGTTCTAGAAATTGCATGCTGCAACGATGTGAAAAGTGTCCAGGAACTGCATTTCTCAAAACTTACTTAGAGCAAGACCTTTACGAGCACATGGATGCGGATGACATCACTAAATTCAAATTGAATTGAAACCATGCGCCGAGAAGTATCAGTTGAAGATTTTATTTCTATATTATGTCAACGGATCCAAGAATTAACACCACATTCCTTCATAGCGAAATCTCAAAGTGAATTCTTGAAAGCGTACAAACATGATTTAGATGACACTACTGCCATTGTTCTTCTCGACTTTGCTGAAAATTACAGCATTATTGTGCAAGATTGTGTACAGGGATTTTATTGGAACAATTCTCAAGTCACGATACATCCTTTGGCATTTTATGTTATGGCTTATGGAAAGTTGAATGAAGAAAATGTATGCTTCATCTCTGAGTGTCTGAAACACGAAACAAATACTGTGTACTGTTTTCAGGAGATTTTTACAAGATATTTGAAGGAAAAGTATCCCAATATTCATATAATTAAATACTTTAGTGATGGGTGTGCAGGACAATACAAGAACTTCAAAAACTTTATTAATGTCTGCCATCATTATTCAGATTTTGATATTAAGGCAGAATGGCATTTCTTTGCTACCAGCCATGGTAAAGGTGTTTGCGACGGTATCGGTGGCACAGTGAAGCGCTTAGCCGCAAGGGCTAGTCTGCAAACAGCGCTTATACGAAATGCTAGTGAATTGTATGAATTCAGCCAACAGAACATAAGCAAGATCAAGTTCTTCTTAGTTAGTAAAGATGAGATCCAGAGCCATCATACAATGTTGGAAGAGCGGTATCTCCTTGCCAAAACAGTGCAAGGTACCAGGTCATTCCATTCGTTTGTTCCAAATGACACTAACTCTATCACAGTAAAGCGAATTTCAACTGATGATGTTTCATACACTCGGTCATTTTCTAACACACAACCTGGTATGTCATCAGAGATTCAGAATTTAAATATCCCTATGGAACTGTCTTTGAGTGACTATGTTGGTGCATTGTATGACAAAAATTGGTGGTTCGGCATAGTGTTAGAAATTAGTCTAGAAAATGAGGACTGTCTCATTTCGTTTATGAAGCCGCATGGACCAGCTCGATCCTTTAGTTGGCCAAGGCGCACAGACCAGTGCTGGGGTCCTTTTTGTGACATTCTAAGTAAGGTGTCAACACCATTGACAGCAACTGGCCGGCAGTACACTTTTCCACAAACTGATATCGACTTTATAAATGGACTATTTAAATAATTTGGAGGAGCGGTATATGCTGGATCATGTACCGTATCATCAATTATTGCTGAGGTATGTAGTATTATGTACTATCTCTTAACACTATTATATTATATCATGTGTATTAACCAATGCCTGTCTCAGTTTATTAAATAATTCCATGAAATGGGTGACATTTAGGCATACTTTAGTATGAGAGATCACACATATTGGCCTGGTCGCAGTGTGTCAAAATTGTCTATAAATGGCCATAGAAGTCCATGTAGATGTACTAATATGACCATAATATACCATTCAATGTCCACCTATGATGAAAAAGTATCTAAAATGCTAAAGTGGAGATATTTTAAACTTTTTAAAACAAATTAGATTGTCGCGAAAAATGTCAAATTTTAACAGAGTCAGGTCTTTGGGTCTAGAAAATCGATGTTTATGTATTATATAACCAGGGAATGCTGATTGGTTCTTCTAATATAGCCGGAGAACTGGTTGTATCGCTTGTTTCATGCCTCTAGGCCCTATAATTTTAAAATTATTAACCCCCAAAAATGGAATATCGTACAAGTTTTACAAAAATATCACATTTCTAATATGCCATAGCTCCAAAAGGGAACAAATGTAAGAGTGCAAGTTTTAACCATGTAACTATTGACCATATATCTACCATTCACCAAAATAAAATAAAAATTGAAAGGGGTTATTTTGACTTAATAGGCGATGAAGTTGGCCCTCTTTTGTGAACAGGGGTGGTGCATTGGGCCCCCAAAATTTTTTGATGAGCAAACCTTGCTGTTAGTCAGTAAATATTACTAAGCTAATATTAGCTCTAGTGAACTGGGTAGAAATCATTTAGTTACAGCAACTATAATATACATTTTACTGTATCACCAAATTTGTTGAAACAGGAAAATTAGCTGTTTTTGGTGACCCCTAAAACACACCCAAAACAAGTCAACACATATTGCTTGTTATTTTCCTCAAGTATACTGACCAGAGCATTAGAATGAAAAGATCTAGTATTGTAAACAGTATATTGGATGAGATATGATGTCTCAAACATTGGATTTGTACTTGAAACTTTTGTCAATTTTAGCATAGGGGTCTTTGAGAGGGCATTTTTCAAAAAGTATTTCACATATCAGTTAAAAAATTGTCATGCTCAACTAAAACATCCATATGCTCACACTGAGAAAGTTTGAAGGAAATCCGTGACTATGAGTTGACGGGCATTGGTCCATCTTATACGGAATGACCCTAGGGCGGTGGCCTCGACAGAAGACTGCTATGAAATTCAAAAGGATAAGGAAGCACTTGAATATTGGTCCCAAATGTGGCTTGTGGCTTGTGCCTTTCCACGCAAATACAACTTGAGGAAGACTCATAAGAAAGATCTGGGGGTAACTGCTATGATCTCACAATGTCAAAACATGGATATGTTTTAACTGGCCTTGGGTGGTGGGGTGGGGATGTAATAAAAAATAAATTCCTTATAGAACCTAGAAAAGTTCAGTACAATTACAAGTCCATTCCATAACTGGCCGTATCGTGCACTACTTACAGTACGTAGCTGCCAAAGTAAATCTTAACCAATCAGACTTAACTGGAAATGCAGATCTAGGGCGTGTTCAACTGGCGAAGTTAGATATAACTCTTAGGTTATTATTTGCTAGCTAAAAGTAATGCATTCGACTGCAAAAAAATTGCATATCTAGCCAACTATATTTTGCTAGTCGAAAATGTCTTTAGACCCAGTTCTGTCTTAGACAATCGGATTTGAGGTTTGGGATTTCCCTTTTGCAAATGGCGAATGTCCATTTTACAACAGAAATTCGTAAACTGGCTGAATAAAACAGCCAGAGCGGCATAAAATACAACGGTTGCTTGGTCTATATTTCACTATTAATAATTCCACGCAGGATTTTGAGATCAATTGAATCCATGCTACTGGCTATCGGCAATGTAGATGCTCAGTTTGTGGTATGGCAGGAATTTCATGACGGTTTGGTTATAGTTACATGTTTTAAAATACACTTTATCCTCAAACCCAATCGCCTGGACAATATTCATTGTATCGTCTATATATTGATATATCGTGATATATTTTCCTGGATATCGTTATCGTCTTCTAAAAGCCAATATTGCCCAGCTCTAACAGGTGAGACCGTAAAAAATAATTCTGGTGACATTTTTCAGCCTCAGACATACGTTGTGGCGATTCAGCATGATGCTGTGATCATTATCTAGGCCCCCACCATTAAGGTGGCTGAAACGATCCTGAAACGTCCAAATATGCATTTCTTTTGCATGTCCCCATAATGTATCTGTGGGTGATATATCACTTGATATGTACACTCCATCTTGCACATTTCAATGTCCCTACAACATTATCACACTCACTTTCTTAATGAGTGCTTTTACCTGCATACTAATAAGTGCTATGGTAAGCATTTTGTGCTGTGTAGACTAGGGACGTAGACAGCAACATCTTCCAGCAAAATTGATGAAAAATGTTCACCAGTTTCTTTGGTATTGACATAGTAAAAGATAGAATATTGACATCAGAGTGCTAAGAGTTAAAGTGTGGTCTCTCGCACATGTCCCCGCTCTGTGTGGGGACCATTCACACAATGTCTCTCACACTTTTCTTTCTTAATGGTAATAGTCATTACTGCTCTTTGGCTAGATACACGTTAAACGCACAAGACACGCAGACGGCAAAAGAAAAACGTATAAAATAATTACATCCCCCACAATGCATGTCCCCGGAATTACAGTAAAAACCTCCAGATAGGGAAAGTACTGATGAGACCATAATTTTGTGCACATTTTCCAGCATCAGGCCTAGGGTGTGTGGACATGGTCTATGTCATGTAGGGCCCCACAATTACGGTAGCATAACCCTTACCACTCTGACGTCAATATTCTATCTTTTACTGATATCAATAACAAATAATCTTGTGTACATTTTTCACCAATTTTGGCAGATGATGTTGCTTTCTATGACAGCAACATCTTCCACCAAATTTGGTGAAAAATGAACACCAGTTCATCTTTTTAATTAATTTTAAAATTTTGACATCAGAGTGCTAAGGGTTAAGCAATGAGGATAAGTGTAAAACGTCCAAATATACATTTATCCTGTGTACGTCCCCATAAAATATCTGTCGGTGATATATCGCTCGTTATTTTTTTTGCACATTTCAATGTCCCCACAACACTTTCCCACTCTCACTTTCTTAATGTGTATTGTTAGGCGCATACATGTACTAGCAAGCGCTATGATAAGCATGTGTGCTCTGTAGACTGGAGGTGGGGAAATCTCTCTGGAATCTCTCCTTCATGTAGTTGTTTAATTATAGTTCCTTAAAGTGGAGACTGACATGTCTTCGTTCCATGTGGTGATCATCCCTGCAACTGGACTTGCACAACTATGTGATTATTCAATTAATCACTATTATTCTTATACCCCGCCAAAATAATTGGCAGGGTATTATGTACATGTAATGGCGATGCCAATTGGGCTGGCAGCAGAGTGATTTCCGGATGATAACTCCGTTATCGTTTATCGAATCGCTTTGAAACTTCATAGGATTGTTGGACTCGGGCTGGGGAAGAAACCTATCGAAATTGACGATGATCCGAAATCCAAGATGGCCACCAGCCACCATCGGCCATCTTGAAAATTGGTTTCCGGATGATATCGCCATTACCGCTAATCAGATTGCTTTGAAACTTTATAGGGTTTTTGGATTAGGTTTGGGGAAGAAACCTACTGTATCGAAATTTAAGATGATCCGAAATCCGAGATGGCTGCCAGCCACCAGCAGCCATCTTGAAAATTGGTTTCCCTTTACTATTTATCAAATTGATTTGAAGCTTCATATGATGACTGGACTAGGTCTGAGGAATAAACTTATTGAAATCGATGATGATCCTAAATCTAATATGGCCACCAGCGGCCATCTTGAAAATAAGTTTCTGAATGACAACTCCATTTCCTCCATTTCATCTGAGGAGGAAACAACCTATTGAAATAGAAGATGATCCAAAATCCAATATGGCTAACAGCCACTGGCAGGCATCTTGAAAATTGGTTTCGGAACAATAATTCCATGATCATTTAGCAGATTACTTTTGAAATTTCATAGGATGACAGGTATAGGTCTGAGGAAGAAATCATTGGTTTGTCATTGGGGCTCAGTATTATGCGCCGTTTGCAGAGCTTTTGTTGATTATTTTAGATTCTGTTCCAAAGTCAAGCACAAAACTTTCAGAGCATTTATACATGTACATGTAGGTGTGAATATCTATATAAAGCAATGCCCAGTGTAGTCGGAGGGACTGGGCATGCAGTCGTCTTGAATGCTGTCCTCGTCATAGTAGTCCAAGAGTTCCAGGTCGTCGGGATCCAGCGTGGGCTGATCTGTCATTCTGAGATCCTCCATGGTCAGGAGTCCATCCTGGCGGTTCTCAGTCATATTCCTCGTGGCTTGCGATGACGTTCCACAGGCGCTTCTTCGGGGCTCCCCCACAAACGTTTGCTGGTCAGAGCAGCCAGACATCTCCTTGGAGTATGCACGGGTTTGTTCAAGCATTCTTGACACGGCATGTAGCTTCCAGGTGTTGAAGTCAGGTCACCGGGGCACCCTCAGGAGGGGGTGCATTCACTTCTTTGCTGTCGGCCAATGGTCGGAGTCGGGAGTTGCCATTGTTATGGCGGTGACTTCTTTTCTCGAGTGGAAGTGGTTGGTAGGCGCTTCTCGCATGGTTGACGCATTCGCCCATGTCGACGATAACGGTTGGGTTATCTGCAGGGAACAGGAGGCGCGTCCGAGATGGGGTGTATGTGAGTGTGAAGCGGAACATGCTCATAGTAGGGCAGGCTCGGGAGGCGGAATGAGCCATATGTGGTTTTAAACCTCTCTTACCTGCATTCGATTTGAGGCTAGTGTGGTAGAGGAGAGAGAGAGAGAGAGAAGTTGTGGTGAGTGGTGGCTATTGGCCAAGTTCGTTTTAGTAGTCTTGTGTGCAGTATTTTCCGTCGACCAAAAAGTGCGCAGGCAGGGTGGCGAGAGGAGAAATTTGCGTCCCAATCATCGGGCAAAGAGTCATCCTAATTTAGGTCATCACTAGGCATGCGGAAGGGCCTGTGAGAATGGTTGTCTTTCAGGCGCTAACTCGAAAAAGGGGTCTGGGACCGGCTTTAGGAGAGGGGCAGGGACAGCGGAAATTCTCCCAGCAGTCATTGCGTCGCTCGCGGTCGCTAATCGTTCGGTCAGTCTATAGGGTGTTAATCAGTCATTATAAGTCATTGGTACTGGTAGCTTAAGTCGGCTTAGGGTGGAAATAGGGTGGCATGCTTTCTACTTTGGTGTGCAGTCGATGGGGAATCTACTTTTAAAGAAGATTTTGGTGGTCGGCGCCTCTTTGATCCAATGTTCTCTGGAGTCGTCCTGAGGCAGTCAGTCCCACTATGTGTGCCTAACTCTATGAAATTAAGTGGATCCTGTGCTAGGCGGTAGTTTAAGTGATCCTAGGTTTTTTTGTGTGGTTTTAAGTCTTCTGGCGGCTGCAGAAGGACGCGATCGGTTAGATTATGTGAGAACCTCTACCCTCACAAAGTTAGGCGAATCTTCCGCTTGGAGATGAAGACTGGCTTGAGCAGCATGAAGAACGATTTGACAAGGTCTGAGGCTCAGATACAGTAACCGTCTCATATAACAAATAGAGGAAAGAGTTTAGGGAATCTCTGTTGATTCTAGGCGCTGCTGCAGTCTAATGTGACGGCAGGCAGAGAATGGCACGGTTGATTCGAAAAAGATTTCATGTGACACAGCGGTTATCTGTTTCGGTTACCAAATCGAAGAGCGATAACCACAGGATCAAATAACTAAGCAAATTTTGGTCTGACCATCGGCCACGCGGTCAAAAGAAAATAGGAGTCGCTATTCGGCGGAGAAGATCGTGCAGTGGTAAGATTTCTTGAAGGGTGCGCCTAGTGCACGCTAGTGGGTGTAGTATCGTACTTTTTATGCAGCAAGGCCTTCTCGAAGAGATGGGACAAGGGTCGCTAGAGCCGTAAGAATAGACTACGGGTGTGCGGAAGAAGTCGCCGCCTTTAGAGAGAATATGTCCCCGGAGAGCGGTCTTAAGCGGTGCGAATGTAGTCGCAACATTAAGATCATTTGCAGTGGGCGCGGAGAGGCAGCAACGGCGTAAGGTGTAAAAAAGGTGAGCTGAGAAACGTGGCACATCAGAGACTCGACTTTCCTTATCCTACGATTGTTCACTACTCAAGAAGGCTCAGAGGCCTGCCAGGACATCTGCGATTGCGGTGCCTGAGACATGCAGCGTTCATTGCAGTTCTGGATAGGAGCAAGGGAGGCAGCAAAAACAATATCCGCAGGCGAATTTCGGTTTAGGGGCGTTCCGAGTGTAGTGCGGTAGGCGTAACATTTCCAAAGGAGGAAAGCCGTATTGGCGAAAAGGTTGGCATCTTCGATCGCAGCGCTATTATATGCCTTCATGCTGCGCGGAGCGCAAACAACAACACCCGCAAATTTGACTAATGTCACTGGCGGCCATCTTGAAAATTGGTTTCCAGATGATAACTCTGTTACCGTTTATCGGATCCCATTGAAACTTAATACGGTGGTTCGAGTAGGTATGGGGAAGAAATCTATCGAAATCGACGATGATCCTAAATCCAAGATGGCCACCATCTTGAAAATTAGTTTCCTGATGATAATTCCCGTACCATTTATCGAATCGCTTTGAAACATCATAGGGTGGTTGGACTCCATCTGGGAAAGAAACTGATTTTGAAGATGATCTGAAATCCAATATGGCCACCATAACTCCATGGTGGTTTAGCGGATCGCTTTGAAACAACAGAGAATGACTGGTTTGAGGAAGAAATCATTATTTTGTGTTTGCTCTCATTCATTGGTTTGTCATCATGGCGGGTATATTATGTGTCGTTTGCGGAGTATAATGTTAATACTTGACTCATTGCTAAATAAAGCCAAGGACCATGATTCCATTGGTCAGTGGTATCAATTGCGCTTGTCCCAGTGACAAATTGTGCTTGGCCTATTGGTTAATAGTGTCAGTGACACTTGCTTTGTTAGTCATTAGTGGTAAAGATCATGATAATGATAATGAGCATTGCCGTATTGGTCTGTGCCACTCTGGCAACAGTTATGCTTAACCGATTGACCAATGGTTCTCGTTGTGCATTGCTTAATGTAAGCATGTTTACAGTTCCTTATCAGCCAGGTGAGCACCATGACTTATGGGCCATTTATTGCTAAAAGAATGTCGACTTACAGGCCAAGAGAAGGCTATTTTTGAAAATTTACAGCTGAAATCACTGCTTCGGTTATTGAGCATAGAATGGCATAAACCAATTGGGCAATGCTCCTTCTGTAGACCCGCAAATGAACATTTCTTAACCCTTGCCGCTCTGATGTCAATATTCTAACTTTTACTGCGTCAATCATGTCAATAGCAAAGAAACTGGTGTACATTTTTCAACAATTTTGGTGGACGATGTTGCTGTCTATGACAGCACCATCTTCCACCAAATTCGTTGAAAAATTAACACCAGATCAAATTGTAATTTAATTTGAAAATTTTAAATTTTTACATCAGAGTGGTAAGGGTTATGATCACTACAGGAGCCAGTTTTGACCTTCTTGACCAATAAAGGTTATGCACATCTCATGCACGTGTGCAGTCTCACATACACATGTGCATGCATGTGTTTCAACATGCATGCAAGCACACACACTCATGCTCACATGGGCACAGCTTCACATACACACATGCATGCATGTGTTTCAGTACGCACGCATGCAAGCACACACACTCATGCCCACGTGGGCACACATGCATGTGTTCACAGTCACACACGCACACGCGCGTGCGCGCACACATGTGCACAGTCTCACATACACACGTGCATGCATGTGTTTCAGCATGCATGCAAGCACACATGCACGCACGCACGCACACACACAAACAGTCTCACATATACATGTTCATGCACACACGCAAACACACACCTATGCCCCACGTGGCCACACGCACACATGCACAGTTTCACACACACGCACACGCACACACACACGCACACACACGCACGCACACGCGCACACGCACACACACACACACACACGTGCACATGTGCACAGTCTCACATACACATGTGCTTGTTCCAAAATGCACACACACACACACACGCACGTACGCATGCACGCACACACACACCCCATTGCATGCTGGGTAAATTGCTCAGAAGTCAACAGGTGTGAAAATGTTTCTATTTAATGGGACATGAGAGTTTTAATAATATGTCCCACATTTTAGCGTTTAATGCACTTAACCTATCCCGAGGCCATAAGGGAGGTAGATAACTGTGCCTATTACTATTTGTAGTCAAGCAGTAAGGGACTAGAACTAAAGCACCAGAATTATATTAGATTTAAGTCGCATAGTTATTATTATTTTGCGAACAGTTGTTAAACTTTACATTTGGTTTGCTAAGAGTTATTTTAACCCTTTAATGTCTAAAAAATTTCAAGAAAATCTACATATTTTTATTAATTGAGTGTCCATTTGCAGGCCAGGAGAACACTATTTTTGAAAATTTACCAATAGAATGACTGGCTCGGTTATCGAGCCTGTCATTCAAGTGGTTAATTTTCAAAAAGAGTTCTCTTGGCCTGCAAATAAATATTCCAGAGGTCAGTTTTGCCTGGCGACTGTCATAAAAGGGTTAAAAGCAAGATAGATGTCTTATATAAATCGCCATACAGTTGTTAAATTGGGACGTTGTTTTGTGGTTATGATACAACGTAGATATTTCTAGATCTAGGAGTTATTTGGTCTAGCTAGTGTTATCATTTGATGAAATAATTGCAGTAAATTGTGTTATATTATACTGAGATATACGTTCAAATTCTACACTGTATATTAGCCCTTTAACCATCAAATTTGTTCAAAGAAATTTGCCTTTGCTGATAGAAAATGTCCATAGAAGACTATTTTTGACACTTTACCACTGGAATAATAACGAGCCAGTCATTCCAGTGGTAAATTTTTTTAAATAGCCTTCTCTTGGTCTGCAAATGGGCATTTGTCAAGACCATTTCAGAAGCCATTTTTGGCTGATGTGAGTGTTAAATTGTTAACCACACTAATAGCATCGTCGTGAAACACATGTTGTCTTTTTGTGCGGGTGAACCGATGCTTGCAGATGCCCCCTGTATACGAAATGACAAACTGTATGATATCGATGTACATGGCATATTCTGTTGAATATTTTGAAACTATTTTGACTGGTACCTGTTGCTTCCATGGCAACAACAGCTTCCAGTCAAATTAGTTTCAAAATATCCAATAGCTTTCCACGTTGCTGTGAGTTCGAGACACTGGAATTTTAAGGGTTAACATGATGAACTATTTAACCATCCACATTTTTTAATAAAAATTTATATTTTCAAATCGAAAATGTCTATTTGCGGACCAAGAGAAGATTATTCTTGATAATTTACCACTGGAATGACTGGCTTGATTATCGAGCCAGTCATTCCAGTGGTAGATTTTCAAAAAAATCATCTTGGTCTGCAAATTTTTGCACATTTTTCAAGACCCCTGCAGAAGGCGTTTCTGACTGGTTTGACACTTTGAGTACTAAAGGCTTAATGGGTTGATAATCTCACAGAATGTCTTTTTGAGAACTACTAAATACTGTGTCTTTAACCATTACAGCACTTAAGTCAAAAAATTAATTATAACCGCATCCATGGAGGAGTGGCTACCCTATGTTTGGAAACAATTTTACTGCGACCTGATGCGGTCATAGACAGTAACAGTTTACAGCAGTCAGCAGCGCTAGTTCCAGATTTAATACTCTGAAAGTGAAGGTTACTAAGTTTAGAAACTTGAAATTTCAGTTGACTTTAAGAATTAACGCTTTAACCCTCAAATTTGTCCAAGGAAATTTCAAATTTCTGAGAAACTGTCCATTTGCAGACCAAGAGAAGGCTACTTTTGAAGATTTACCACTGTTATGACTGGCTCGCTTATCAAGCCAGTCATTCCAGTGGTAAATTCTCAAAAATAATCTTAATCTACATGGACATTTCTCAAGATCTATGCAGAAGCTGTTTTTGGCTGATATGAGTGTTAAAGGGTTAAGATTTTGTGATTTAATACATTTTTTTTATTTTACAGGGCATTGTTTTGTGGTGAATGAATTGACTATCAGCTAGCGTGTTTAGCAGTAATGTTAATGTAACTATTTCAAATTCAAATCAGTGGACGGCATTATCATGGCTACAGCAACGCGCCATATATTACAGCGGGCGTTACGCGGAGCATCACGCTCCGTCCCAAGATCAAGGCATGGCGAAAGAATGTTGAAGCAATTTGTTCGCTCTATGTCATTCACTGCCAATGGGACATATGAGCCTACACCGATGGTTGATGAGAGTGACCTCTTTACCGAGGAACATGACAAGATGAGACAGAGTTTGAGGAAGGTTAGTCTTGTCTCAAATCATCACTTGTGTCACGTAAATATTTTTTGTCGTTATCCTTGCACCTTGGACCTTTCCAGTGTATGCTCCGCCCATCCCTAGCTTATACCCGCACCTCGCTCATGTTGGGATCGATTGATCCCTGAACTCCTTGACTATCAATTTGAAACTATGGCAGCGACAGCGCCCAGTCAAATTAGTTTCAAAATATTTGACAGAATGTTTATTAAATAATAAAGACAAGCAATTCGTACAACACTTAGTCCATCATCAATTAAGCATTCGTGATGAACTTGGCTCCGTCATTCATGACATAATTGATTATAATTTCATCTTACACGTCATGTAGTTGATTATGACATCATCCTACACATCATGTCGTTGCTTATGAGGTCATATGATTTGTGGATAAGCTGGAATTGCCTATTCTTACTAACATTTCTGCTACTACTACAGTACAGTTAATAAATAAGTTAACATGCTTCTAAAGCAAAAAACAGAAACACGTTAGTACATGTAAGTAAGAAATGATCTTTTGAATATTTTGAATATAAGTGGACTGGAAGACATTGCTGCCTTAGGCCAGACCAATTTAATGTTTTGTTTTGCGCAAAATTCTCACCCAGAGATGAGATGGGTGAACACGCCCAAAAATACTGCACAATTTCAGCTCAGAGGTTTTAAGCTAAGTACAGTATTAATCCTTTCATCAGGTTAAGTGTCAAGATTGATCAAGAAAATACAAAACATTTTCCTCAGTGAGTGTCCATTTGTAGGCTAAGAGAAGACTATTTCTGAAAATGTATCACTCAAATGGCCATTCTAGTGGTAAATTTTCAAAAATAGTCTTCTTGGCCAGCAAATGGACTTTTTCCATGTCCATTGCAAAGCCATTTTGAGTGACTAGACCATTAGGGTTAACAAAGCTACAGAGAATAAAAAAGTGTTGCAGAAAATTTGGATGAATTCTGAGTGATAAGGATTTCATTGCGACAAATTGTTAGATGGAAAGAATATTGAAAATGATACCTTAAACTTCGAGCATTATTTGTTTTCTAGATCTGTAAAGATTAGGTTAGGAAGGTTTGTAAAACGAAAATAATAAATTGGTAGCAGTCTGTTGCAATCTAATTATGCGCAAAATATTCAACAGTACATTTTATTTTGTTTTGGAAACAATCTAAGTAATTTCTATGCAATCTAAAAATAGATGCATGGCTTCTTCGAGAATACACCTCTAATGTAATGACCGGCCATCTTATTACGTCATCACAATGACTAGACTGTTACACAGACTCCACTTCAGAGACCAGACAGATCGGGACCCAGGCTATCTCTGTAGTGGACTGTAAAAGCAACCTCTGGATCGTGTAGATTTTTATATCATCTTAACCTCTGTATCACTAGCTTGATACAGACATTAAGATCGACTCGATCCATCCGGGGGTTCATGTGATATCAGAATCTATCCCACATCAGCAAATTCTTGACCACATTTTGTATGCGACAGATTTGAATTTTACAGCACATTCAGAGGGACTATTTTTCTGTTAACTACTCATCGTGCAGACTACTATGGGCGTTATATCATCTCGGTTGATGTGAAATAATATTGTCTGGTATGAAGAGAGTAGCGCTCGTGTCCTTTTACACTTTAATTCTCTCTACCACCATATATATCCTGGTGGAAATCACTACGCCAATGGGTACTCAATACATACGAGATAGTTTTATCGATCTCGTATCGAAAGAGATCTCACGAGATACGAGTGATTTCTATGCTGTGCTATAGTCAAAGCTTTTCTTTGAAATATTTCTTAGAGGTGTAATATTACACTTTTTTCTTCAGATTATTGAAAAGGACATCAATCCATATATTGATGAGTGGGAGGCAAAGAAAGATTTCCCACTTCGGGAGATTTTCAAAATTCTAGGTGATGGAGGATTCTTCGGTATATCCAGACCAACAGGTAGGGTTGCATTAGATATTGCATCAAGCAATATTTTTCTTTTACCCTTTTCACCGTGAAATCCCTGAAAAAAGTAAATTCTTTGAGACATAAAACTTATTCTGTTGAATATTTTGAAATTAATTTGACTGGCTTCCAGTCATATTAATAATTTAAAAATATTCAACAGTTTTTCTTGGAAATGGGATATGGGGAATTCGTCAGTGAACGAAGCTGGTCAAAGCCAGCCTCTGCCGTGGTCTTGAGTAATGTGCATTTGCAGGCCAAGAGAAGACTATTTTAGATATTTTACCATTGAAATGACTGGCTCGGTAACCAAGCCAGCCATTTCAGTGGTAAATTTTCAAAATTACTCCTCTTGGCCTGTAAATGGACATTCAATAAGGAAATATTTAGATTTTCTTGACCAATTTTAGACATTAAAGGGTTAATGTTAATATGGATTATTGTAATACGAGGATATTTAAAGTTTAGTTCATAAATAAGTTAACATGTTTCCAAAATAACACAGAAACATGTACAATTTTTAACTCGATGTAAGAAATGTTCTGTTGAATATTTTGAACATAATTGGTTTCGAAGACATTGCTGCCTTGCTCTGACCTTCATACCAAGTGATGAGTCCGATCTGTTACTCGAGTATTGATGTCATAATCAATTACGTCACATATGTAGTTTGGCGTCACAATCATAAGTGACAGGTAATACTCCGTCATGAAACTGCAGTACAGCTCAGAAATAATTTAATAAGTTTCCAAAACAAACAGAAACACGTTAGTTAGCAAGAAATGTTCTGTTGAGTATTTGGAAGGCATTGCTGTCTAAGCAGCAATGTCTTGTATGTATGATTACTGTATTCTGCGGCTGTAGTAGTAGAAACATCATACAGCTGCAATCAGTCCTTCGCTTTTGCCCATTGTGTCCTGTCCTCAGCCAAAATCCTTAGCTTCCACAGGTCCATTCTTGACTTGAGTGTACCTAATCCTGCTTTCTTGAGGTCACCGCGTAGCACGCTTAGCAGATTTATGCAATGATGTCTTCTCCGGGCTCTGTATTTGCTGGCTCCGAGTAGGGCGAATTCCAAGACTCTGTGTTGGTGTGTCTTCTGGCATCCTTAGCACATGGCCAAACATGGACCATCTTTGCTGGGCGACTTCTACAGACAGCGGCGGCGTATTACAATCTTGTATAGTGCATCGTTGGAAATTATGCTCTCTGGCCATCGGTGTACAGTGATGGTGTGTAGGTGTTTGCGGTGGCAGGCATCAAGTTTGTCTAGGGCTGCCTTTGGAGCTGCCCAGCTGTTACAGTTATACATCATCGAAGCTACGCAGCTTGCATTGTATAAATGTAGTCTTTTTACCAAGGGCATCTTTAATCTACGAATCCATAGCTTCCAGAAAGACTGGAAAGCTATGTTCCCCATGATGCAGCATGCAGCAATGTCAGCAGTACTGCAAAGCAGTGAGCCCAGGATTTTACTTTTCCTCCATGGTTCGCCGCCACGGAGTGGATCGTCATTTTCTTTAGTTTCATGTTTTGTAGACAGGTATATGTGGGTGAACTCTGTTTTGAATTCATTCATAAAGAGAATCTAAATTTTTAGTTTGCTTGCAGCTATTGGGAGAAGTTCGTCAAGGGACTTCTTTTCCTCATCTATAAAGTCCATATCGTCGGCATATTTTCCATCTCTAGCGGCATGCTCAGTATTGACACCGGGGGGGAGGGGGATTGGTCTTGTGGAGTTTTCCCGCACGGATTTCAATGCAGCAGCCAGGTAACAGGTGAAGAGCACAGGGGACAGGCATCTCCCTGTGGGGAGCCGATTGATGTCTCAAACTCTACAGACTTCACTGACTTGACTCGTACTCTCAGCTTGGTGTCTGCAAGCAATAGTCTCACTAGTTGTAGCTCATCTTCGTTGCAACTGGCCTGGCGTAGTACATCTAGGATCTTTGAGCGTTTAATTGTGTCGAAGGCTCGTGACATGTCAATGTGCATTTTGTGGAAATCCAAGTGTTTGGACATGACTACCGATACAAGCATGCATTGAGCCCATACAATGTCTGTACAGCTGCCTCCACATTTGAAGCCACTTTGACATGATCCGTTGAAGTCGTCGATCTTGTCTCGGATGCGGCATAGAGTAACATTGGATAGGATTTTCCGTATGCTGTTAAGGAGCACAATGGGCTGCATATTGGCTGAGGGGGCCAGGTGGCTTCTTGGGCTTGGGTAGCGTGATAAGGATGCCTTGGCCTACAGCGTCGATGGGAAGGTGGTGCATAAAAGCTGAATTGATTATGTGCGTGATCGGTGTTGAGATAATGTCACTTGCATATTTGAATAGTTCATTGCTCATGCACATCCATTTTTCAGGGCTTTAACCCTTAGCACTCTGGTGTCAAAATTCTTAATTTTCAAATTAAACTAAAAGATCAACTGGTGTACATTTTTCAACAAATTTGGTGGGAGATGGTGCTGTCGTAGACAGCAACATCTTCCAGGAAAATTCTTGAAAAATGTACAGCAGTTTCTTTGATATTGACACAGTAAAATATATAATATTGACATCAGAGTGCTAAGGGTTAAGTGCCTTCTCAACCTCTGCTGTATTAATTGGTGTTAGTAATGGCCTGGCGTCTCCTGAGAATGGGTACAAGGGCTCATCATCGTGGTCAGTGAACTGTTCCTTGAACCATTCTCGAATTGTCTCGGCTTTGCCCTGGTCAGTCCCGATAAAGTGTCCTTCAGAGTTGTGTACAGTTTGTGGTGGTGTATAGTCAGCAACTCTCAGGGCTCAGGCTGCCCGAAACATTTTGTGGCAGTCATCCGTGGCAGTGATTTCATCTGCTAGGGCGTCTGCTTGTTGGATAGCAAGATCTTTTAAGCGTTCGCTACTGTGGCGCAGAATGTTATTGCGTTCCTGGCGTAGTTTGGTGAGATCTTCACTTTGGCCACTTTGATACATGTAGAAGTGCAGAAGTAACGCTTTCTGATCTGCAATGTCTTCCAATGTTCTTCAAAATGTTCAACAGTATATTTTATTTTGTTTTAGAAAACAAGTTATTTCTGAGCTGTACTGTAGAATAGTCTGTCGAGTGTACAAATTCTATGTTTTTAATGGATTTACTATTTAATAAATATTTTGTTGAGTATTTTGAAACTAACTTGACTGGGAGCTGTTGCTGCCAGGGATCTGTTGCCAGAGGCAGCAACAGCACCCAGTCAAATTAGTTTCAAAAGATTTAACAGCTTATACCTGTATAGTTACCTTGAAATTGACATTCTGAGAACGCAGAGTTTAAAGTATATATAAATCAATCACAACACGTGAAAAGTGTGGGCGGAGCTTAGCTAGAACCGGTAGTGGCATAGGATGAACTGGATCCAGCTGTTGTTTTCATAGTTGCTAATAACATCACCCCACACCGCATGTATCTGGCTCATGACAGATTTTCTTCATACTTACATGTATTTGTTTATTTTCTGGTAAATTCATATCTATGGTGCCTTAATAATTATGTATTTTACCTTTCCACACACACTAGAATATGGAGGCCTTGGACTTGATTATTCATATGAAGTTGCTGTGGCTGAAGAGCTCGGTAACATCAATGCGGGTGGACCCCCGATGGCAATGGCTGTACAGAGTAACATGGCAATCCCTGCTTTGGCCAGGTCAGTTTTGCACACACCACATACATGCATGCGCACGCACGCATGCACACGCATGCATGCACACACACACACACATGCGCATACACACACGCATGCACGCACGCATGCATTCACGCACACACACACACCCCACACACATGCACGCACAAACACACGCACGCACGCACGCATGTATGCGTGCGTGCGTGAAATTGTTCAGGATTATTCAGTTATATAATTTCTAATCATATAAATTGATGTGTGTGTGCGTGCGCACGCACGCACGCACGCACACATGTTGTCTTCCTCTTATTTTCACTCATTTGCATTCAATGATGGGTCAAATTTGCCATCACAATGTGACGAAAACCGGAGTGGAAATTAATGGCTAAGTTACCATTAATCTTGTAATTGCCAAACCGTTTCTCTGAAGGTCTTGAGAATTGTCAATGTGCACGCCAAGAAAAGGCGTTTTGCAAATTTACCACAGAAATACCATAGAAAAGTTCCCTTTTTAAACTTGCATTCTAATGAATTATGAGTTTCAGCCACTCGCCCTTTTTGATAATTTTGGCTTTTGGCATTTTTTCCCTCAAAATAAAGCTTCTTCCTGTCTCCCACCAAAATCTGGTGACTATTCCTTAGTAAAACTTGAGTTATTGCGTCATGCTCTGTCAATTATTTGAATCTCTTGACCATTAAATACCCCACAAAATCATGGCGTATCTTCTTGGACCCACGGGTAACCTCCCACTCAAATTTGGAGAAGATCTCTCCAGTAGAATGAAGTTAGCACGCTATATAAACATATGCATGCACTCACGCGCACACGCATGCATGCACGCGCATGCGCACGCATGCACACACACGATTACAATAGCCTTGTGATACTTCATGGCGAGACTAAGAGAGAATTTGCCCTGTCTCATCTATGGTCTTTGTAGGGTTAATTTTCAAGTACCGCTTTACCTGCTAGCATCTGCAGTGGTCTTGAGGAATGTCCATTTACAAGACAAAAGAATATTTTTGAAAATTCATCAATGGAATATCTGGCGTGGCCACCAAGCCAGTCAGTCATTCCAGTGATAAATTAAAAAAATTAGTGTTCTCATGGCCTGCAAATGAGCATTCAGTAACGAATATTTTGATTTTGTTGACCAAATTCAGTCATTAAAGGATTAAAGCTATCCTAATCCACTGAAAACAGCACATCACTGTCTTCGTAAGAGGGTTGAATGTAAATGATTCTTTTCAGATTTGGAAGTGATGAGTTGAGACAGGAGTTTCTAGTTCCAGCCATTGCTGGTGACAAGATTTGTTGTATTGGAGTTAGTGAGGCAGGGGCAGGCTCAGATGTAGCAGGTATGCATTGTTTAGCTCGACTAGCAATGAGCTATTGTGATACCCCGCATGTCGTCCAGCGGTGGTGGCGTCGTCGTCTGATCAGCGTTTAGCTCAAGTTTTATGTTTATATCTCATGTTTGGTTAATCATACTGGCAAACTTGGATACATGCTTCCTTATAATGATACGGCGTCACACAGTGACTTTGGGGTCAAAGGTCAAGGTCACCTTGTTAAAAACCTGTTTTTTTTAACATTAACATTTTCCATTTAGCTCAACTTTTCTGTTTATATCTCATGGTTGCTTAATCATACTGAACCCAAACTTGGACACATGCTTTCTTATAATGACACGGCATCACACAACAACCTTGGGGTCAAAAGGTCATGGTCACTGTCTCCTTGGTAAAAAGTCTGCTTTTTTCAACATTAAGATTTTCCATTTAGCTCAACTTAGCTATTTATATCTCACCTGTGGTTGAGCATTTTACTGAACACAACCTTGGACACATGCTACCTTATAATAACAGGGGTGGGGGGTGGAGTCACACAATAATGTTGGGGTCAAAAGTCAAAACACAAGGTCATTGAGACCGTGATAAAAATCTTTCAACATTAACGTTTTCTGTTTAGCTCAACTTAGCAGTTCATATCTCAACTGTGATTAATGATACTACATACTGGACCCAAACTTGGAGACATGCTTCTGTATATAATAAGGGGTCATCACATTATGACATTGGGGTCAAAAATTTCAAGTTCATGTTCACTGGGACATTGGCAAAAAACTTTGCATTTTCAATATTATTATTTTGCAATTAGCTCAACTTAGCAGTTCATATCTCATCTTTACTGGTCCCAACCATGGACACATACCTCCTTATAATTGGAGGACATCACACAATGATGTTTGGGTCAAAAGGGCAAAGGTCAAGATTATTTTGAAATCAAGGTAAAAACTTTGGGTTTTTTCAACATTAACATTTTGTCTTTGGCTCAACTTAGCAGTTCCTATCTCATGTTTGCTTAATTTTCCTGGACACATACTTCCGTATAATTAGAGAGCATGAGACAAAGTACTTTGGGCTAAAAGGTCAAAGGTCAATATTAAGATAGGATTTGAAATATTTTATGCAGTAGAAATTGTTCAGGATTATTCAGTTATATAATTTTTAATCATATAAATTGACGATTTAAAAAATAAGTGTTATTTTCGATTTAATCACAGAGTGGTACAACTCTAGCTGGTCCCATATGTCATGATGGAAATGACAGAAGGGTACAATTTTCTGGAAATTGAGATTAAGAGAGTGCAGGCATCGATCAATCCCAAAACAGGCGAAAAACGGGTGGAGCTTAGCTAGAGATGGGCTGATGGGCGGGGCATACCAGCAACAGCACCCAGTCAAATTAGGTTCAAAATATTCAGCTGCTTACCTGTATAGTTTTCTGGAAATTGAGATTAAGAGAGTGCAGGGATCGATCAATCCCAATACAGGTGAAAAATTGGTGGAGCTTAGCTAAAGATGGGCTGATGGGCGGGCCATATGAAAAACTGGTTTCATCCATTTTGCTCATATCCTAGCAGAAGAATGTTTGTTACCAGAAGCTAGGATTTCCAGACCGTGCCTGTGATCCATATTAAAAGAATATTTCATCAAATCAAAGTGCGAATCTGAATTTAATATCTCGGAAGCAACTGATCTAATTTCATTCAAATGTTAATACAGGAAAGGGTGTTACCATAAACAAGGATTCTGAAAAGAGGTCTTGATTAAAATCCTGAAAATCCAAAATAAATAAGGCCAAATTTGTCCAATACCCGCGTCATCGAATGATATACTGTTTCAGTCGGGCCAGCATGAGGTCAAAAGTGTGTATTTTGGAAACGGTTTTGCTGAAAGCTGTTGATATTACATTTTAGGTTTTGACCGGAAAACTGGCATATGTCTTGAGGACCCCACAGACAAATATCAATCCAAGTTCGGAAAAGATTGCTCTATTAGAGTTATTGTAAAATGGTTCAAGAATTTCTATTCTGAAAAACTGTTGCTTAAAGCTGTTGCTGTTGCGTTTTAGTCTGTCCACAAAATTGGCATACCTGTTTGGAACCCCATGGGCTAGCTTCCACTAGAGTTTAGAGGAGATCGCATTAATAGAACCTGAGGTTATTGAAGAATATGTAAAAATGCCGATTTTGAAAACTGTTGCTAAAATCTGTTGCGTTTTAGCGTTTAACCCCAAAATTGTCATTGTGGGACCCCACTGGCATTCTTCCATCCAAATTTGGAGACAATCCGTACTGAAGGATTTAAAACTGTAATAACAACAACAACAAGCCCTCCATCCTCACATTTACACTTACATCTATGCAGGTAAAAAGTGGGAGGCTGAGTGTCTGCTCTTGTTGTCATTTTTGTTTATGGTTAAGACATGTTTTTTATGTGATTGACAGGCATCAGAACAAGGGCAGAGAAGCGTGGCGATGATTACATAATCAATGGTAGTAAGATGTGGATCACAAACGGCTGTAAAGCGGATTGGATGTGTCTCCTCGCAAACACAGGGGAAGGTGCTCCACACCGGAACAAGTCACTTATTTGCGTTCCCATGGACTTGCCTGGTTAGTAGTAGTATGTTGGTGCTGTATGTAGTCAAATCTACTAAAGAGATAGATGGTAGGGCTGTCTGGTTATCCAGTGTTTGAACCGTCTCCATTTTTTTAAGCATGACGGTTAAAAACCGGTGTCATTATCTCATAAACGTAAAACCGCATATTTAGGAAAAACTGGTTTTGGCAATATAGCTTTTTTAAATAGTATGGTTATATTGCATAAAATTTAATCCATATGGCTAATTCTTATATAAAATCCGCTAAATAAACCGTGGAAGAGGATTCTTTTTTATTTAAATATCGTGAGAAATTTACTAGATCGTATTGCTACATACGTTCAGAAATTGTAATATGCTAGCATTTTATTAAATTCTATGATACACGCTTGAAAGTGTATCATAAGTGATCTAGCATTTCTGATTACTGTCTATTATGAATTTTGAACTCGCATCCGGGCTCTAAACCGGTAAGTGATCTAACCTGCCAAAGTAAGTTGAGATCGAATTTGTCTAATAGCTCGGGCGATCAAGAGTAATTTCTTGTGAATGTTCAGGAGCTGACTCAATGTATGTTGGACGATTTACAATACTATAATACTAACAGCCAGGTGTGAGACATATCGGATTGTGTATGACAAATGCCTGGTGTTTCACATATTCTGCTAAATATTTTGAAAGTTATTTTCTTGAAAGTCTACTGCTTAAGTCAAAATTAAGCAGCAACGACTTCCAGTAAAATCATTTCCAAAATTATTAATCGCTTGCCTGCTTTAAAATAGAAATATAAACATGGTTAATATTAATACTATACATTATTCGGTCACCTCAGGTTAAGTGAGCTTATGCTGTGGCGACTGTCCCTCGTCCATCCAACCTTCAACTTTTCCATTAAACAACTTCTCAAGAACCACTGGACCGATTTCAATTAGGATTGGCAAAAGCCATCCTTTAGGTATAGCGATTCAAGTTTGTTCAAACAAAGCCAATTGGCCAATTTGGCCATCTTGGATTTTGGCTGATTTTTAGAAATGTCAAAATCTCTGAAATCGCTTAAGGGATCGATTTAAAACTCATGAAATATCATTTAGGGCAAGAGCTGAACCAAGTATGTTCAAGGGAACTTCATTGGCCAAAGAATATGGTGGCTATTTTGGATGACCTAGTTTTCGGGAAAGCGACTTCTCAACAACCACTGAATGGATTGGGCTGAAATTTGGGAGATATGATTAGAGACTAAGGGTCATTAAAGTTTTCCAAGGGAAGTTGATAGGTAAAAAAACCATGGCCGCCGAGGGCCAATCAAAATGTAGAGCTTTTGGGGGGCATACTGGATTTTTTATCTAGGGGATTTTTAAGCTGAAATTGGTTTGTTATAGGTTTTGGTGTGTTCTTATTTCAAATTTGCCATTTTCGAATGTGTTGGATAAAGCAATAGGAAATTTTAAATGTCTTCTCGAGAAGCACGGGCCAATTTCAACTATATTTGGCAGAAAGCATCCCTAAGGCATAGAGATCCAAGTACATTCAAACGAAGCGATCGATCAATTTAACTCAAAACTCATGAAATAATCTGGGGCAAATGCTGAACCAAGTTTGTTCAAGGGAACCTGATTGGCCAAATACTTTTACGGCCATCTTGGATGACCTAGATTTTGCGAAAACGACTTCTCCAGAAACACTGAACGGATCATGCCGAAATTTGGCACATTATGGGATTAGGAACTAAGGGTCATTAAAGTTTGTTCAAGGGAAGTTGATACATATACCTCAAAATGTAGCGTATCAATATTAGATTTTTCTGATTGGAATGATATTGAAGTCGAGATTGGTTTTATATAGGTTTTTGGGTATTCAGGTTTCAAATTTGCCATTTCACTTCAAGAGTATACTTACCTCCCTAATACTTTTGATATTGCTAAATATTGGCTTTCACTCAATAAACACTCAGATTCAAAACAGTTAGGTGCCCCTACTGGGCAGGGAGTCAGAGCGTAGTCCGGCGGATGCCAGCCCCACCTCCGCGCATGCGCAGACTAGCACTTCCTCTTTGCTAGATTATTGGCAAAGAGATCACACATGTTTTTTTGTTCAATAGCTTTTTCGCTCTCTTAAACTGTTTAAGTGGTGTTTGTTTGGAGTGTTAGTCACTTTTTTGGATGGCGGATAGGAATACGTCGCCACAGGAGGACGGAGGACCTTTAAATCAGGTGACTTCTAGTAAAATTAGCGAGTTTTCTTCCCGGTGTATTGTGTTTCCGGGACTCGCGTTTACCGTGATAAGCGCCTTGGTTGGTTGGGTTATATCAACTCGGTGCTACCTAGGACTAATTTCTCTTTCTGTTTATGTCCACAGGTCTGTATGACGCTAGGTGGTGACGTCACAGTACCAGAGAATTAGTATTCTCTCCACCATGGTTCCATTTCCTACTAACACTGTTAGGTTATCTAACCAAATGAAAAATTATGTCCAGTGAGTTGGAGGCCTGGTATAAAGGTCTTCTCACTTTGCCCTCTTGATCCAATTCCTTCCCCATGAGGTGGAGAGAGTTAAGAGGCGTGCAGATGGTGGAGTTTCCGGTTCGTCACGTTGGATGGTTTGTCTATACAAAGTGTCAGGTATCTAGTTATTGATAATGTGGTGATGTTAATTATTGTAAACAATCAAAGGGAGATAATTAACATTTTTGCCAGAAAAGAGTTATCTATATGTATCTGATGGTTGTGTAGTCAACTTATCCATTCAGCATACAATTCGTCTTTGCACTTGGATGTTTTGTTGGGATCGAATTTTTCCTGTCACGGGATTAATGACGTCATAATCAGCTGGCTATGTATTTATTAGCAATTCAAGCGCTATGCTGGTTTTTGATGTATATTGATCTTTATGATCGTTTTCCTTCTCCTTGAGTTGGATTGAGTTTCTAAGCTTAACTAGTTGCTCATACTCCTTGTCCTTTGCCCTGTTTCAGGGACCGGGTTGCGCGTCCTGTGGACGTTTTATGCATGTAAAGTTCTGGCCGCATCTGTGTTATCGATGTAGCCCTTGTGGTCCATTGATTAATTGTGACATATGTAAGCACTGGGGGGGCGAGTTAATGTCCGAATTCTTGTGCTGCTTACAGGCGACGGACAAGGTGGTAGAGGAGGAGAAGAAGAAGAAGCGGAAACGAGAGGTTGTAAGTAGGAAGGGTAAGGGGAAGGTCTCGTCCGCGGTGGATATGGAGACCTTCCGGACCGAGATGTTGGGAGAGATGAAGAGGACAATAAAAGATTTGGTTCCAGGGTTGCTTCGTGGCATGCTTCCTGGACCAGATCCTTTATTGTCCTCATCATCGGCTTCGGAGCAGGTAATCCCCGCCTCTGGATCGATTTTCCTTAGTCCGCTTCCGTTGTCCGACGATTCAGAGGTGGCCCCATTAGAGGGGGCGTTCCACGGCCCTGGCAGCAGGCTTATTGCCGCGCCGATAGGGGACCGTGGACGGTTGTCGCTGGAACCCGCTGGCTGCTTATCAGTCCAGGGGTATCCGCACGCCGCGGTGGCCAGTACCTCCTATGGCACCGTTCCTGGTCAGCCCGGGTTAGCTCTCTTTGCTGACCCGGGGTCTAATCTTTCTGACCAGGGTGATGAGGATTACCTGCTAGGGTCGCCGTCTGACGACGTGGACATGGATGAAGACGTTTGTGCACCCCTCGCGGGGAATACAGGCGCTTTTTTCCACGGTATTACTCACCCTGGAATAAGGTCCGCGGTTCAGGTGGTGGCCCAGGGCGCTGCTGATGGCCAGCGGTACCGCATACCTCGGCTTGCCGAGAGTGTAGCTGGTGCTGGCCGGGCCCGTGGTAGGGCTATATATACCCCGCACTCTACCGCGGTGCCTGCTCCTGGTCAAACCAGTGATATTCTCATGCCGGTGCTGTCAGGCCCGCATGTTTTCCCTGGCTTGCCAGGTGTATCAGCGTACCCGCCGTCAAGCTCTACTGCTTGCGCTCAGGAGGAAGACGAAGGACCCCGTCTTGTAGAGCGCTCGCAGTTAGCCACGGAGGAGGATTGGTATGACGCTTGCCAGTGGTTGGTGAGCGTTAGGCCTGATCTGCCCGTGGAGCAGTCGGCTAGCCACCGTGTTCACACGCCGTGGTTAGCTGGGAAACCAACTGCTAACGCTATGCCTTCTCTGCCGCTGGCGGAGCATGTCGTTGACATGTTCAAGGCGGCGGAGTCGTCCATTAACACGAGTGGACGTCTCGCGAAGGCCCCTCGCGAGGTGGCCAGGCGTTGTCGCATCGTGCCCCTGGACTACCAGCGGTACGGTGTGGTACCCAAGCCCAGCGTGGATGACCGCGCGGCTTTGGGTGAGGATACGCGGCCAGGCTCCCGTTCTGACGCGGGGGTCTTGTGCGCGAACGCGTTGCGTTCGGCGAATACCGCGTTGCGTGATGCGGAGGAGAGTGGGAGGGCTTCGATTGCCGCTCTGTCCCACGTCTCCCAGCTATGACAGGGGGTAGTAACGGCATCCGCATCGCGCCAGCCAGGCCCGCTCGCGGTCCAGCGAACCATCCAGGATGGTATTAACCTGGCGCTGGACTGTATGACGCGGGCGGTGACCAGGAGTGTCAGGGCAAGACGCACATTTGCCCTGGACAATCTGTGCCCGTCTCAGGACCTGTATAATAGGCTACTCCGTACGCCTATGACGGGTCCTGGTCTTTTTGGAGGTGAGGGATGTCGCCACCTCCAGGAGACGGTCACCCTGGTGAATAACCAGAGGGCGCTGCGCGAACAGTTTGAGGTGCTGCGTCGTGCTAACGTTCGCGCCGCGGCCCCTGCGTATCGTCCCCTGCAGGCTCGAGGTGGTGCTGGCCAAGTCAGAGGCCAGCCGCCGTCGCAGCGCCGGCCTCGGCCGCGTGCGATTCGGCCAGCAGTGAGGGGGGCGCAGGCTCCTCAGCCGCCGTCAGCCAGGCAGCCGCCCGTGCACCGAGGTGCGCGCGGGGCGGGGCGGGTCGCGCGAGGATCTGGGCGTGGTTATTGTTCCTGACAGGGCGCTTACCGCGGTAAGGACCACGCCGGTGTGTATGGCGACGGAGACAGTGCCGCTCTTGCATGCCTTGTGTCCACCGCGGTCCCTAGGTGGACCGGTGGGAGGCCGGCTAGCCGACCACATGCAAGAGTGGGAACGGTTAACTCAGGACCGTTTAGTCTTGCGATGGCTTTCCGTGGGGTATCATCCAGAGTGGATGACAGGCCCGCCGTCGCGACTGTCTCTGGTGCCAGTCTGGACTCCCATTCCGAGAGATCCAGATCAAAGGTTGTGTATCGAGGAGGAGATAAATTCCCTCGTACAAAAAGGAGCTATTCAGCCGGCACAAAGGTGTCCGGGCTTCTATTCAACCCTGTTCTTGGTAACAAAACGCACCGGTGGGTGGAGACCGATTCTCAACCTCAAGCCATTGAACAAGTTCATCGAGACGCCCAGTTTCAAGATGGAAACGGTGCGCTCGGTGTTGGCGGGGTTGGAGAGGGGGATGTGGACGGCGTCGATAGATTTGAAGGACGCTTATTTCCACATCCCCATCCACAGGAGTTTCTGTCGCTTCCTGAGATTTGCATTCCAGGGCAGACAGTGGGAATTCAGGGTGTTGCCCTTCGGAATTTCCACCGCTCCTCGGGTTTTCACCCGTGTGGTTCTTGCGATCACAGCATACCTCCGCAGGAGAAGCATAGCAGTCCACACGTACATAGACGACTGGCTGTTGAAAGCGCACACCCGGGAAAGTTTGTCCGCCAATCTGGAGATTGTTTTGAAAATTCTCACAGACTTGGGCTGGATGATCAATTTCCCAAAATCAGAGCTGACTCCATCCCAGAAGTTTGTTTACCTGGGGATGTTCTTCGATCTGGAGACAGGATATGTTTATCCTACTCAGGAGAGAGTTCAAATACTCATCTCGTTGATTCAGTCAGTGTGCGACAGTCGTCATGTCCTGGCACGGGTTTACTTGAGAATGCTGGGGTTGATGGTTTCGTTGGAACCAGTCATTCCTCAGGCCGCCTTACGCAGGCGGCCGATCCAGTTGTTTCTCATGACACAATGGACCCAGAGTACAGGTTCGCTGGACTCGAATGTGTCAGTGTTGGCGCCTCTGATTCACCACCTGCAATGGTGGTTGAATACAGAGAATCTCTTACCGGGGGTTTTGCTAACCCCTCCCCACCCTCAGGTGACTGTGTATACAGATGCATCGATGGAGGGCTGGGGAGCTTGCCTGGAAGAATCCACGATATCAGGGCTTTGGAATCTGGAACAGTCACAGGAACATATAAATCTACTGGAGCTAAGAGCAGTAGTCCTGGGCCTGGAACATTTCTTACAGAAAGTTCAGGGCAAGATTGTTCTTATTCGTTCAGACAACTCAACAGTTGTGACTTACATAAACCGCCAGGGCGGAACGAAGTCGCCCAGTCTCTGTATGATGACATGGAAACTGCTTTGTTGGTGTCTGGATCACCAGATTACCTTGAAAGCAGTTCATATTCCGGGAAGGTTAAACCTGCTAGCAGACTCATTGAGCCGAAGGATGAGTGTTTTACCCACGGAATGGCAACTAAATCAATGTGTGGCGGATCGTCTGTTCGACCATTGGGGGAAACCCAACATCGATTTGTTCGCAACGAAGAAGAATGCGAAGATGACGACGTACGTCTCTCCGATTCCGGATCCAAGCGCTTTCGCAACAGATGCGTTAGCTATCAGCTGGGGGAGAATGTATGCATACGCATTCCCTCCAGCAATCCTGATTCCAAAAATTCTTCAGAAAATCAGACAAGAGGAATGCCAAGTGCTTCTGATCGCCCCGGATTGGCCAAGCCGATCATGGTATACGGATCTGCTGGACCTTCTGGTCTGCAATCCGGTTCCTCTGCCTCTGATGGACGATATTATCTTCCAGGGCAAGGCCCTTCACAACAATCCGTCAATGTTCAGATTGACTGCGTGGATGTTGTCAAGGAATCTAGAATTAAGGAGGGCTTTTCTGAGCAAGCAGCCATGTTTATGGCCAAAGCCAGGAGGGGGTCAACCTCCAGAGCATATAATTATAAAATCAACAGATTTGCAGAATGGTGCTCAAAAAGATGTATTGATCCAATGGATTCATCTATTCAAGTAGTAGCTGATTTCCTCTGTCACCTCTATGATGCCTATAGCCTCAAGCCTAACTCTATTGCTGGTTATAAGTCAGCATTAATGTCTGTTATTCCTTGCTTGGCTAAGAGGGGAAGTGATGAAGTAAATACATTGAATGTATTAATTAAAGGCATGGGCAATCTAAGACCAAGGAATCCTCCTGTGATTCCGTCTTGGAGTTTATCGCTAGTGCTTCAAGTACTAGGTGATAAGCCTTTTGAACCACTTAGTTCCATTTCTATGAAACTATTAACACTGAAGACTGTGTTTTTAATTGCTGCGGCCTCGGCTAGGCGTAGGAGTGAGATTCATGCCTTATCAGCCGAGGATGACCGTTTTGTGGTTTCAGGGGAAGGCCTTAAGCTGCTACCTAGGATTAATTTCTTGGCTAAAAATCAGTCGTTGAAATATCCAGGTCAACCTATTATTTTGCCTGCTTTAACTAGATATGATCCTAATTCTAAAGCATGGTGTCCCGTCCGGGCGCTGCGCCGGTACAAACAACGTACGGCGGCATGGCGCACCGACCAGTCAGCGTTATGGTTGTCATATATTGAACCCCATGGGAGGGCTTCTAAGGACACCATTTCCAGGTGGATTGTGGAATGCATTCAGTTTTGCCATAAATCCGCCACCGGGAAGCAGGTTGACGTGGCCAAGGCTCACAGTGTCCGCGGCGTAGTGACATCCACGGCCCTATTTAATGGGGTCCCTGTGGATGATATTATGTCGGTGGCTCAGTGGCACTGTGAGTCAAGTTTTACAGACCATTATCTCCGTGACACCTCTAATCCTCTCGCCTTGTCGGTTTTGAAAAAATAAATCGGTTTATATTTTTTGAGGTGATTTCCTCATTACTTATATATATCACAATTAATTTATGGAAACACCCACTTTTTTGGGCCTGCATCAGTCTTTACCGATGGGAAGATGATGTCAGCAGCCATTTTCAACAAGGTCAGTCTTGTTCATGTGTTGTCCGTTGTTGATTGTATTGTCACGATTACCCGTTATTAATATGGTGATGGTTTGTGTATTTGTGTGGTTCATTGTTGAGAGTTACGAAAATGGAGCTTTTTCGTCTCTGTCCTGTAGTACATGGCACTTGTACGTAGAGAGCGTATAGGACATTGAGGTCAGTCGACTCTTCCTCCCAGGAAGGAGGGGGGGGGAGCGCATATGACATTCGGTCATCTCTCATACATCGGTGGTGTTATCCGATGGTTAGTCAAATCCTGACTGTTTTTTCTTACAGTTTCAGAAGTTTAAGTGCCTTAAACGCCGAAAAGCGTATAGGGATGAGCTGGTCTTTTGACCTCGCCTCCCTCCCGCCAGATTCACTTTCGAATTCTGGCAATATCAAAAGTATTAGGGAGGTAAGTATACTCTTGAAGTGAAATAAACGAAATCTAGGATTTCTTTTTTCACGAGAGAGTTGATACTTACCTCCCTAGATACGGACCCGGCCTCTCCACCCCACAGAGGCTCGGTCTTCAGGCTCTTAATAGTTGCATGTGTGTCAGCCAATAATCTAGTCAGAGGAAGTGCTAGTCTGCGCATGCGCGGAGGTGGGGCTGGCATCCGCCGGACTACGCTCTGACTCCCTGCCCAGTAGGGGCACCTAACTGTTTTGAATCTGAGTGTTTATTGAGTGAAAGCCAATATTTAGCAATATCAAAAGTATTAGGGAGGTAAGTATCAACTCTCTCGTGAAAAAAGAAATCCTAGATTTCGTTTATTTTTGACCATGTCGGATAAAAGATTTGGCGCTCATCTTGGATCTTTTTCCCAACAAAGGCTCCCATGTACTAAAGCAATAGGAAATTAAAATGTCTTCTCGAGAACCACTGGGCCGATTTCAAGTATATTTGGCAAAGCATCCTTAGGGTATAGAGATACAGGTTTGTTCAAACGAAGCCGGCCGGTCAATTTACTCACTGGCCATCTTGGATTTTGGCAGATTTTTAAAGTCTTCTTTTCCGAATCTGTGTGTGGATCGATTCGAAACTCATGAAAAGTCATCTAGGGCAACAGCTGAACCAAGTTTGTTCAAGGGAATTTGATTGGCCTAATGCTTTACCGGCCTTTTTGGATGACCTAGTTTTCGTGAAAACAACTTCTCCAGAACCGTTGAACAGATCGGGCCGAAATTAGGGAGATATGATTAGGAAATATAAGATCCATTAAAGTTTGTTCAAGGGAAGTTGATACGTAAAGAAACATGGCCGCTGTTTTCACTTCAAGAGTATACTTACCTCCCTAATACTTTTTGATATTGCTAAATATCGGCTTTCACTCAATAAAACACTCAGATTAAAACAGTTAGGTGCCCCTACTGGGCAGGGAGTCCGAGTGTAGTCCGGCGGATGCCAGCCCCACCACCGCGCATGCGCAGACTAGCACTTCCTCTTTGCTAATTTATTGGCAGAGAGTAGACACATGTTTTTGTGCTTTACACTTTTCACTTGTTTTCAGTCATTTAAGCTGTTATATTAGAAGTTAATCACCTGTTATGTCTGAGAGAGTGGCTTCGCCGGAGGATGGCTCAGGACCCATCCATCAGGTGACTTCTATTATATTTTAGCGAGTTTTTCCCGGTGTAATGTGTTTCCGGGACTCGCGTTTACCGTGATAAGCGCCTGTTTTAGTTGTTTTATTTCAACATGGTGCTGTATAATACTAATCTCTCTTTGTGTTTATGTCCACAGGTATCTGTCAAGATATGTAATGGACATCACAGCATGAGAGGGTTTGTTTCTCTCCACCAAGGTTCCATTTCCTACTAATACTGTTAGGTTATCTAACCAAAAATTCTAGGCCAGTGAGTCGGAGGCCTAGTATAAAGGTCTTCTCACTTTGCCGTCTTGATCCAATTCCTTCCCCTAAGGTGGAGAGAGTTGAGAGGCGTAGTCTTGGTGGAGTGCTCCAGTTCATCACGTTGGATGGTTTGTCTATACAAAGTGTCAGGTATTTAATTAATGATATGAGGTGATGTTAATTATTTAGGAAAATTTACTGTAATTGCCATTGTTATCATTGTGTATCTGATGGTTGTGTAGTCTGAATATTCTGTAGATGTTCTGGTTATGAATACAATTCGTCCTTACACCTGGATGTTTGTTTCGGATCGATTTAATTTCTGTCATGGGATTAATGACGTCATAATCAGCCTTGCTCTTTATTAACATTTAAAGTTTGTCCAACGTTGGTTTCAGATGATTAGTGATCTTTATGATCAATTTCCCTCTCTTTTATTTTGGTTTTGAGTTTCTAACCTTAACAAAATTACTCATTGTCCTCGTCCTTTGTCCTGTTTCAGAGACCTGGTTGCTCGTCCTGTGGACGTTTTCTTAAGGAAAAATTCATCCCTCACCTCTGTTTTCATTGTAGCCCCTGTGGGCCATTGCTCAATTGTGAGGTATGTAAGCATTTGGGGGGGGGCGAGCTAATGGCCAAGTTTTTATGCTTGCAGGTAAAGGACAAGGTGGTGGAGGAGGAGAGGAAGCAGAAAAGAGAGGGTGTAAGTAAGAAGGGTAAGAGGAAGGCCTCGTCCGCGGTGGACATGGAGGCCTTCCGTAGTGAGATGTTGGGAGAGATGAAGAGGACAATAAAGGATTTGGTTCCAGAGTTGCTTCGTGGCATGCTTCCTGGACCAAATCCTTTGTTGTCCTCATCATCTGCTTCGGAGCAGGTAATCCCCACCTCTGAATCACCTGTCCGTAGGCCGTTTCCGTTGTTCGTAGATTCAGAGGTGGCCCCATTAGAGGGGGCGTTCCACGACCCTGGCAGCAGGCTTGGTGCCGCGCCGAGGGGTCGTGGACGGCTGTCGCTGGAACCCGCGGGCTGCTTATCAGTCCAGGGATATCCGCACGCCGCGGGTGCCAGTACCTCCTATGGCACCTTTCCTGGCCAGTCCGGGTTAGCTCTCTTTGCTGACCCGGAGTCTAATCTTTCTGGCCAGGAGGAAGAGGATTACCTGTTAGGGTCGCCGTCTGAGGACGTGACCATGGATTATGACGTCTGTGCACCCCTCGCGGGGAATACAGGCGACATAGTCCATGGCTCTACTCACGCAGGAGTAGAGTTCACGGTTCAGAAGGTGGCCCTGGGCGCTGCTGATGGCCAGCGTTACCGCATACCTCGGCTTGCCGAGAGTGTCGCTGGTGCTGGCCAGGGCCGTGGTGGGGCGGTATCTGCCCCGCGCTCTACCACGGCGCCTGCTCCTGGTCAGGCCAGTGAGATTAGCATGCCTGTTCTTTCGGGCCCGCATGCTTTCCCTGGCTGGCCAGGGGTATCAGCATATCCGCCGTCAAGCTCTGCTGCTTGCGCTCAGGAGGAAGACGAAGGCCCCCCGTCTTGTAGAGCGCTCGCAGCTAGCCACGGAAGAGGATTGGTCTGACACTTGCCAGTGGCTGGTAAGTGTTAGGCCAGGTCTGCCCGTGGAGCAGTCGGCTAGCCAGCGTGACCACAGGCCGTGGTTAGCTGGTAAGGCTACTGCTAACGCGATGCCATCTCTGCCGCTGGCAGAGCATGTCGTTGACATGTTCGAGGCGGCGGAGACGTCCATTAAGGCGAATGGGCGTCTCGCGAAGGACCCTCGCGAGGTGGCCCGGCGTTGCCGCATCGTGCCCCTGGATAACAGAGGTACGGTGTGGTTCCCAAGCCGAGCGTGGAATGCCCACGCGGCTTTGGGTGAGGATGCGCGGCCAGGCTCCCGTTCTGACACGGGAGTCTTGTGTTCGAACGCGTTGTGTTCGGCAAATGCCGCGTTGCGTGATGCAGAGGAGAGTGGGAGAGCTTCGATTGCCGCTCTGTCCCACGTCTCCCAGCTGTTACAGGGGGTAGTAACGGCATCCGCATCGCGCCAGCCGAGCCCGGTCACAGTCCAGAGAGCCATCCAGGATGGTATCAACCTGGCTCTGGACTGCATGACTCGGGCGGTGACCAGGAGTGTCCGGGCAAGGCGCACGTTTGCCTTGGACAATCTGTACCCATCCCAGGACCTGTACAATAGGCTACTGCGTACGCCTATGACAGGTCCTGGTCTCTTTGGAGGTGAGGGATGTAGACACCTCCAGGAGACGGTTACTCTGGTCAATAACCAGAGGGCGCTGCGCGAGCAGTTTGAAGTGCTCCGTAGGGAGCGCGTTCGCGCCGCACCCCCTGCGTATCGTCCCCTGCAGGCTCGAGGTGGAGGTGGCCAGGTCAGAGGCCAACCACCATCGCAGCGTCGGCCTCGGCCGCGTGCGATTCGGCCTGCAGTGAGGGGGGCGCAGGCTCCTCAGGCGCAGTCAGCCATGCAGCCACCCACGCACCGAGGTGCGCGCGGTGCTGGGCGTGACGCGCGAGGATCTGGTCGTGGTAAT
Source organism: Chaetoderma sp. LZ-2023a (assembly GCA_034401795.1). Lineage (NCBI taxonomy): Eukaryota > Metazoa > Mollusca > Caudofoveata > Chaetodermatida > Chaetodermatidae > Chaetoderma > Chaetoderma sp. LZ-2023a. Next base: position 20,497,510 of record CM067364.1, read on the forward strand.
CGTGCCTGATGGGCCGGTTACCGCGGTGAGAACCACTCCAGTGTTTCTGGCAAAGGAGACAGTGCCACTCTTGCACTCCTTATGTCCACCTCTCTCCCTAGGTGGACCGGTGGGAGGCCGGCTAGCCGACCACAAGCAAGAATGGGAACGGTTGACTCAGGACCGTTTAGTCTTGCGATGGCTTTCAGTCGGGTATCATCCCGATTGGATAACAGGCCCGCCATCGCGACTGTCTCTAGTGCCAATCTGGACTCCGAATCCGAGAGATCCAGAGCAAAGGTTGTGTATCTAGGAGGAGATAAATTCCCTCATACTAAAAGGAGCTATTCAGCCGGCACTAAAGTGTCCGGGCTTCTATTCAACCGTGTTCTTGGTAACAAAAAACACCGGAGGGTGGAGACCAATTCTCAACCTCAAGCCGTTGAACAAGTTCATAGAGACGCCCAGTTTCAAGATGGAGACTGTGCGCTCGGTGTTGGCGGGGTTAGAGAAGGGAATGCGGACAGCTTCAATAGATTTGAAGGATGCTTATTTCCACATTCCCATAGCGAGGAGTTTCCGTCGCTTCCTGAGATTTGCATTCCAGGGCAGACAGTGGAAATTCAGGGTGTTACCCTTCGGATTTTCCACCGCTCCTCGGGTTTTCACCTGTGTGGTTCTTGCGATCACAGCATACCTCCGCAGGAGAAGCATAGCAGTCCACACGTACATAGACGACTGGCTGTTAAAAGCACACACCCAGGAAAGTTTATCGACCAATCTGGAGATTGTTTTGAAAACGCTCACGGATTTAGGCTGGATGATAAATTTTCAAAAATCAGAGCTGACTCCATCCCAGAAGTTTGTTTACCTGGGGATGTTCTTCGATCTAGAGACAGGATATGTTTATCCTACTCAGGAGAGAGTTCAGAAACTCATCTCAGTAATTCAGTCAGTGTGCGACAGTCGTCATGTCCTGGCACGGGTTTACTTGAGAATGCTGGGGTTGATGGTTTCGTTGGAACCAGTCATTCCTCAGGCCGCCTTACGCAGGCGGCCGATCCAGCTTTTTCTCATGACACAATGGACCCAGAGTACAGGTTCACTGGACTCGAATGTGTCAGTGTTGGCGCCTCTAATTCACCACCTGCAATGGTGGTTGAAGACAGAGAATCTCCTCTTGGGGGTTTTGCTAACCCCTCCCCACCCTCAGGTGACTGTGTATACAGATGCATCGATGGAGGGTTGGGGAGCTTGCCTGGAAGAGTCCACAATATCAGGGCTGTGGGATCTGGATCAGTCAAAGGAACATATCAATCTACTGGAACTAAGAGCAGTAGTCCTGGGCCTGGAACATTTCTTACGGAAAGTTCAGGGCAAGATTGTTCTTATTCGTTCAGACAACTCAACTGTAGTGACTTACATAAACCGCCAGGGCGGAACGAAGTCGCCCAGTCTCTGTATGATGACATGGAGACTGCTTTGTTGGTGCCTGGATCACAGGATTACCTTGAAAGCAGTTCATATTCCGGGAAGGTTAAATCTGCTAGCAGACTCATTGAGCCGAAGGATGAGTGTTTTACCCACGGAATGGCAACTAAATCAATGTGTTGCGGATCGTCTGTTCGACCATTGGGGGAAGCCCAACATCGATTTGTTCGCAACGAAGAAGAATGCGAAGATGACGACGTACGTCTCTCCGATTCCAGATCCAAGCGCTTTCGCAACAGATGCGTTAGCTATCAGCTGGGCGGGAATGTATGCATACGCATTCCCTCCAGCAATCCTGATTCCAAAAGTTCTTCAGAAAATCCGGCAGGAGGAGTGCCAAGTGCTCCTGATCACCCCGGATTGGCCAAGCCGATCGTGGTATACGGATCTGCTGGACCTTCTGGTCTGCAATCCGGTTCCTCTGCCTCTGATGGACGACATTATCTTCCAGGGCAAGGCCCTTCACAACAATCCGTCAATGTTCCGATTGACTGCGTGGATGTTGTCAAGGAATCTAGAATTAAGGAGGGCTTTTCTGAGCAAGCAGCCATGTTTATGGCCAAAGCCAGGAGGGGGGTCAACCTCCAGAGCATATAATTATAAAATCAACAGATTTGCAGAGTGGTGCTCAAAAAGATGTATTGATCCAATGGATTCATCTATTCAGGAAGTGGCTGATTTCCTCTGTCACCTGTATGATGCCTATAGCCTCAAGCCTAACTCTATTGCTGGTTATAAGTCAGCTTTAATGTCTGTTATTCCTTGCTTGGCTAAGAGGGGAAGGGATGAAGTAAGTACATTAAATGTATTAATTAAAGGCATGGGCAATCTAAGACCAAGGAATCCCCCGGTGATTCCGTCTTGGGGTTTATCGCTAGTGCTTCAAGTACTAGGTGATAAGCCTTTTGAACCACTTAGTTCCATTTCTATGAAACTATTAACTCTTAAAACTGTATTTTTAATTGCTGCGGCCTCGGCTAGGCGTAGGAGTGAAATTCATGCCTTATCAGCCGAGGATGACCGTTTTGTGGTTACAGGGGAAGGCCTTAAGCTGCTACCTAGGATTAATTTCTTGGCTAAGAATCAGTCTTTGAAATATCCAGGTCAACCTATTGTTTTGCCAGCTTTAACTAGATATGATCCTAATTCTAAAGCATGGTGTCCCGTCCGGGCGCTGCTCCGGTACAAACGACGTACATCGGAGTGGCGCACCTACCAGTCAGCGTTATGGTTGTCATATATTGAACCCCATGGCAGGGCGTCGAAGGACACCATTTCCAGGTGGATTGTAGAATGTATTCAGTTTTGTCATAAATCCGCCACCGGGAAGCAGGTTGACGTGGCCAAGGCTCACAGTGTCCGCGGCGTAGTGACATCCACTGCCCTATTTAATGGGGTCCCTGTGGATGACATTTTGTGGTTACAGGGGAAGGCCTTAAGCTGCTACCTAGGATTAATTTCTTGGCTAAGAATCAGTCTTTGAAATATCCAGGTCAACCTATTTTTTTGCCAGCTTTAACTAGATATGATCCTAATTCTAAAGCATGGTGTCCCGTCCGACCTGGATATTTCAAAGACTGATTCTTAGCTCTGTCGTAAACATGAGCGTGTCGCCCGTAAATCCAAACTTCAGGTCCATCGCCAAGTATATGCAAGTCAAGTTCGTCTCGTAAGTGATATGATACTATCAGCAAAACGATCGTATTACTCCACGTTAGTATCTGAACATGCATCCAACCAGGGAAAGCTGTTCAGCATCTTCAGCGACCTACTTCACAAGGACAAAAGTACGAGCAATCTCCCACAATACACTGACCCAACTGAGCTAGCAAACAAGTTTGCGAACTTCTTTTCGGAGAAAATTGGTTTAATTCGTGACTGCATTTTAAATCACCAAAACTACTCACCGCTAATTAGTTGTCGCACCGCCCTTAACTTAAAATGTACCATGACAGAATTTAAACGGGCTTGCTCTGAAGAAGTATCGACAATAATTCGCAAATCGTCTCGAGCATCCTGTTCACTAGATCCGATACCAACAAATATTGTTACGGGTTGTGTTGATGAATTATTGCCTACGATACTCAAAATCATTAATTTGTCCTTAACAAGTGGCAATGTCCCTGACCTGTTCAAAACTGCAAACGTGATTCCGTTACTAAAAAAGACATCACTAGACCAAAATGTGCTTGGAAACTACAGACCTGTTTCAAATTTACCTTTCCTGTCAAAAGTATTAGAACGAGTTGTCGCCAAGCAGCTCAATGATCACTTAGTAAGAAATAATCTTCTGGAACCTTTTCAAAGCGCATACCGCGAACTTCACAGCACTGAGACAGCCCTACTGCGCGTACAAAATGATGTCTTATGATCCATGGATGAACGCAAGTGTGTTTTACTAGTTCTGGATTTGTCTGCCGCATTTGACACTATAGACCACGATGTCATGTTATCTAGAGTAGCAGAACTGGGCATTTTAGACACGTCTCTTGCTTGGTTTTCATCATATCTCAGAAAACGCCATCAAATGATCATTGTGAGTAATATCAAATCAGAGGAACATGAATTTACATCAGGTGTGCCACAGGAGTCGGTCCTGGGACCGATCCTTTTTTACAATCTATACAGCACCCCTTGGAGTGCTATTGCAGTCTCATGGCATAAGTTACCATTTCTACGCTGACGATACACAGCTATATCTCGCATTCTATGCAAATGACCAGGTGAATGCTCGTGAGCGTGTTGAAGACTGTGTTCGTGACATTAAACTATGGATGTTAAGCAACTTATTGCTGTTGAATGATAAGAAAACTGAAATTCTGTTAATAACCTCACGCACCTAAGACATAAGGTTGACATCACCAGTTTGCACATTGGGGAGGCTGACGTATCTTTCAGTGGAAGTGCCCGTAACATAGGCGTAACATTTGACAATTCCCTAACAATGGAAGCTCATGTTACCACTGTCTGCCGTTCCATATTCATGAACATTCGGAACATTAGCAAAATTTGCAGCTTCCTGGATGAAAACGCGGTCAAAACTCTCGTACATGCTACCATCACGTCACGCCTGGACTACTGTAACTCTCTGTTAATAGGCATACCATCTAGCCAATTAGATCGTTTACAGAGAGCGCAGAATACAGCAGCTAGACTGATTACACACACCAAAAGATTCGATCATATCACACCTGTCCTATTGGAGCTGCACTGGTTGCCTATAAGACAACGTATATGGGACAAGGTGGCTTTGTTGGTGTTCAAGTGCCTACATGATCTGGCCTCACCGTACTTAAAATCCTTAATCCAGCAAAGAGCAGCACCAAGGTCTCTTAGGTCTAGCACACAATTACTATGTACCATACCAAAATCAAACTTAACTACTGGTGATCGTGCATTTTCTCGAGCCGGTCCGCGATTCTGGAATTCTCTTCCACCTGAAATTAGAAACTGCTCTAAAATTGACTCATTTAAATCACTACTAAAAACATATCTTTTCCAAAGAGCATTCTAAATTTTGAAAAGCGCTTTTGAGCAATTCAGTTTGGAATTGGCGCTATATAAATCTGACATACATACATTATGTCGGTTGCTCAGTGGCACTGTGAGTCAAGTTTTACAGACCATTATCTCTGTGACACCTCTAATCCTCTCGCCTTGTCGATTTAAAAAAAATAACTAGGTGTACATTTTTTGATGAGGTTTCCTCATTGCATATATATTTCACAATTAATTAATGGAAACAACCACTTTTTGGGACTGCATCAGTCTTCACCACTGGGAAGATGATGTCAGCAGCCAAGTCAACAAGGTCAGTCTTGTTCATGTGTTGTCCATTGTTGATTGTATTGTCACGTTACCCGTTGTTATTAAAATGGTGATGGTTTGTGTGTTTATGTGGTTCATTATTGAGAGAATACGAAAATGGAGCTTTTTCGTCTCTGTCCTATAGTACATGGCACTTGTACGTAGAGAGCGTATGGGACATTGAGGTCATTCGAGTCTTCCTCCCAAGAAGGGGGTGGGGGGGAGCGCATATGACATTCGGTCATCTCTCATACATCGGTTTGTGTTATCCGATGGTTTGTCAAATCCTGAGTGTGTTTCACACAGTTTCAGAAGTTTAAGTGCCTTAAACGCGGAAAAGCGTATAGGGAAGAGCTGGTCTTTTGACCTCGCCTCCCTCCCGCCGAATTCCCTGTCGAATTCTGGCAATATCAAAAAGTATTAGGGAGGTAAGTATACTCTTGAAGTGAAATAAATGAAATCAAGGATTTCTTTTTTCACGAGAGAGTTGATACTTACCTCCCTAGATACGGACCCAGCCTCTCCACCCCACAGAGGCTCGGTCTTCAGGCTCTTAATAGTTGCATGTGTGTCAGCCAATAAATTAGTCAGAGGAAGTGCTAGTCTGCGCATGCGCGGTGGTGGGGCTGGCATCCGCCGGACTACACTCTGACTCCCTGCCCAGTAGGGGCACCTAACTGTTTTAATCTGAGTGTTTTATTGAGTGAAAGCCGATATTTAGCAATATCAAAAAGTATTAGGGAGGTAAGTATCAACTCTCTCGTGAAAAAAGAAATCCTTAATTTCGTTTAGTTCTTGTTACAATGCTGATTAACTCATTATGGCTCTACTTGTAGCCAATGACCTTTTTAGTTGAAATGCCTATGTTCCAGGTGAGCGATACAGGCCCATTGGGCCTCTTGTTTTACTGTTGCTATGATATTTCGAAATGACAGGAAAATTACCTGGAAAATGAATAATTTTTCTACAGGTGTTTAAACTCTAATTCTGTTTTACAGGAATTCATGTAGCGAGGAATATTGACAAGATGGGCTGTTATTGCTCAGACACGGCCGAGATCTACTTTGAAGATGTACGTGTTCCCACCAAAAATGTCATTGGAGAGGAGGCGATGGGCTTTACTTACCAGATGATACAGTTTCAGGAAGAGCGGCTAGTCGGGTCTGCGATGTGTAAGTATTGGTGTCTGAATTATAAGGCCTTAATGGCCTCTACTGTTGTACCAGATGATGGTGCGGGGAGGTGGGGGTGTTTGGGGGTGGGCGTTGCTGATGGTGGTGGTACAACTAACTATATGTACAAGCTGTTGCATATTTTGAAACTAATTTGACTGGAACCTGTTGCCGCCATAGGCTGCAACATCTCCCAGCCAAATTAGTTTCAAATATTCACCAGCATATTCCTTACATCAAAAAGAATTGGTTGTTCCTGGTCTGTAACAGGTAAAAGATTAAGTAATGTATGTCAAGAAAGTTTCAAATAACATTTATGATGTATATTTTAACCCCTCTTGTGTCAATTTAACCCTTTAATGGTCAAGACCGCCAAAAACAGACTATGTAGTGGTCTTAAGGAATGTCCATTTTTTCATCCAAGAAAATATGATTTTTGAAAATTTACCACAGGAATGACTGGCTCGGTAACCGAGCCAGTCACTCCAGTGGTAAATTTTCAAAAATAATCTTCTCTCAGCCGGTAAATAGACACTAGCTAAGAAAAACTGGATTTTCTTGACCATTTTCATGATCAAGGCGGTCAAAAAACAGCACCTGTAGTGGTCTCGAGTAATGTCTATTTGCATGACAACTGAAAGTTATTTTAGTTTGTAAATTTTATTGTAAAAATTATTTTCCTGAAAAATCTTGACCAGTAAAGGTTTAATTGATATAAGTAGAATTTGTATCGCTTTGAGGCGCTGGTGACACAAGAGGGGTTAAATAAGATCAGGGTCCTTCTTATGCATAGAACCATAATGGATGAATCCAATCTGTCACTCAAGTATATGACATCATTATGAAATTACATTACATACTCCATCATGAAGCTGGAATAGTCTGTCAGGTCTGGGAATTGTATGTCTTTGATCGATTTACTGTTTAATAAACATTCTGTTGAAATAATTTGACTGGTCGCTGTAGCTGCTTATGGGTCAAATTCATTCAGTCTAATTAATTTCAAGATATTCAACAACTTAGCTTGATATTGGGAGTTGGAGAATTCAAGGTTCGATCAATTCCAACATGGGCAAAGCGCAGTAGGAGCTGAGCTAGAAATGACCTGGGCAAAGATAAACATGGATCCATCTATTCTGTACAAGCCCAACTTCTGAAAGAAACGAGAAATTTGAAAATAAGAAAAATGGTTGCCATAACTTAAAATGTGTAGTTTGTGAATGTGACATTGCAGGCCAAGAGGTAACTATTTTTAACCCTTTAATTGTCAAATTTGGTCACAAAAATCAAAATATTTTCTTATTGAATGTCCATTTGCAAGACAAGAAAGCACTATTTTTGAAAATTTACCACTGGAATGATTTGCTCGGTTATCGAAAAATAGCGCCACAGATGTAACGTCGGGATGCTGATGTAATAGAGACATCAGTGTCTAGCTATGCCCCGCCCATTTCTAGCTATGCCCCACCCATTTCTAGCTATGCCCTTAAATCTGTGTTGGAATCAATTTGAAACTTTGAAAGCTGAATTCCCACTATCTAAATTTCAAGCTAACCTTACATGTTAGATTACTTTCAAAATATTCAAAAGAATGTTTATTAAATTGATCAAAGATATGTAATGCATTTCGTGATGGACCACTTCATTTTCATGACATACATTCATCATTTTGATAGTGACGCCTAGGGCTGTGCGGTGATCCGGATTTTGAACCGTCTCCGAATTTATAAGCATGACGGTTCAAAAACCAGTGACATAATTTGACAACCGTACAACCGTGTATGTTTAAAAATCTGGTTTTATAATTATTTTTTTAAGGATATATCATAATACATGTATATAACACTGATTGTATAAATTTGCTTTAATTTTATCTATTTGCAAAATAAAATCTGAAATAAAATCATACCTATGCAGTATTGTAACAGGAGAATGTTGCCAGATCATATTGCTACATACATTCCGAAATTATAATCTGCTAGCGTTTTATTAAATTCTATAATACACGTTTGAAAGCATATCATAAGCGATCTAGTGTTTCTGATATCTACATGTATGTCTATTATGAATTCTGAACACGCATCCGGGACTCTAAACCCGGGACGTGATCTAACCTGCCAAAGTAAGTTGAGTCTAATTGCTCAGGCGATCAAGAGTAATTTCTCGTGAATATTCAGGAGCTGGCGCGACGTATGTTGGATGATATAATTAACACTCGACGCAGGTCGATATACACGCGTTATCCTAGAGGGGAGGGGGGGGGGGGGGTATATACGAATTGCTAATTATCTAGGAATCTAATATAGGACAGATTGTGCAAGAACTCGAAATAACATATCGCGATGAATTTAAAAGCGCAAAATCTAATGTTTTAAAGCAATTTAAGTAAGGATTTCACTATATCCTCTAAAATTGCATCGGATACTATACATGTAGCTACAGATTTAGGTCTACCACTAAAAACGTTCTATTTTCGTGGTATTGCGAATTTTCTTTCACGAAAACTGAAACTATTTTCAGCCAATAAACTGGATATCCGGTTAAAACCGGATTTATGGCCAACACCGTCACCGGTTGTGTTCTTACCAAAACCGCACAGCCCTAGTGACGCCAGTTACATGTAACATCTGATGGAATGGATGAATCCACTTTTAGCTATGCCCCGCCCATCTCTAGCTAACCCACTCACACCTGGCTCGTGTTGGGATCGATCAATCCCTGAACTCACTGACTATCAATTTCCAGAAAACTATGCAGGTAAGCTGTTGAATATTTTTAAAATAATTTGACTGGGTGCTGTTGCTGCCTATTGCAGTCAAATTTGTTTCAAAATATTCAATAGCATGTTTATTAAATAGTAAAGACATACCATTCGTACAACAACGCTTTAGTCAATTAAGCACTCGTGACGAACTTATGGCATCAAGCTACACATCACATAGTTGATTGTGACGTCATATGATTAATGAATAAACTGGAGAGGTCCATTGATTATGACATATACTTAACTGTCAGATTACTCTATTGGTATCCCATGTTTTGCGAGTGTGAGGGACTAATCCTTTTGCTTTTATCCCACAATGGACCTTTCGAGTTTATCCATCAATCATATGACATCATAATCAACTACGTGACATGTGGTATTAAGTCATAATCAATGACGTCATGAACGAGGTAATTAAGTTCGTCATGAACGCATAATTGATGACGGACTAAAGCGTTGTTGTATGGATTGTATGTCTTTACTATTTAGTAAACATGCTTTTGAATATTTTGAGTCTAATTTGAATGGGCGCTGTTGTTACCACCAGTCAAATTAGTTTCAAAATAAGCTTACTTGTATAGTTTTCTGGAAATTGATAGTCAGAGAGTTCAAGGATTGATTGATCCCAACAGGGGTGAAATGTGTGCGGAGCTTAGCGAGAGATGGGGCGGGGCTTAGCTAAAACAGGATTTTATCCATTCTATCAAACAGATTATGAATTGTAATTTGTTACATGTATGCATTTTCTTCTCTGTGGTGCTGGAAACTTATTATATTGAGGTTAGAATGGTCACAGTCAAATGACTTTGCATAATCTCACGCCCACATGGGTATTTAGTTATCTGATCATATCGTTGTGTATTTTACAAGTTGTCATTATCTGTCTTTAACCCTTTATCACTCATATCAGCCAAAAACAGCTTCTACAGTGGTCTTGAGAAATGTCCATTTGCAGACAAAGAGAAGACTATTTTTGAAAATTTACCACTGGAATGACTGGCTCGGTAACCGAGCCAGTCATTCCAGTGATAAATTTTCAAAAATAGTCTTCTCTTTGTCTGCAAATGGACATTTTCCATGAGAAAGGTGAAATTTTTCTTGAAGAAATGTGAGGTTTAGAGGGTTAATGCTTTAAATTCAGCTCTGCTGCCCATGGAGAAGACGATTCAGCAGACGATCGAGTACACTCGACAAAGGCAAGCGTTCGGGAAATCAATTCTGGACAACCAGGTCGTCCATTTCACATTGGCAGAGTTACAGACAGAGCTTGAATGTCTACGAGCTTTGATGCATAAAGCCACAGGTTCGTGTCTAAGCTCTGTAACAACGTTCCCAGGGAGAGATCTGGCTTTTTACAATGTTTTAGTCAATTGATTCTAGACAAATACCATTTTTGTTAGCCAAATATTAAATTGTTTAGTCCCATCTTTACTTCAATGTCACTTATGAACATGTTTACAGTCATCATCATTGTATGGCATCTATTTAATAAACATTTCACTTCAAGAGTATACTTACCTCCCTAATACTTTTGATATTGCTAAATATTGGCTTTCACTCAATAAACACTCAGATTTAAAACAGTTAGGTGCCCCTACTGGGCAGGGAGTCAGAGCGTAGTCTGGCGGATGCCAGCCCCACCACCGCGCATGCGCAGACTAGCACTACCTCTTTGCTAGATTATTGGCAAAGAGATCACACATGTTTTTTTGTTCAATAGCTTTTTCGCTCTCTTAAACTGTTTAAGTGGTGTTTGTTTGGAGTGTTAGTCACTTTTTTGGATGGCGGATAGGAATACGTCGCCACAGGAGGACGGAGGACCTTTAAATCAGGTGACTTCTAGTAAAATTAGCGAGTTTTCTTCCCGGTGTATTGTGTTTCCGGGACTCGCGTTTACCGTGATAAGCGCCTTGGTTGGTTGGGTTATATCAACTCGGTGCTACCTAGGACTAATTTCTCTTTCTGTTTATGTCCACAGGTCTGTATGACGCTAGGTGGTGACGTCACAGTACCAGAGAATTAGTATTCTCTCCACCATGGTTCCATTTCCTACTAACACTGTTAGGTTATCTAACCAAATGAAAAATTATGTCCAGTGAGTTGGAGGCCTGGTATAAAGGTCTTCTCACTTTGCCCTCTTGATCCAATTCCTTCCCCATGAGGTGGAGAGAGTTAAGAGGTGTGCAGATGGTGGAGTTTCCGGTTCGTCACGTTGGATGGTTTGTCTATACAAAGTGTCAGGTATCTAGTTATTGATAATGTGGTGATGTTAATTATTGTAAACAAACAAAGGGAGATAATTAAAATTTTTGCCAGAAAAGAGTTATCTATATGTATCTGATGGTTGTGTAGTCAACTTATCCATTCAGCATACAATTCGTCCTTGCACTTGGATGTTTTGTTGGGATCGATTTTTTCCTGTCACGGGATTAATGACGTCATAATCAGCCTGGCTATGTATTTATCAGCAATTCAAGCGCTATGCTGGTTTCTGATGTATATTGATCTTTATGATCGTTTTCCTTCTCTTTGAGTTGGATTCAGTTTCTAAGCTTAACTAGTTGCTCATACTCCTTGTCCTTTGGCCTGTTTTCAGGGACCGGGTTGCGCGTCCTGTGGACGTTTTATGCATGTAAAGTTCTGGCCGCATCTGTGTTATCGATGTAGCCCTTGTGGTCCCTTGATTAATTGTGACATATGTAAGCACTGGGGGGGGCGAGTTAATGTCCGAATTCTTGTGCTGCTTACAGGCGACGGACAAGGTGGTAGAGGAGGAGAAGAAGAAGAAGCGGAAACGAGGGGTTGTAAGTAGGAAGGGTAAGGGGAAGGTCTCGTCCGCGGTGGATATGGAGACCTTCCGGACCGAGATGTTGGGAGAGATGAAGAGGACAATAAAAGATTTGGTTCCAGGGTTGCTTCGTGGCATGCTTCCTGGACCAGATCCTTTATTGTCCTTCGGAGCAGGTATCGGCTTCGGAGCAGGTAATCCCCGCTTCTGGATCGATTTTCCTTAGTCCGCTTCCGTTGTCCGACGATTCAGAGGTGGCCCCATTAGAGGGGGCGTTCCACGACCCTGGCAGCAGGCTTATTGCCGCGCCGATAGGGGACCGTGGACGGTTGTCGCTGGAACCCGCTGGCTGCTTATCAGTCCAGGGGTATCCGCACGCCGCGGTGGCCAGTACCTCCTATGGCACCGTTCCTGGTCAGCCCGGGTTAGCTCTCTTTGCTGACCCGGGGTCTAATCTTTCTGACCAGGGTGATGAGGATTACCTGCTAGGGTCGCCGTCTGACGACGTGGACATGGATGAAGACGTTTGTGCACCCCTCGCGGGGAATACAGGCGCTTTTTTCCACGGTATTACTCACCCTGGAGTAAGGTCCGCGGTTCAGATGGTGGCCCAGGGCGCTGCTGATGGCCAGCGGTACCGCATACCTCGGCTTGCCGAGCGTGTAGCTGGTGCTGGCCGGGCCCGTGGTGGGGCTATATATACCCCGCGCTCTACCGCGGTGCCTGCTCCTGGTCAAACCAGTGATATTCTCATGCCGGTGCTGTCAGGCCCGCATGTTTTCCCTGGCTTGCCAGGTGTATCAGCGTACCCGCCGTCAAGCTCTACTGCTTGCGCTCAGGAGGAAGACGAAGGACCCCGTCTTGTAGAGCGCTCGCAGTTAGCCACGGAGGAGGATTGGTATGACGCTTGCCAGTGGTTGGTGAGCGTTAGGCCTGATCTGCCCGTGGAGCAGTCGGCTAGCCACCGTGTTCACACGCCGTGGTTAGCTGGGAAACCAACTGCTAACGCTATGCCTTCTCTGCCGCTGGCGGAGCATGTCGTTGACATGTTCAAGGCGGCGGAGTCGTCCATTAACACGAGTGGACGTCTCGCGAAGGCCCCTCGCGAGGTGGCCAGGCGTTGTCGCATCGTGCCCCTGGACTACCAGCGGTACGGTGTGGTACCCAAGCCCAGCGTGGATGACCGCGCGGCTTTGGGTGAGGATACGCGGCCAGGCTCCCGTTCTGACGCGGGGGTCTTGTGCGCGAACGCGCTGCGTTCGGCGAATACCGCGTTGCGTGATGCGGAGGAGAGTGGGAGGGCTTCGATTGCCGCTCTGTCCCACGTCTCCCAGCTGTTACAGGTGGTAGTAACGGCATCCGCATCGCGCCAGCCAGGCCCGCTCGCGGTCCAGCGAACCATCCAGGATGGTATTAACCTGGCGCTGGACTGTATGACGCGGGCGGTGACCAGGAGTGTCAGGGCAAGACGCACATTTGCCCTGGACAATCTGTGCCCGTCTCAGGACCTGTATAATAGGCTACTCCGTACGCCTATGACGGGTCCTGGTCTTTTTGGAGGTGAGGGATGTCGCCACCTCCAGGAGACGGTCACCCTGGTGAATAACCAGAGGGCGCTGCGCGAACAGTTTGTGGTGCTGCGTCGTGCTAACGTTCGCGCCGCGGCCCCTGCGTATCGTCCCCTGCAGGCTCGAGGTGGTGCTGGCCAAGTCAGAGGCCAGCCGCCGTCGCAGCGCCGGCCTCGGCCGCGTGCGATTCGGCCAGCAGTGAGGGGGGCGCAGGCTCCTCAGCCGCCGTCAGCCAGGCAGCCGCCCGTGCACCGAGGTGCGCGCGGGGCGGGGCGGGTCGCGCGAGGATCTGGGCGTGGTTATCGTTCCTGACAGGGCGCTTACCGCGGTAAGGACCACGCCGGTGTGTATGGTGACGGAGACAGTGCCGCTCTTGCATGCCTTGTGTCCACCGCGGTCCCTAGGTGGACCGGTGGGAGGCCGGCTAGCCGACCACATGCAAGAGTGGGAACGGTTAACTCAGGACCGTTTAGTCTTGCGATGGCTTTCCGTGGGGTATCATCCAGAGTGGATGACAGGCCCGCCGTCGCGACTGTCTCTGGTGCCAGTCTGGACTCCCATTCCGAGAGATCCAGATCAAAGGTTGTGTCTCGAGGAGGAGATAAATTCCCTCGTACAAAAAGGAGCTATTCAGCCGGCACAGAGGTGTCCGGGCTTCTATTCAACCCTGTTCTTAGTAACAAAACGCACCGGAGGGTGGAGACCGATTCTCAACCTCAAGCCATTGAACAAGTTCATCGAGACGCCCAGTTTCAAGATGGAAACGGTGCGCTCGGTGTTGGCGGGGTTGGAGAGGGGGATGTGGACGGCGTCGATAGATTTGAAGGACGCTTATTTCCACATCCCCATCCACGGGAGTTTCTGTCGCTTCCTGAGATTTGCATTCCAGGGCAGACAGTGGGAATTCAGGGTGTTGCCCTTCGGAATTTCCACGGCTCCTCGGGTTTTCACCCGTGTGGTTCTTGCAATCACAGCATACCTCCGCAGGAGAAGCATAGCAGTCCACACGTACATAGACGACTGGCTGTTGAAAGCGCACACCCGGGAAAGTTTGTCCGCCAATCTGGAGATTGTTTTGAAAATTCTCACAGACTTGGGCTGGATGATCAATTTCCCAAAATCAGAGCTGACTCCATCCCAGAAGTTTGTTTACCTGGGGATGTTCTTCGATCTAGAGACAGGATATGTTTATCCTACTCAGGAGAGAGTTCAAATACTCATCTCGTTGATTCAGTCAGTGTGCGACAGTCGTCATGTCCTGGCACGGGTTTACTTGAGAATGCTGGGGTTGATGGTTTCGTTGGAACCAGTCATTCCTCAGGCCGCCTTACGCAGGCGGCCGATCCAGTTGTTTCTCATGACACAATGGACCCAGAGTACAGGTTCGCTGGACTCGAATGTGTCAGTGTTGGCGCCTCTGATTCACCACCTGCAATGGTGGTTGAATACAGAGAATCTCTTGCTGGGGGTTTTGCTAACCCCTCCCCACCCTCAGGTGACTGTGTATACAGATGCATCGATGGAGGGCTGGGGAGCTTGCCTGGAAGAATCCACGATATCAGGGCTTTGGAATCTGGAACAGTCACAGGAACATATAAATCTACTGGAGCTAAGAGCAGTAGTCCTGGGCCTGGAACATTTCTTACAGAAAGTTCAGGGCAAGATTGTTCTTATTCGTTCAGACAACTCAACAGTTGTGACTTACATAAACCGCCAGGGCGGAACGAAGTCGCCCAGTCTCTGTATGATGACATGGAAACTGCTTTGTTGGTGTCTGGATCACCAGATTACCTTGAAAGCAGTTCATATTCCGGGAAGGTTAAACCTGCTAGCAGACTCATTGAGCCGAAGGATGAGTGTTTTACCCACGGAATGGCAACTAAATCAATGTGTGGCGGATCGTCTGTTCGACCATTGGGGGAAACCCAACATCGATTTGTTCGCAACGAAGAAGAATGCGAAGATGACGACGTACGTCTCTCCGATTCCGGATCCAAGCGCTTTCGCAACAGATGCGTTAGCTATCAGCTGGGGGAGAATGTATGCATACGCATTCCCTCCAGCAATCCTGATTCCAAAAATTCTTCAGAAAATCAGACAAGAGGAATGCCAAGTGCTTCTGATCGCCCCGGATTGGCCAAGCCGATCATGGTATACGGATCTGCTGGACCTTCTGGTCTGCAATCCGGTTCCTCTGCCTCTGATGGACGATATTATCTTCCAGGGCAAGGCCCTTCACAACAATCCGTCAATGTTCAGATTGACTGCGTGGATGTTGTCAAGGAATCTAGAATTAAGGAGGGCTTTTCTGAGCAAGCAGCCATGTTTATGGCCAAAGCCAGGAGGGGGTCAACCTCCAGAGCATATAATTATAAAATCAACAGATTTGCAGAATGGTGCTCAAAAAGATGTATTGATCCAATGGATTCATCTATTCAAGTAGTAGCTGATTTCCTCTGTCACCTCTATGATGCCTATAGCCTCAAGCCTAACTCTATTGCTGGTTATAAGTCAGCATTAATGTCTGTTATTCCTTGCTTGGCTAAGAGGGGAAGTGATGAAGTAAATACATTGAATGTATTAATTAAAGGCATGGGCAATCTAAGACCAAGGAATCCTCCTGTGATTCCGTCTTGGAGTTTATCGCTAGTGCTTCAAGTACTAGGTGATAAGCCTTTTGAACCACTTAGTTCCATTTCTATGAAACTATTAACACTGAAGACTGTGTTTTTAATTGCTGCGGCCTCGGCTAGGCGTAGGAGTGAGATTCATGCCTTATCAGCCGAGGATGACCGTTTTGTGGTTTCAGGGGAAGGCCTTAAGCTGCTACCTAGGATTAATTTCTTGGCTAAAAATCAGTCGTTGAAATATCCAGGTCAACCTATTATTTTGCCTGCTTTAACTAGATATGATCCTAATTCTAAAGCATGGTGTCCCGTCCGGGCGCTGCGCCGGTACAAACAACGTACGGCGGCATGGCGCACCGACCAGTCAGCGTTATGGTTGTCATATATTGAACCCCATGGGAGGGCTTCTAAGGACACCATTTCCAGGTGGATTGTGGAATGCATTCAGTTTTGCCATAAATCCGCCACCGGGAAGCAGGTTGACGTGGCCAAGGCTCACAGTGTCCGCGGCGTAGTGACATCCACGGCCCTATTTAATGGGGTCCCTGTGGATGATATTATGTCGGTGGCTCAGTGGCACTGTGAGTCAAGTTTTACAGACCATTATCTCCGTGACACCTCTAATCCTCTCGCCTTGTCGGTTTTGAAAAAATAAATCGGTTTATATTTTTTGAGGTGATTTCCTCATTACTTATATATATCACAATTAATTTATGGAAACACCCACTTTTTTGGGCCTGCATCAGTCTTTACCGATGGGAAGATGATGTCAGCAGCCATTTTCAACAAGGTCAGTCTTGTTCATGTGTTGTCCGTTGTTGATTGTATTGTCACGATTACCCGTTATTAATATGGTGATGGTTTGTGTATTTGTGTGGTTCATTGTTGAGAGTTACGAAAATGGAGCTTTTTCGTCTCTGTCCTGTAGTACATGGCACTTGTACGTAGAGAGCGTATAGGACATTGAGGTCAGTCGACTCTTCCTCCCTGGAAGGAGGGGGGGGGAGCGCATATGACATTCGGTCATCTCTCATACATCGGTGGTGTTATCCGATGGTTAGTCAAATCCTGACTGTTTTTTCTTACAGTTTCAGAAGTTTAAGTGCCTTAAACGCAGAAAAGCGTATAGGGATGAGCTGGTCTTTTGACCTCGCCTCCCTCCCGCCAGATTCACTTTCGAATTCTGGCAATATCAAAAGTATTAGGGAGGTAAGTATACTCTTGAAGTGAAATAAACGAAATCTAGGATTTCTTTTTTCACGAGAGAGTTGATACTTACCTCCCTAGATACGGACCCGGCCTCTCCACCCCACAGAGGCTCGGTCTTCAGGCTCTTAATAGTTGCATGTGTGTCAGCCAATAATCTAGTCAGAGGAAGTGCTAGTCTGCGCATGCGCGGTGGTGGGGCTGGCATCCGCCAGACTACGCTCTGACTCCCTGCCCAGTAGGGGCACCTAACTGTTTTAAATCTGAGTGTTTATTGAGTGAAAGCCAATATTTAGCAATATCAAAAGTATTAGGGAGGTAAGTATCAACTCTCTCGTGAAAAAAGAAATCCTAGATTTCGTTTATTCTGTTGAATATTTTGAAGCTAATTTGATTGGGCGCTGTTACTGCCAACAGAGTAGTAACTGTATATTAGGTAGCGTGAGATTCTGGAAATTCTAGATTCAAAGTATATAAATTTATTCCAACATACGGAAAAAGGTGGGCGGAGCTTAGCTCGAAATACTAGAAATGGGCGGGGCATCATTAGAAATGGATCCCTCTATTGTCGTATGGGCTGTTAAATATTATCTGACTGTTGAGTTTTTGCAGACGACATATTCCATGGATTATATCTCTGGACCGGCTAAACATTTTGAAAACAATTTGACTGAAAGATGTTAGTGAGTAAGCCATCAGCAACTTTCAGTCAAATTGTTTTTCACTTCAAGAGTATGCTTACCTCCCTAATACTCTGATATTGCTAAATATCGGCTTTCTTCTTCTTCTTTTCGTTTGCTGATCATACTGACCGTCCTAAGTGACTATCGACATGATCATAAGCGTTAAGTGTGTGGATCCATGGTTTATTAGAGTGCGCCGTGCGGCCTGGAACCTCCGTCTTCAGCACTCGAGGTTTCTGTCAGGGTTACCTCACCCTTACCTCCTTTAGTCGCCTCTTACAACACGCAGAGGATACGGAGGTGTATTCTAAGCCCCACCTACAGGGCTCGATATCGGCTTTCATTCAATAAAAACTCAGATTGAAAAAGATAGGTGCCCCTACTGGGCAGTTAGTCAGGTGACAGTCTGGCAGATGCTAGCCCCAACCACCGCGCATGCGCAGACTAGTACTTCCTCTTTGCTAATTTATTGGCAGAGAGTCTACATGCGACTTTTGGCTTTTAGAATTTCTAAGCTAATTTTCAATCTAAAATAAATTTTCAAGTGTATTATTACAAGAAATCATGTCTGAGTGTGCTGCATCTCCAGAGGAGGGCCCAGGACTGAATTATCAGGTGATTTCTACTACGCTTTAACATGTTAAGTGCCTAAAAAACTGGTTTATTTCTATTATGGCGCTATGAAATACTAATCTCTCTTTGTGTTTATGTCCATGATTGTACAGGACAGCACAGGACAGCACATCGTCAGAGGGTTTGTTTTTCTCTCCACCAAGGTTCCATTTCCTACTAACATTGTTAGGCTATCTAACCAAAAGTTCTATGCCCAGTGAGTTGGAGGCCTCGGAAGAAGGTCTTCTCACTTTGCCCTCTTGGTCCACTCTTCCTTCCCCTTATAGGTGGAGAGAGTTAAGAGGTCAATCTGCTGCCATTTTATCATTGTATATCTGATGTTTGTATAGTCTGTATCCACTATCATTTCCAGTTAAGATGTTCTGGATATGAATACAATTCATCCTTACACCTGGATGTTTGTTTCGGATCGATTTAACTTCTTATTTTTGAAGTTATGACGTCTTAATCAGCCTTGCACTTTATTAACATTTAAAGTTTTGCCCAACGCTGGTTTATTATCTTTGTAGGTGGTCTGTATGACCACCTTCCCTCTCCTTTTATTTTGGTTTTGAGTTTCTAATCCTTATAACTAAAATACTTATTGTCTTTGTCGTCTGGCCTGTTTCAGAAACCGGGTTGTCCTTCATGTGGACGGACGGTTCCTTAAAGAACGTTTCGCCCCTCATCTCTGCTTTCAGTGCAGTCCATGTGGACCACTGCTTAAGTGTGAAATATGTAAACAGTGGGGGGGGGGGAGAACTAATGACGGAATCCTTGTCGTTACAGGCTCGGGAGAATGTGTGTACAGAGGAGAGGAAAGCGAAGAGAGAGGTGTCGGGTAAGAAGGGTAAGAGGAAGGCCTCGTCCACTGTGGATATGGAGGCCTTCCGAGTTGGGAGAGATGAAGAGGACAATCAAGGATTTGATTCCAGAGTTGCTCCGTGGCATGCTTCCTGGACCAAATCTTTTGTTGTCCTCTTCATCTGCTTCGGATCAGATAATCCCCGTCTCTGAATCAGGTTTCCTTAGGGCAATTCCAGTTTTCGAGCAAGATTCAGAGGTGGCCCCATTAGAGGGGGCGGTCCAGGACACTGGCAGCAGGCTTGCCGCGCCGGTGATCCGTGGACGGTTGTCGCTGGAGCCTGGTGCCTGCTTATCAGCCCAGGAATATTCGCACACCGCAGGTACCAGTTCCTCCTATGGTACTTTTCCTGGCCAGTCCGGGTTAGCATTCTTTGCTGACCCGGAGTCTAATCTTTCTGACCAGGATGAAGAGGGTTATCTGTTGGGTTCTCCTGATGCTGTGACCATGGACATTGACATCTGTGCACCCCTCGCGGGGAATACAGGCGACATTGTCCATGGTTCTACTCACGCAGGAGTAGGGTTCACGGCACAGAAGGTGGCCCGGGTTGGCTCTGATGACCAGGTCTACCGCATACATGTACCTCGGCTTGCCAAGAGTGTAGCAGGTGCTGGTCAGGGCCGTGGTGTGGCGAAATTCTCCCCACGCAATACCACGGTGCCTGCTCCTGGTCAAGCCAGTCAGTTTAGTATGCCTGCTCTTTTGGGCCTGCATGCTTTCTCTGGCTTGCCAGGAGTGTCAGGTCAGCCAGCCTCATACATGCCTGCGATCGCTCAGGAGGAAGACGAAGGTCCTAGTCTTGTAGAGCCTTCGCAGGTAGCCACAGAGGAGGATTGGTCGGACGCTTGTCATTGGCTGATAAGCGTCAGGCCAGACCTGCCTGTGGAACAGTCGGCTAGCCAGCGGGATCACTGCCCGTGGTTGGCAGGTAAGCCGGCTATTAATGCTATGCCATCTCTGCCGCTGGCTGAATATATTGTAGATATGTTCACAGCGGCAGAGACGTCCATCAAGGTGCATGGACGGCTCATGAAGGCCCCTCGCGAGGTGGCGAGGCGTTGCCGCATCGTGTCTGATGAATATCAGAAATACGGTGTGGTACCTAAGCCGAGTGTGGATGACCGCGCAGCGTTAGGTGAGGACATGCGGCCAGGCTCCCAGTCTGACACGGGAGCGCTTTGCTCGAATGCTTTGTATTCAGCAAACACCGCATTGCGTGATGCGGAGAGTGGGAGAGCTTTCTCATGTCTCACAGCTGTTACAAGGGGTAGTAACGGCATCCGCGTCACGCCAGCCGAGTCCGGTAACGGTCCAGAGAGCCATCCAGGATAGTATCAACCTGGCTCTGGGTTGCTTAACCCGGTTGGTGGCTAGGAGTGTCTGGGCGTGGCGGACGTTTGCTTTAGACAATCTGTGCCCATCTCAGGACCTGTATAATAGGCTGCTGCATACGCCTATGGCTGGTTCTGGTCTCTTTGGAGGTGAAGGATGCAAGCATCTCCAGGAGACGGGCACCCTGGTCAATAACCAGAGGGCACCACGCGAGCAATTTGAAGTGCTCCACAGAGAGCGCATTCGCGCAGCTCCCCCTGCGTATCATCCCCTGCAGGCTCGAGGTGGTGGCCAGGTCAGAGGCCAGCCACTAGTGCACCGTCGGCCTCGGCCACGCACGGTTGGGCCAGCTGCGAGGGGGCCGCAGGCTCCTCCGGCGTAGCCAGCCAGACAGCTGCCCACGCACGTGGCGCTGGTCGTGGCGCGTGAGGATCTGGTTGTGTTAATCGTGCCTGATGGGTCGGTTATCACAGTGAGAACCACTCCGGTGCTTCTGGCAAAGGAGACAGTGCCACTCTTGCACTCCTTATGTCCACCTCTCTCCCTAGGTGATCAAGTGGGAGGCCGATTGGCCCACCACAAGCAAGAGTGGGAATGGTTGACTCAGGACCGTTTAGTCTTGCGATGGCTTTCAGTCAGGTATCATCCCAATTGGATAACAGGCCCTCCATCGCGACTGTCTTTGATGCCAGTCTGGACTCAAATTCCAAGAGATCCAGATCAAGGGTTGTGTATAGAGGAAGAAATAAATTCCCTCATACAAAAAGGAGCAATTCAGCCGGCACAGAAGTGCCATAGAAGGCTTCTATTCAACCGTGTTCCTAGTAACGAAATGCACTGGAGGGTGGAGACCAATTCTCAACCTCAAGCCATTGAACAAGTTCATAGACACACCCAGTTTCTAAATGGAGACGGTGAAATCGGTGTTGGCAGTGTTTTGAAGGATGCTTATTTTCACATTCCAATAGCGAGGAGTTTCCGTCGCTTCCTGAGATTCGCATTCCAGGGCAGACTGGGAATTCAGGGTATTACCATTCGGAATTTCTACGGCTCCTCAGGTCAGGGTGGTTCTTGGGATAACAGCATACCTCCGCAGGAGAAGCATAGCAGTCCACATGTACATAGATGACTGGCTGTTAAAAGCACACAACCAGAAATGTTTATCAGCAAATCTGGAGATAGTTTTGAAAACTCTCACAGACAAAAATCAGAGCTGACTCCATCCCAGAAGTTTGTCTACCTGGGAATGTTCTTCGATCTGGAGATAGGATATGTTTATCCTACTCAGGAGAGGGTACAAATACTCATCTCAGTAATACAGTCAGTGTGCAACAGTCGTTATGTCCTGGCACGGGTTTACCTGAGAATGCTGCGGTTGCTGGTTTCTCTGGAACCAGTCATTCCTCAGGCAGCCTTACGCAGGTGGCCGATCCAGTTATTTCTCATGATGCAATGGACCCAGAGTACAGGTTCACTGGACTCAAACGTGTCGGTGCTGGAGCCTCTAATTCACCACCTTCAATGGTGGTTGAAGACAGAGAATCTCCTGGCAGGGGTGATGCTAACCACTCCTCACCCTCAGTTAACGATGTATACAGATGCATCGATGGAGGGGTGGGGAGCTTGCCTGGAAGAATCCACGATATCAGGGCTTTGGAATCTGGATCAGTCACAAGAACATATAAATCTACTGGAATTATGAGCTGTAATCCTGAGCCTGGAACATTTCTTACAGAATGTTCAGGGCAAGAGTGTTCTAATTCGATCAGACAATTCAACAGTAGTGACTTACATAAACCGCCAGGGCAGAACGAAGTCGCCCAGTCTCTGTATGATGACATGGAAGCTGCTTTGCTGGTGCCTGACTCACAGGATTACCTTGAAAGCAGTTCATGTTCCGGGAAGGTTAAATCTGTTAGCAGACTCATTGAGCCGAAGGATGAGTGTTTTACCTACGGAATGGCAACTAAATCAATGTGTGGCGGATCGTCTGTTCAACCACTGGGGGAAGCCCAACATAGATTTATTCGCAACGAAGAAGAATGCGAAGATGACGACGTATGTCTCTCCGATTCCAGATCCGAGCGCTATCGCAACAGATGCGTTAGCTATCAGCTGGGTGGGAATTTATGCATACGCATTCCCTCCGGCAATCCTGATTCCAAAAATTCTTCAGAAAATCAGACAGGAGGAGTGCCAAGTGCTTCTGATCGCCCCAAATTGGCCAAGCCGATTATGGTATATGGATCTGCTGGACCTTCTGGTCTGCAATCCGGTTCCTCTGCCTCTAATGGACAATATTATCTTCCAGGGCAAGGCGCTTCACAATAATCCGTCAATGTTCCGATTGACTGCGTGGATGTTGTCACGGAATCTAGAATTAAGGAGGGCTTTTCTGGACAAGCAGCCATGTTCATGGCGAAAGCCAGAAGGGGGTCAACCTCCAGAGCATATAATTATAAAATCAACAGATTTGCAGAATGGTGCTCAAACAGATGTATTAATTCAATGGATTCATCTATTCAGGTAGTAGCCGATTTCCTCTGTCACCTGTAGGATGCCTATAGCCTCAAGCCTAACTCTATTGCTGGTTATAAATAAGCTTTAATGTCAGTTATCCCTTGCTTGGCTAATAGGGGAAGTGATGAAGTACATGTAAGTACATTAAATACTTTAATTAAGGGCATGGGCAATCTAAGACCAAGGAATCTCTCAGTGATTCCGTCTTGGAGTTTGTCTCTAGTGCTCCAGGTACTAGCGGATAAACCATTTGAACCACTAAGTTCCATTTCTATGAAAATGTTGACTCTTAAAACTGTATTTTTAATTGCTGCGGCCTCAGCAAGGCGGAGAAGCGAGATTCATGCCTTATCAGCCGAGGCAGACCGTTTTGTGGTTACAGGGGAAGGCCTTAGGATACCTAGGATAAATTTCATGGCTAAGAACCGGTCGTTGAAATATCCAGGTCGACCTATATTTTTACCAGCTTTGACTAGATATGATCCTGATTCAAAAGCATGGTGTCCAGTCCAAGCATTAAACCGGTACAAACAACGTCCTCAGGAATGGCAGACGAACCCGTCAGCATTATGGGTGTGATATATTGAACCCCATGACAGGGCGCCTAAGGACACCATTTCCAGGTGGATTGTAGAGTGTATTCAATTTTGTCATAAATCTGCCACAGGTAAACAATCAGTTGACATGGCACGGCTCACAGTGTTCGTGGCATAGTGACTTCTACTGCACTGTTTAATGGAGTTCCTGTGGATGACATTATGTCAGTAGCCCAGTGGCACTGTGAGTCAAGTTTTACCGACCATTATCTCGGTGACACCTGGAATCCTCTCGCCTTATCGATTTTGAAGAAATAATCTAGGTGTACATATTTTGATGAGGTTTCCTAATTTTTTATATATTTCACAATTAATCAATGGAGACAACCACTTTTTAGGACTGCATCAGCCTTCACCAAGGGGAAGATGATGACAGCTTCCAGCCTCGACAAGGTCAGTCTTGTTTATGTGTTGTCCATTGTTTATTGTATTGTCACGTGATCCTTCGTTATTAATATGGTGATGGTTCGTGTTTTGTGTGGTTCATTATTGAGAGTATACGAAAATGAAGCCTTTTCGTTTTTAAATGTCCTATAGTACCTGGCACTTGTACGTAGAGAGCATATGGGACATTCAGGTCATTCAGTCTTCCTCCCAGAAGGGGGGTGGGGGTGGGAGTGCATATGACATATGGTCATCTCTCAGCCATCAGTGGTGTTAGCCGATGTTCAAATCTATTCCTGGTTGTGTTTCCACACAATTTTCAGAAGTGTAAGTGCCTTAAACGCAGAAAAGCGCATTGGGAAGAGCTGGTCTTTTGACCTCTCCTCCCTTCCTCCGAATTCACTGTCGAATTCTGGCAATATCAAAGAGTATTAGGGAGGTAAGTATACTCTTGAAGTGAAATAAACGAAATCACGGATTTCTTTTTTCACGAGAGTTGATACTTACCTCCCTAATACGGACCCAGCCTCTCTGCCCCACAGAGGCTCGGTCTTCAGGCTCTCATAAAGTTGCATAGTGTCAGCCAATAAATTAGTCAGAGGAAGTACTAGTCTGCGCATGCGCGGTGGTTGGGTCTTGCATCCGCCAGACTGTCACCTGACTACCTGCCCAGTAGGGGCACCTATCTTTTTTTAATCTGAGTTTTTATTGAATGAAAGCCGATATTTAGCAATATCAAAGAGTATTAGGGAGGTAAGTATCAACTCTCGTGAAAAAAGAAATCTGTGATTTCGTTTATTCAAAAGTCATGAGTTTTTGCTAATTGAAATTATTGTCCGGTGGCTTGTATTAGCGAGACAGTTAATCACAATTCAGTATATTTCTTTGTTGTTACTGTAAACATATTGGGTAGTATTGTAAATTAAAGACTTGCAATATGACAATGGAATTTTCCAGTTTTAGCTATGCCCCGCCCATCCCTAGTTAATCTCCACCAACACCTCACTCGTGTTGGGATCGATCAATCCCTAAACTTCATGACTATCAATTTCCAGAAAATTATACAGGGAAGCGTGTTGAATATTTTGAAACTAATTTGACTGGGTGCTGTTGCTGCCTAAGGCAGCAACAGTGCCCAGTCAAATTAGTTTCAAAATATTCAACAGAATATATATTAATATATATTAAATGGTAAAGACAAATTCCTACAATGTGTCAGACTATTAAGTGTTAAAGACGGACTATACCGAGTCATTCATGACGTCAGGATTATGACATCAGCCTACAGCTTATGCGTCACATAGTTGATTATGACGTCATATGATTGAGTGAGGAAATGGATTCATGAAGGCCGATCAGCCAGGTGAGAATTATGGTCCCTTATACATTTATTATTGAAATCTTTTCTGATGATATTGATAAATATTTTTGGTCTTTATTTCAGCATTGTATGTTGCCGGTAATGACGTAACGCAGTTAGCATCAATGATCAAACTAAAGAGTGGTCGTCTCACGCGGGAACTCTCAGATAAATGCCTTCAGTATTGGGGTGGTATGGGATTCACAAATGAAGTACCAGTCAGCCGTGCATATAGGTATGTGTGTGTATGTGTAATAGTAATTTGTAATCCTTTCACAGATATATTCCCCGTATTTCAATCTGAAGTCAAACAAACAAGAATGCTGTTGAATATTTTGAAATTAATATGACTGGAAGCCATTGCTGTCGTAGGCATGTTGGGCAGCAAAGTATTTGCATATTGACTGTCCATTTGCAGTTCAGAAGATGATTATTTTTCAAAATTTACAACGAAAATGACTGGCTAGGTTACCGAGCCAGTCATTCCAGTGCTAAAGTTCTAAATATAATCTTTTCTTGGCCTGCATATGGACATTCCTCATGACCACTGCAAAGGCTGGTTTTGGCCGACATTTCCCTGACAGGGAGGGGACGAAGACAGAGAGAGAAAGAGAGGTAAGGTGGGTCGGGTGATGGGGTGTGGTGGGTTAAAGGGATGGGGGGGTTGGAGGGAGAGGAGATCGTGTTGAACTTGGTGCAGGAATCTGTTGCGGATCTATACACATAATCACTATAAAACCTCATAAGTATATTACTATCAGGGAGACTAGTAGAGCTGCGCGATATACCGATGTCACATCGTAAACCGGTTTGATATGGTGACGATGTAAAAATTGCTGTTGTCATGCTCAAACCGAAAAACTGAATTTAATTAAATTTTCAGTTTAGCCAATAATGATAAATCATAATTTTTGATTAATATTGATGTCCAAGAAAATTCAAATGTAATAGGTGAAGTTTGTCCAATAAAGGGTTAAAATGCTGACCCGTTTATACATACAAAAGCCGACATTTCCGGGTTTTCTGTTCCCACTAAATTAAGTGTGATTAAAGGCCTATTGATCACTAGTATAGTTCGTACAGAAAACAGTTCTATTGTTTCTTAGAATAAGGATTAACGACGGCTAACCTTTGCGACAGATAGACAAAAATATTGACTTTATTAAGAAACTGTTTTTACACGGCTCTAAAAATCACAACAAGCTAAACATGGAAGTTGTCGTGTACAATACGTGCCCTGATATTAGCGTGGGTAAAATTCTTATAAAATGTTACATCAAAGTTATGTTTCTATCACTTTTAATAAGTTCGCTCAATTAATTAAATACAGTCTTTAATTTGTGTGATTTAATTCAAATATACTTTGCCTATAGTACGAACAGTTTGGTGTAAACAGCTTTGCATCATTAGTAATGGAGCTTGTGCCCATGGCAAAGGCAACTTTGCCTGTATGGGTGCATTATGGATTTAAGCCTGACGAGAATGGCAAATCATTGGACGATAGTAAACCAATTTGCAGACTGTGTAATTTAACTGTAGTGGCTAGTGGTGGAAATACTTCCAATTTAATTCAACGCGTGCGCAAGCATCACCCGCTTGCGTATGCGCAGTTGCAACCAACAAAACGTAAACATGAAAATGATGTCGGTGGCGAACCAGTATCAAAGCAACCAAAGATACTCCACTCCCTTCAGAAAGGAACTGTCTATGAGAAATCCGGTGTAGGATTTAAGCAATTAACGAAAGGTGTGACAACATACATCGCTGGATCAATCGTGGCGATATACACAGTGGACAATCGTCATTTCAGAGCCATGCTCACACAGTTTGACTCCAGATACCAATTGTCTGACCGCAAGTATTTCACCGACACTGCCATACCCGAACTTTTCTGTGAGACTCGCGACCATGTTATAACAGAGATAAAGACAGCCGAGTACTACTCGTGTACCTGCGATCTTTGGTCGTCACATGGACTGACACCGTATCTGGGATTAACAATCCATTTCATAGATGACGAATGGAAATTGCAGTCCAGAATTTTGGAAACTATATTTTCCAGAGAATCACACAGCGGACAATATTGGTGAAACTTTGAAGGAGTGTCTTACTAACTGGAATTTACGTGTTGATAAGCTTGTTAGTATGACGACGGGCAATGGTACTAATATTAAAAAGGCACTGCGTGATCTGGATTGGCCAAACTTATCATGCTTTGGACACAACCTCCACCTTGCCGTCAACAAGTCACTCAATGAGCAGAGAATAACGCGTACATTATGACGCTGCAGGACAATTGTATCGTTGTTTTCTACGAGTTGGAAGAAGCGACGTGAACTAAATGAAGCTCAAGAGGACCTCAAATTCCCACAGCATCAATTGATCACGGTAAGATATTAATCGTTTAATGTGATAGATAAATTGGAAATAGTCAATGGCAGCAGCATCTTTCAGTCAAATTATTTCCGAAATATTCAGCAGATCACACAGGCAAAAGCTTTGATATAATGGTTATGGGGTTTGGGTTTTAGGATTGAAAGGGTAGTAAAGCGTTGCAACTATTCGCCTTGTTTTGGTATCTGCTCTATATCTATTGAATGGGCCTAAATAGGCATTAAGTGTTAACCCATTTATGCCCAAGTTAAGCTATCAAAATTTCAATTTACTAAAAAAAATATCAATCGAGAACAATAGGAGATTATTTTTCAAAGTTTACGACTAATGTGACTGGTTCGATTATCAAGCCAGTCATTCCAGTCGTAAAATTTCAAAAAATATTCTTTCTCTGTAAAGCGATATTTCTCAAGGATCAACCTGCCAGTGTATAACCAGCGTTATTTTAGTAATTAAAATGCTAATTCTCTCAGAGAAAATGTCTATTTACCGACTAGGAGGATACTATTTTTCAAAGTTTACGACTGTAACGACTGGCTCCATCAGCGAGTCGGTCATTTCAGCGGTAAATATTTTAAAATGGCTTCTTAGTCTGTAAATATTCATTTCCTACAGTAAGTTCGGACAGCCAGTGTATAAACAATGTTACTCAAGTCTTTATTGCTTTTATTGTTTGCACGATTGCCAGACTCGTTGGGGATCAAAGTATTCCAAGACCAAGCGTATTACAGAACAGGAGCCCGCAATACGCCGTGTGCTGTGCGATGACCGTAATACAGCACATTTGTCCCTGACTTGTCATGATATACGAGTACTAGACGCCGTGTCTGCTGCCCTGGAAACTGTAGCAGAATTTACAGATGTGCTTTCACAGGAGAACTACGTAAGCGTGTCAACGTTAAAACCATTATTATCGTTACTTTCCAATGAGATATTGGATTCTAGTTCGCCGGAAAAAAAGGTGCATGCTTTGACAAAGCGTATCAGGGATGCGATTAAGATATCCATAGAATCGCGTTATTCCGGCCAGGGTGATAAAATTCATGATCTCAACATGTGTACATTCTTAGACCCAAAGTTTAAAACTCAATATTTATCTGATAGTGAGTTTAGTCAGGTGTAAGAGCGCATAATTCGGGAAACCGATTTACATGTTCATAGTGACGATTCCTCAAATGAGCAAGCGATGCAGAAACTCACGCCATCAAAGAAAACTTTATCAAGCTTACGCGCGAAATCGTCCAAAGGTCACACTGAGAGTTCACCAAATGAAAATCCTGCCATTAGTCCGATCGAAAGAGAAATTCTTTCATATCTCATTGCTTCACAACCTGACGAAGATGTAAATGTTTTGGAATGGTGGAAGGGTTATGAGAAGACTTTTCAGAGTCTTAGCAAATTTGCTAAGAAGTACCTGTGTATAACGGCAACCAGCTGGCCGTCTGAATGTCTTTTTAGTAAATCTGGTCAGATCGTTACACACAAACGGGCATGCTTAGAACCGGAACTAGTTAATCAGTTATTGTTCCTGTCCTGCAATTTAGTACATTATTAGCTATGTTCTTGATTCATTGTTGTATATTTGGAAATTAATTTAGCTGTAAGCTTTTGCTGCGTAATGCAGCAACAGCTTTCAGTTAAATTAATTCCCAGATATTCAACAGCTTTCATGCATCATGAAAGAATGGTTTGAACCCGTTATGGTAACAAATTATCATGTTTGATTATCAGTGCTATAATATGGTCTTCCCAATTATTGATTATGTTCATAATAAATAAAGTGAAACCTGTCTATAGCAACCACGTTATCGGTTTCTATAGTGGTCTTGAGAAATGTCCATTTGCAGACACAAGAGAATACTTTTGAAAATTTACCAATGGATTGACTGGCTCGGTTATCGAGTCAGTCAGTCCAGTGGTAAAATTTTAAAAAATAGTCTACTCTTGGGTCTGCAAATGGACATTTCTCAAGATCACTGTAGAAGCCGTTTTAGCTGATATAAGTGTTAAAGGGTTAATATAATCAGTTAATGCAGCTTCATACCATGATTAATCTTCATTCAATTGTATTTTTTGTATTAAAGACAAAATTTTGTCTTTTTGACATGAAAAAACAAGAATTGTTTTATCCCTCTCTCTCACCCTCCCTCCCCCCCCCTCTCTCTCTCTCTCTCTCTCACTCCCTCTGCCCCTCCTGCTCCATCTCTCTCTCTTCCTTCCTCCCCTCCCGCTCTCTCTCTCCCTCCCTCCTTCCCTCTACACGCACGCACGCACGCACGCACACACACACACGGCGTGTGCGCATAGCCATGTGATTATAATCGTCCAAGCATATACACAATTTATTAAATTAATTTTGAGTCAAACATACCTCATTGACCCACACCCACCCATCAAAACTGATGTATGGTTTAAACCGGTTTGAAAAGTGACATCGACACCGATTTGACAATAAGCCACATCGCGCAGCCTTTAGAGACTAGATGCCGTTTGAATTTAGTTGTCATGGTCAAAGGCCGCGATCATGTTGAATGTCGTACAAAATACACCTTAGCTTTTTGTTTTATAATCAATCATCATGATAACATATGCTAAGCAAGCGAAACATTCTATTTATTGTACGACAAAAGAATTTAATTTGAGCTCTGATATTTATGAAGGAGAGGGGAGGCATTTGTCTCCATGGAATACAGCTTATTGTTCATGCATGTTTGTGCGTAAACTAATCATCTTGATTTACACTTAGTCCTCTATACTGAACAATGGTTGTTGACCCTTTCATGACGAAGCCACCTAAAGCCAGACTCTATAGTGGTCTTGAGGAATGTCCATTTGCAATCCAAGAGAAGACTGTTTTTGAAAGTTTCCCTCATGAATGACTGGTAATTCCAGTGGTAAATTTTCAAAAATGGTTTTCTGTTGGCCTGCAAATGGACATTCGATAAGGAAACATTTATGTTTTCTTGACCAAATTTGATCATTAAAAGTTTAAAGAAAATCTGTATTTTGAAAATAATTTGACTGGGAGATGTTGCTGTGATAGGCAGCAACAGGTTCCAGTCAAATTTGTTTCAAAATATTCAACAGCTTTCTTTATATTTGTCTTGAAATTGAGATACTGGAATTTAAATATTTAACTGTATGACTGCTGCAAGCAACCAGATAATAATTTCAATGGGCAATAACTCCAGACAGGCTGTATATTTTGAAAACAATTTGACTGAAAGTTGTTCGTGGCTTAGCCACGAACAACTTTCAGTCAAATTGTTTTCAAAATATTCAACATATCCAGAGTTAAACCACATGGAAAATGTAGTGTGCAGAAATCAGCAGCAAACAGTTAAAGGGTTTATCATCCACTGTATTAAAATGATGTCATCATTTTGTGTTTCAGGGACAGTCGGTTGCTTTCATTGGCTGGTGGCAGCGACGAAATGATGCTCGGCATTATCTGTAAATTTATGCAAACTCTTCCCAAGTTTAAAAAATAGTTTTTAACATTTATATTGTTAGCGCATCGCAGCGCATCCGACACTGGTCATTAGCCAGTTAGCGCTCAAACCGGTCAAAAAAGACTTCTGCAGTGGTCTTTTAGAAATGTTAAGTTGCCGACCATCAGAAGACTATTCTTTGAAAATTTTACCGCTGGACTAACTGGCACGATAACAAAGCCAGTTTTTCCAATGGTAAATTCTTAAAAGTAATCTTCTCTTCATGTGCAAATGGACATTTACTATCAGAAAGTTAATATTTTGAAACAAATTTGAATGTTACATGGTTAAATAGCCTATTTTCCTGTGCAACCTGTTCAGAATTTCCAGAAAACTACAGGTACCCTTTTGAAATATTTTGAAACTAATTTAACAGCTCCCAGTCAAATTAGGTTCAAGATATTGAACAGAATGTTTATTAAATAGTAAAGACATACAATTCATACAACAATGCATTGTCCATCACCAATTATGCATTCGTGACATACTTATCTGCGTCATTCATTGATGTCATTGATTATGATGTCATCCTACATGTCACTTAGTTAATTATGACATCATATGATAGATTGATGAACTGGAAAGGGTCATTTACAGTTATGTCACATGTTAAACTCATTAAATCTCTTTGAGGTAGATCTGTCATGAAA
This sequence comes from Chaetoderma sp. LZ-2023a, assembly GCA_034401795.1. NCBI lineage: Eukaryota > Metazoa > Mollusca > Caudofoveata > Chaetodermatida > Chaetodermatidae > Chaetoderma > Chaetoderma sp. LZ-2023a. The sequence continues at coordinate 20,529,802 of CM067364.1, forward strand.
ATAAAAAGGCGATCACGAAAGTATCGTATGTCTACAATGAATTTACAATTTAATAAACATTCTGGTTTGAATATTTTGAAACAAATTTAAACTGGCAGCAACATCTATCTCCCAGTCAAATTATTTTCACAATATTCAAAAGGTGAATAACCTGTGTAGTTAACCAAGCCAGTCATTCCAGTGGTAAATTTCTTCAAAACAGTCTTCTCTTTGTCGACAATGGTCATTTTCTAATGATTAAATTGAAAAGTTAACCCCTTATCCCTCGAATTTGTTCAAGAAAATTTCAAGTTTCTCATAGCCAATGTCCATTTGCAGACCCAAGAGGAAGCCTATTTTTTTGAAAATTTATCACTGGAATGACTGGCCTCGGTTATCGAGCCGGTCATTCCAGTGGTAAATTTTTCAAAAAATAGGCTTGTCTTGGTATGCAAATGGACATTTGTCAAGACCTGTGCTGAAGCCGTTTTTGGCCGATATGAATGTTAAATGGTTAAAAGAACTAGCATCTTTTGTCCCCTAGAATAGAACATTCGACAAGCCTTCCTGACACTTGGCATACCACCATTCACGTTCATCTTTGAATCTCTTGACCCCCAGCATCTGTACACATTTTTTCGGGACCACAAGGACAACAAGTCCCCCCCCCTCACCGCCTCATCCCCCCCCCCCTCCCCAGCCCCAAATTGCTCATAATCGTTTCAGTTCGCGACTTGATTTATCATACCAGACATTTTTTCACCTCCTCCATAACCCTTACAGATAATTTTTTACCGCAAAATCAGCGCACATTTTTCAGGCCTCCAAGCCCACCAACCTCCCCACCCATAGCTGAAGATCCCTTTTGGTAGACGTTGTAGAACTGGAGTTATCTTTTTCGAGACACATACAGGCAGACAGGCAGACAGACATGCAATGCCCTCTTCCCGTTAAGGGTGTAAGAAAACGTAAATTGGCTATTTAATCTATTATTTAATACTTTGTACAAGCTTGGTCTGTCACTGGTATTTATATATTGTATTGTTCATTACATTCTTGTCGACTAGTTTGGAAAGGCTGTAGCATATTTACGGGTGTTAATGCTGGACGAATATATTTCCGCAACGTATCTAAAATGGCAGCAGTTGTTGAAACAGTTATATTCTGTCTATGTTGGAAATTTAAAAAAATGTATTTTTATTATTATAAAGTATTTTGTTATTATAACATTATTATTCACTGTTTCTTTGTCCAATTATTTTCTTCCTATGCTCAGTAGCATTTGTCATTTTGTATCACTAAAATAGCGATTATCATTTAACTGCCAGAACCTACTAACATCGTCGTGTCGG